>BMAW01104404.1:150209-292408 GCA_019974015.1 Nephila pilipes | reverse complement strand
AGTGGGATAGTTGGACTTATGATTCTGGGATTATGCAAACGGCTTCCTGGAAGCCTGTTATAATTCAGCGTATTTTGCATAGATTTTATTGTATAGAAAAGATTATGAGTTCTTGGTTTTCTAGTTTCTGGATGTTTTGGTTTGGTGCACTTTCACTGCATTTTGAATTGGATAACACTTTACTACCCTTACCACTACTGCCACTACTTACTACGCGCACTTGCCTGCAACATATGTATGGAGAAGATGGGGGAGACGGGGTTTTAAGGGGTGGGGGTGTATTAATTTCGATAATAAATCTATATGTAAGCCTAATTACATAATCTATTTAATTTTTAGATAAGTAAAATTATGCTTAGTGAAATATTTAAAAATTCTTACATCACCTTAATATATATAGATTTATTTTCATTATTAATAAAGTCAAGGAAATTTTTAAAATCATTCTGAAATACTATACCTTTATAGAAATATTAAGAATAATTTACATAAGAGTATCCTAATGGTAACTTGTAATTTCTTTTAACTATCTTTTTAACTAAATTTGTCTATTGAATTCAATTTAATTCTTTGTAACAGATATATTGAAATTAATTTATGAAAGACATGTTACTGAAAAATTCTTCAAGTGCATTTTTAAATCTCGTTTATTACTCATTTCTGGAAAATATTTTCTCTATTGAAATCAATCTTTATTTCGAACCCGCTGTGCAATTTAAAATATAAAGTCACAAAACTGCATTTTAACTACTGAACAAATAGAAATGTATTTCTATCAACTATATAGCTCATAAATCTTTATAATGGAATCCTGCCTTACGCCATGAAATCTTGGCATTGTACATTCTTCAATTTAAGTGACTGGTGTGAGGTAGTCAGGGGCTTCCGTTGCCTTAGAAAAACTATCTTCCGAAGGCCCATTTAGAAAGTTTTACTTCTTGCAGCGAAGTCTTTTTTAGCTATAGAGTGTTTCATATAACTTTCAGTTTACTTTATAGATATTTTAAATTTAATATAAAATTGAATATCATGCTCTGAAAATGATAGAAGACATATCTTTTCAATATTTCTCTAGTTGGCTTATTAAAATATCTTACTTGGAACAGTAAAGTATCTAAACTTTAAAGGAAATATTCATGGAAAATAATGTTAATATTTCACTAATATGTAGAGAAACTTCTGACCGAAACGATTAATTTTTTTTTCTTAAGAAATTGCTGTTACTTAATCAAGCAGTAAAATAAATCTGAAGGGTATTTGTAAGATCTCGATTATAATGCGCATAAGATGTGTTCCTTGATGACAAAATGCGAATTGAAAAAAAAAAAAAAACATCAAAAGGGATTGTTTGAATACATTATAAATGGAAAAATGGGGAAATGCGACTAAAAATAAACTTATTTTACTCTACATTAAGTTATTTTTATGTTAATTTGAATAACATGTTATTTGTTGCATGACACATAAACACATTGAAATCGTCGAATCGATGAAGTTTACAGACTCCCTGATTTCCAAAAAGTACGCCCTATAAATAAAAAAGTGCCATTTTACTTATCTTCATATAGAAGAATTTGAAGAGTTTCTTAGTATTGAAAAATATTTTAATAATTAATGTATTTCTAAGATTTCCCTCAAGGTCAAATAAATAAAATTACCAGCTCTATAGCCTAACTTAATTTACAAAGTCAATACAGAGAAAAGCCCACGTCTGGCACATTTTATGTACGTATACTAAAATGTTCAGTTCTGCTACAAGCCACGCCACCGAGCTAAAGATACGAGGCTGTTGCCGAGGTGAAGAAAAGGCAACGGAATGAAAAACAAGACAGAACCAACATAACTTTCCAACTCATTGATTGCATTTTTGTTGATGTACTATAAAACTGTACTTGAATTATTTATACATCAAATGTAATACTTGTAAATAGTTTTACTTCAATATATCATTTACCAAAAAATAATCTGGATGTTATTTTTCCAAGCAGTCTTAGATAAATCTGTTTAGAATTTCAGGAATAAAAATTAGAAAATTTATCCTCCTTTCTGTAATCGAAATCGAAGTAAGCATTTTACCTTGATTTTTTTTTCCATTTTTGAATGCATTAACAGTACTTATTATATTATTACACACTTATAAGTATTGTTTCGTACCTGGAAATATACACACGCTCAAAATATAACCAAATTATTTTAAGTATTTGTTTCTGCTTATGTTTTTACAGTAATATCAATGACATAACATAATTATGAGTACTCCCTTTACAACCAGTATTTCAATCATTCCATCCATGCCAGTAATTCGGCATTTTTTCACAAGTAAACTATTCGCTCTTGTGGAGATCAATAATCACAGATCACAGCGTGGGGTGATAATAACACTGTTCTCCCTCAATTAGTCTGTTTCGCGTCACAATAGAGACTGTAAGAGTCTGCATTCCCTCCTAAATGTGTAGTACAGGAGTAACGTGCACTTCCATCGCAGCGTCAAATATCTTCTGCATCATTGAAGGTCAGAAGAGTATGGACAACACAAGGCCATGCTTTGTCTTGATTAAAAGTAGTGTCATGGTGACTTTGAAGATAGAAAACAACTATGGGTCTTACCAAGACGGATATTCAACGGTGGTTGTCCAAAGTACTGGCTATGCGGAAAAGAGGTTATTGAAATGTGTAACCTTCATACACAACAATCATTTTAAGTGTTGGTCAATGCAAACATGTGTTGTCCTGAACATAACAGATTTCCTAACTCACGACTATACGGTACCGACAGACCACACGAAAATGTCTACCCTCTCGGGTGTTAGGGGTCGGAGGCTGCTGAGATCCTGAACGAGGCTGTGTGTGGTCCTTTTTGAATTTTCGATTACATACTGGAAGGAAAGTCTTGGGATCACAAACAAATACCAAAAGTAATCACAGAAATTTAAATTCAAGGTCAAAGTAACACAGTAAAGACTGCGTAGAATCCTACATTGGTTATAAATTTCGAACACCTGCTAGTCGAATTTTATTTTGTTACGCAAGCCGTAAAGAGACCTTTACATTACCAATGTTCGAATGCGATTTCCCTCCAAATGAGAAACCCGCTGTATAATATCCCCTTTTACGCAGTATGAAGACTGCGGCCCTTTTATCAGTATTGCTTAAACGTGGTAAAAAGGTAATAATAATTTGTACTCTCCAGCATGCTTCACCTTTTACGAAAGTTTCATGTCTTTTGGGTGAGTCTTTTACGGTGTTCTATTTTAATTCTTAACTATATATATCAATATATATATATTTACTTTTTCTGATTTATAATTTTATATTGAGCACGCACTCACGCACGCACACACATATATATATTATATATATAACAAAACCTGGATATGTTTAGTAAGTTGTATAACAGAAATGCAAACAATATACATGCATAATTAAAATGCAAGTATATATATTTCTAATCTAAAAATATTTCTTTCTAAAAATATGTTGGAAAATATTTATCTGGTAAACAAAAAATTATAATTACTGTTAATTATAAGTAGCAATACTTATCAATTAAGCAGAAGGAAACAGATTAGAGTCCTAGAATGGAGGGAATAATTTTATTTTAAATGTTTTTAAAATCATAAAAGGAGTTTTGAAGATAAAAATATGTCAAATAAATCGTTATTAATATTATTTCTTAAAATTTATTTTTGAGCAAAATTTTCCCTATTGCTTACATTATACTCAAACCAAGAAAGTATAGTCTACTGGCATCTTGTGTTTTAATACATTATCAAGAACTATTGATTACAAATTACAATTTGCACGTATACATATTTGCACCTGGCCTTCAACAATTCTCCTCTACTGAAATAATGATGTTGTACAAATTTCATATTTATAATTAAATAATAAAATTAAAGAAATCGTGTCCACATGCTTTATTCGCAAACGACATTTTAGTTTGATTGAAAAAAATAGAGAAAAATGAGGATATATACATATTTGTTTTGATTACTGCTTTCATATAGTTGGAACCTAAAATTATTTTAAGTAATTAGATTCTCGATATAAATTTCTTCTATGAAGGCATGTAGTGTCTTCAATTTTACGCTTATAATGACTTAAATTTTCCAATTGTTATTAAATTGGATCGATTTTGTAAAATGTACTTTTAGTTTATCAAAATATTCTTTGTAAGTATGTAACATAAATTTTATTACAAAAAACAAGTCGGATTAATCGTAGTGGAAATTTGCAATCAATATTCTCGTTTGGTCTGACCATCGGTTAAGTATTCGTGCATTTGCTGAGACCAGAGGATTTGATAAAGAATCCGCACGATAAATTTTACTTGCGGAAACTGTGTGTCAAAGTGGTAACTGAAACTCATGTTTGAACTACACGAAGCTCGCAAAAATGTTTGTACTGACACTTTGAGTGGCAATGAAAGTGACCCAAACTTATTGGATAGGATAAAGATATGAGAATGAATCGTGGACTTTTACTTATGATCCTGAACCAAAACGCCGATTTATGCATTGGAAGAACTCATCTTCACTGAGGGCCAAAAAAGCAAATTAAAATTTAAAGCAATGATGATTGTATTTTTTATGATATTCATGGTATTGTGTATTGAAGTTGTACCCGGTGTATTGTGTACCTGGGTTGCTGAAGGCAATCAACGTTACTTCCTTCACGCTCTTACTGAACGCCATGAAAGAATATGGAAATAAAAGACCGCATTGAGATGGACAAGTGCTTCCAAATTGTCTATCAAGAAGTTTCTAGCCAATTATAGCATCTCAGTGTCAAACCCTCCGCCTTATTCACTGGAGCCTGAGTAATATGACTTTTATCTGTTTCCAACGGAGAAATTCGCATCAAAAAGAACAAGATTTGAGTCTTTTGAAGCTGTGAAACAGAATGTTGCACTCTTCCTGAGGGAGCTGATCGATGGAGACTTCGAGCACTATTTCGAACGATGGAAGATTCATTTGAATTGTCTTAGGGATAGAGGAAGGATTATATTGAAGGTGATAATAAGTAAATATGAATGAAGCCACAGTAAAGCATTTTACGGAGTGATATATATTTTTCAAAACACATCAAGGCTTTGGCTATTCATAATGTGTGATATAAGTTGCTGTTGTCATTAGCTATCATCAGTTTCGGCTATGTTCTTAGAAATAACTGGTTTAGTAAGGATAAAAGTTTTCATTAGTGTAGTCTCAATATTTTATGTACTTAAATTAGACCAGCAAAAATAGCAATGTCTTATTTACTGAAATGGATTACGTATTTTTAAGTAAATTAATAATTCATAAATTATTAAGGTAAATATATAATAAAACGTTTACTTATTTCGTAACATTTCAACACGAAGAGCTTATTTTTCGAATGAATTTTCCTTAAAGAATTAACCTTTAACTGATACATTAATAAATATGTGAGGGATTGTTAACTGAAAACTTAGCCAACAGATATCAAACAATTTTTAAATCAAAATTTATATTATTACATAACGTTTAAATTACCAGACTTAATCTACAGCATCATCTGTTTAAAAAGTTGAAATGCTACAAGGAGCTTCCTCAAACTGAAAGCGTAGTTCTTCTAATGTTGGTATAAAATCTTTTTGTAAAGAGATTTCATTTCAGTAATGGGTGTGAAATATTACAAATGATTTTCAGGGAAAATATGTATCATTCGTTTCCGTAGTTATTAAGTAAATAAATTTATCAGAAAGTTATGTAGGCTAAATATAAATCATGCTGACTGATTCATAGAATATAAAATAGACTTTTCATGAATGTACAGTGGGAAAATTACTAATTTAAAAAAATATTAATTAGAAATATTAATTTTTTAATTAAGTGGGTTATTTAGGCCTTCAAATGTACCAACTTTCTGTGAACGGTTCTTTTTTTGGTTATAAAATATCAAATAAAACAATTCCTAAATTTATTACCCTTTCTTTTTAAAGAATAGCCTTTTGTGTATTATCACCAGAATAAAACTTGATTATAATAAATGAAAACTCATGACCATAGCAGACATTTTGTTCATATTTCGTTCATCAGTTCACTGAGAAGAGAGTGATCCAGATAAGTATGCGAGAAAAACAATTTGAAGATTATTTTTTGAAGTATGTCTCCATAATTTTCACAAATAGGTCCTGCCACAAACAGTTAGGAAAATCAGTGAAAAAATTTATGGTTATCTAACGTAATTGGAGAGAGTACTCAGTGGTATGGCACTTGGAAGATGAATCGTTTTACTTTAGAATTTAGCAACCATATATTTCCTGCGGGTTTGTAGATTTTCAAATGAATAAGAAATCTCTAGCTAATATTGTGGTAGTGCGATTTGCTTAAGTAATTTATTAAACTCACACTTTTGTGTCGTTGTCTCTTGATTAATTCAAAATTTATAGTTTACTGGAACTTTAAAGAACATACACATCGATATTTGTGTGAATAATTGGTGCTTAATTAGAATACCAAATACTGATTGGAATATAGCAGTGTTTTTTCAAATTTAAATCAGAACTATTTCTTGTAGAAGAACAGCGTTTCAAATAATTTGTTAGATTAGTTTCAAACTGATTTTTTTTAATAAAAGACATTTGAATATTCTTTTGATAAATTTAAAATATTTAGAGTCCAATATTAATTTTTTGTTCATACATTACAAATGATAAATTTTCTTTAGCATGTCTACATTGAAACAAAAACATGACACACAGAAACAATACTCACTTACGTTATTGACATCGCTGTACCTTTCAAACAATGAAAGAAACATTATGGATGTCAAATATGAATAGCAGTATTGCTCACGATGGGACATAAAAATGGTTCATAAATTTAGAAACTAAGGTGCCCGTTGTGGCATTAAACATTGGGATACGTTACAAGGTGACCTACACATGTCAACAGTGATGGTAATTTATTGAAAATCATGTAAAAAGAACTTAAATGAAGGACAGACAAAAGAGAGTACGTTAAACCAGAATGCGGCTCCCCTCTCAATCCCTCCGATTGCTTTGCTTTCAGTACTACCTTAAATAGCGGTAGTAGGACTACAATACACTTTAGCTTCACTTCATTTACACTGGCTTACTTTGCCAGAATAGCCGGCTCGGCCTCATAGTGGTACAACAGAAGTAGGCTGGTGGTGATCAGCAGTCGCCACAGTGACTTAGTTTTGAGTTTTCTTCTTCTCAATGATGATGCTTCATTGCTAAAAACTAGTTATACAGCTTGCTATTAAGAATATTTATTTTATGTAAAATAATTCAAATATCCTAACCCAAACATTTTGTATTATTTTAAATTTTGTGCTAGTAGTTTGTAGACCATAAATTTTTTTCTAACTGAAGAAAGAATGAAAAATATTTTATTTCAAATATATACGTTCAACAGCTATATTTTTACTACAAACAGTAATATAGTTTAAAGGATTGCTCTAAGAATTAACACACACAAATGTTTTATTTCATAAGATAAATATTCGAAACTCATAACTTCAGAAAAATAGTAAGTCTCCTCTCTTAAGATAAATGCAATAATGAAATGACACATATACATACAAAAATTAATAACATATGCAAATGGCAATTAAAATATTCTTGCAATTAAAAATTATCATAAGCTTAATTTCGTAGTATTCACAGTCACAAGTAAATCAAATTAACCGCTAAAGAGTCTGGTGGCGATCATTCCTTCCAGAAAATAGTGCTGTTAAAAATATCAAAACTACTTTGATGGCTTCCAAAAACGCAGTTGAATAGTGCGATGTAAAGTACAGTAGACTTCAGCTCTTCATACTCTGGACTTTTCTCTTTTAGGTGTACAAATAATTAAGAACTATAACTCGATTATCTTCAAAGGTATGTTCAAAATTTAATGAAATCTAATGTCAAGAAACAGGATGTAAATTGTTTAGTTACGATAGAATAATTTTAAGAGGATAAAGCAAATCTTTTAAGTTATGATATAGAAGCCTATGATTATATAATTAAAATAATAGAGGAATTATGCTTAAATATCATATATTTATTCCTAAGATGCTTCGTGTAGGATACTGAATTATTTTTCTTTATTCCTGAGATAGGTTTGGTATAGTATAAAATCAAATAAATAGAACTATCGAAATTGTTTTTAGAGTTCTTTAGAATAAGCTTAACTATTCTAAAGAGCATATTAATTTCATTTTGTGATTTAATGGATCTTATATTTTTTATTTTATGTTTTATTTCTAAAGACTGAAATATTTTTAAGTAAATTTAGTGTTTAACCTTCATAAGTGGTTTATTATTAATATATTTTTTAAGTATTGTTAAAGTTAACGGAAAATTTCTGTTTTGAAAAAAAAAGTTTCCAAAAAAAACCAAAAAGTTAAATCTAATTTATGGAGCCCTTGATTATTATGAACTAAATAATTCTTACGATTTACATAATGAATGGAAAATTTGAAAGTAATATGAAGAGGTTTTGGTTATAATAAGTATATATATATATTAGGCTTTGACATTTCTTATCAACATAATTATTTTATCCTTTATAACGTGTTTGAATATTATATAGCCTATCATAATTGTTCTTGTTCTATTTATTTAAAATAATATGATTTCTCTAGTTTCAGTATAGGCTCTTACATTGAAGTTTCGGAAAATTTCAACAAAAATATAAATGCAATTATTATTTTTTTGGATTGCATTGTAAAATAATTAATTGCAACGGATTAAGTTAAATCTAGTTCATATATTAATATAACGCATTAGATATTTTTTCTTTTTAAATCAATCCTTTTTTAAAACAATTCTGTCTTAAAATTACTTAAAACTCTTTGTAAAAACATTGCCGATTCAATATTCTTAATAATTTAAAAACTAAAATTTAAATAACAGAAGTATAAAATATTTGATTCAATATCTTATTAATTAAAATAAATATTTGAGACTACTTGTTATCAAGTTGTATTGAAAAATAAATTCAGTTTTTTAAAATCTAAGATTGAATTAAGTTTCTTAAAATCTAAGAGAGTCACATGCAAAAGATTATAAAACTGAGACTACAGTGGTAATTTACTTTTCAATTTATGAAATATTGTTTTGCTTTAAGGACAGTAAATTAAAGTGTTCAAGGTGCCATTTTATAATGTGACAAACATATTTTTTTAAAGAAAGTCCAAATGCAGCTGGAATATATATTTGTCTCCTGAATTCATAAAATTAATACAATGCTTCCATTTTATCATTAGTAGCTGATTCTTATAACATACTTTTGCGAAGAAGTGTATTTATCTCGTAATTCGACAAAAACGTGCTAAGTAAAAGGGAATGTACACCTTTATTTGACAGCATTTTATTTTGCTTAAGGTGTTTATAGTAACCAAATTTTGTTTCACAGCATTTTCTTATAAATGTTTTAATTGACCTATAAACAAATAAATATACTAGGTTTAGTCTTATGACTTAATTAACTTATTTAGATCCAGAATTATTAGAAAACTACTCACGTATAATATAAAGTGATAAACTATAAATTCTTTAATAATTACAATTTGAAACAATTTCAAGATCTCAGCTTAAATATAAATTTTCTACTCCATCTTGGTGACAATATACGTATTTTCTTTCTTAATTGATATTTAATTTTTTTTTTAAATTTTTTTAATTTATATTTTTGGTTTTAAGACCATTGTTTTCAATAATGTATTTTGTTTGTGGAGGATGGCGGGGCAATTAATTATAGACTAACCCAGCCTAATAGTCATGAGCGGAGCGTGTAACAAATTTAAATATATTATTTTCTAATTTTGTTTATTTTTTTCAATAAATTTTTGGTTTCTTTAAGAAAATTTCAATTACTACATCTGTTGTTTATACTTAGGGTTTTTGTCTAGTCATTTTTCCTTTAATTTGCTTTTTTTAAGAATTTAATGTAATTCTTTTATAGATACATTTGAGTAATCAATTGACATTAGTTTCCAGTTTCTGTCTGTATAATTTTTTTTAGGTTTATGTCTTATTTTTTAAGGACTCAGTAGAGACTCTTTTTGCTTTTTGTTATAAAATTAATTTTTGATACAACTTTCAAAATTATTTCTGATTTTTTTAAAAATTGTGTTTTTTAATTTAAAAAAAATGTATATGTACGTATACAATCAAACAAATTCGATGCATAAATTGCTTCAGTTTTCGAGGCCTCTCGCTTCTGTACATTAATCCGTATAGACGTAGCCTTCATTTACATGTGAGTCAGTTTTAGTTTCACAGGAAAAATGATAAATGTAACAATGAGCAACGAATTGCTGTGAAATCTTGCATGAAACTCGGAAACATCTCTACTTTTTTATTGAAAAAAGTGTATGATCATAAATATTTATCGCGTGCACATATTTTTGAGTGTCTTAAGCTTTTTTAAGATGGCCGAAAAGACGTTTAAGATTATTCACGCCCGAGTCACCCATCCACGTGAAAAATGGATGACAATATCGAAAAATTCGGTAATCTCGATGGATCTGACCATCGGTCAAATATTCGTGCGATTGCTGAGACCATAAGAAGTGACGAACAATCCATGTGGCAAATTTTACATAACAATTTTAACATGCAAAATGCGTGTGCCGAAATGGTGTCTAACATTCTCACGTTTAAACAACAAGAAACTCGCAAAAAATGCTTGTACTGACACTTTAAATGCCATTGAAAATGATCCAAACTTATTGGAAAGAATGTAACGAACCGTGGACTTTTACTTATGATCCTGAAAGAAAGCGCCA
Source organism: Nephila pilipes (assembly GCA_019974015.1). Lineage (NCBI taxonomy): Eukaryota > Metazoa > Arthropoda > Arachnida > Araneae > Nephilidae > Nephila > Nephila pilipes. Next base: position 281,641 of record BMAW01104404.1, on the reverse strand, counting down.
CTCCATGCACTGGAAGAGCTCATATTCAGTGAGATCCAAAAAAGCTAAAATGAGCAAATCGTAATTGAAAGCAATGATGATTGTATTGTTTTTTGATATTCATGGGACTGTGTACCTTCATTGGGTTCCTGAAGGTCAAACTATTAATCAACATTACTACCTTTACGTTCTTGCTGAACGCCATGAAAAAGAACGGAAAAAAATGACCGAATTGGGGTAGGACAAGTCATTACGCAATGTCTGTCAAGAAGCTTCTAACCAAGTATAGCATCCCAGTGTTAGACTATTCGCTTTATTCGTCGGTTCTTGGGCCATGCAACTTCTATCTATTTTCTAAAGTGTTATCTGCATTAAAAGGAACTAGACTTGAGTTCGTTAAAACTGCGAAAGAGAAAGCAGCACGGTTCCTGACCACGAGCAATGTTTCGAGCAATGGAAGATTCGCTTGGAGGGGTGTTGGAATATAGGAGGGGTAAATATTGAAGATGATAATAAGTAAATTAGTATGATATCAAAGCAAAATGTTAAACAACATCAGTCTTATTTTTTATTGAGTATTGATTTAACGCATTATTAATTATTTTTTTTTATTCTTTACAAAAATTCATTAATACAATTATTAATTATAACATTTTGCATTGGTATGAAAATGTATTTAATCCTTTATTATCTATAAATACGATCTCAGCATACTCTCTTATTACAGACGCAGAAGTGTCTACGTCCACAGAGCTCTACGTAATTGCAAATGCAGAAAGTGCATTCTCATGCCCTCTAGGTTTAATTTAACTTAATCACTTTTGTCTACAAACACCATCACTGTTAATGTTGACGGCAGAACAGTCACTGGCCGCATTTTAATTACGCAACGCTATAAGGTCTGAAAGAGATTAATCAGTAATCGGTCCATTGACACAGCAAGGGTAAAATTTGCGTTATGAGGTACAGTTAGTCGATAATAGTAATCACAGTGCCTTTTGTACGTTATATTAACTTATATATATCAATTTTCACTGTTTTTCCAAAATATTTTATAAACTTCTTTTTAGAATTTCGGTTTTTTTCATTCATTATTTAATATTTTTGAGACAAAACAATATTCGTTTGCGAAAGTCATAATTGTTTTTATCCATTCATTGTGTAAGATTAAAACGTGAGTTATGTGGAATGAATTCAATGCAACATGTTTTATTTTTCCAATTCTTATCTTTTAATGATTCCTTAGTAAAAATATTTTTCAAAAAGTTTATTTTCTTAGATAATTCAGAATTGATTAGAAATAATAATATTCAAGCTCAAAATTTTTTACTCAATTAAATAAATATTTTGCAGAATATTTAGAGGGAGTCGAAGACATTTAAATTTGTCAATTATGTCGAGCTTCTTCAAAATTCGTTTCTAAATTTAGTGGAATTTTACAAACAACAAGTTCATATCGGGCCAATAAATACATGCTTAAATTTCCTACAAACTACTTTAAATTACCATTGCACTTATTGAATCATTTTACTATCATCTACAAAACATATTTAGGAAATAAAAAGTGGATTTTCTGTATGGGTTTTACTCACATTTCCTTTGAATTATGAGACATATTCAAGTTTATTTCTTTATTACTTTCTTTATGAGTATAATTCCAAATGAACTAAAAATTTTGATACGCTTATTTCCTTTTTCTTTATTCGGATAGTCAAAACAATCATAAAGGGAGACTAGAATCCCACTTTGGAAACAAACATGGTTAGGAACTGACACCTTCTACAATTTGTTTTTATTTGCTAAACGGATGAAGTATATTTTTTTCAATAATGGTGCATTTTTTCCCTCTGAGATAGAGAGAATTCAGGGATTTGTAATAAAAAAAGTATTGAAATAATTTTTATAATTCTGACTTAAGAAAAATGAAACAAAGGAAAATTAAATTTTATAAATAGACTTAACAAATATTTCCTTTTTTTGTTTTCGTTTCATTTCCTAACCAAATGTCATCAAAATTACCTACAAATTCTAAAGATTTAAACCTCAGATAGTTGCTAAAAATTCGATATACCTTTTGATTAATCTGAAAGCTTTCAAAAACTGTCACTAGATTTCACATACCAAGAATAGTTTTAATAGGCTTATTTTATATCCTTCGTCATATTTTTACTGTCTTAAATCTTTTATTATCCCTTCTTATCTTGTTTAAATAAGAGTAAATATTTGGTCATTGCAAAGAGTAAAGATACTGCTGCACATAATAGTTGTGTCTGCAATTATATATATATATATATATATATATATATATGTGTGTGTGTATATATAGCCAAAAAGAAATGTAAAAATAAATTAAAAAATAAATGAAAATATGGAACCCAGCGTCAAAAAGTAATTTCGGACTGAGGACCGAATAAGCGGGTTTAAACTAGTTTCATGGTACCATCTATTGTGCAAAAGAGCTCAATGATAAAAAATTCAAAAAAGTTCAGTAATAAAAATTGCAAAAATAAAGTTTATATTTCTAAAAATTATTAATAAATTAAAGCATAAAATTACTTACAAATATTGAAAGAAAGGAAGATTCAAATATATGAGTAGATAGGTAGAATAATCTTCAAAAAACAAAACGCTTCAATATGGGTGTCAGATACTCGAAATGCAAAAAAAAAAACAACACGTCATCGCCATAGAAATTAAAAAAAAAAAAGATTCAAGCTGTTGTTTGGTTGGTAATAAAGTGTAAAAGGATGCATACTATTGGTTAGTAATAAGTTGTTTGGTAAAAGAGCAGAATGGTACAGAGAATATGTAAAAATTGTAAAATGTGCAAAAGTACATAAATAAATAAATAAAAAATAAATAAATTCTTCACAGTTAGACTACTAGCAAGTAGATTTTCTGGACCTAGTGTTGTGTGGTGGGTGGATTTGAAAATGGATCACGATTTGCAAAGATATTTAATATATTTGTGATGTATATAAATATTTAAGAAATTCATGGAATAATTCTGATCTAAATAATTGCTGAAATTTTTTTACTATTATTAAACTTGTCTTTTCTATGAGTGGTTAATTTGTTATTATGTAATAAAAAAGTTTAATAAAGTATTCCTTTGAATAGACAAGTGTAAATTATTGTTTCCAAAATGGAATTTTGAGTACACGGGATGAGAACCCCTCTCTTTTATCACAACTAGGTTATAATCAACAATTTTCAAATAAATATTCAAAAATTCTACTGCATTAGAGTTAAAATCAGTTTTTAATAATTTGAGGTAATCAGGGTAAAATGCAACATTTGTTTTAAATTCATTAGCTTTACCCAAAATAATTAAATCATCTATGTAACGATAAATAAAGTAAGAATCATTATCAGTGTGTTATAATTCATAAGAATGTAAGTAAAAATTGGCCAGGCAATTACTAGTTGGATCTCCTTACACACACACACACACACACACACACACACACACACACACACACACACATATATATATATATATATATATATATGAGAGAGAGAGAGAGAGTGTGCGTGTTTGCTGCTGTTATGTTTTAATGCTGTTAGCGACTTATTTTATGATGCTTCTTACATTACATTGGTTAGTCGAAATTTAGACAAAAAATGATCAAAAATTCATGAAGAAATTATTTCTCTGTCAAGTCTCATACAAATTAAGAAGTACTTGATAAAAGATTAGGTAAAATTACAACTGATATAGGTTTTCTGTCGAAAGGCTTTCTATCTTTCGAGAAAAATTAAATATCTAAGGTAGCCATATCAAACCTACAAATGATGGTTTAAATGCCACTACTTCTTTTGCAAGGGTACTATTAAGGACTTTTTCTGTTATACTGAGAGCGAGTCTTCCTTAATCTCTTGCTTGAACTTCTTATTTTTGATTAGGGTTCAAGGAAGGGGAAAGAAGTATTTCATCCTGATAGAATGGAAGCTTCTACCTTGGGCAAGGTATCAAAAATTTCCTAACCATAGATTTATATATGAGACAGAATCCATTTTCATATTCCTCAAGAAATATTAGACAACTTCAAGAATAGAAACAGCACAGAATCGAGACTCACAAAATAGTTTCAAGGCTCAGGACTTGGAAGCACTTTTGTGGAGAAGTTCAGCTTGACAGCATAAATTTGGAAAACACCAAATTCGTTGCCTCCATTTTAATGTAACCATTTGCGTAAGAAAAAAAAGCTGTGATAAAGTAAAAAAAAAAACTTAAGAATAATTCTCTCAACCCTAAACTTAGGCTGGTGTGTAACCATTACAGTATTAAATGAAATTTCAAATCCTGTTTCTGTAATGAATGATTTTATTTACTAAAACACGCATGACTTAAGAGTAATATCTAATTTTATTTCAATCAAAACTGACAGAAAATCTAATGAAAAACATTAATCTATACAGATTTGTACCCTGCGTAACTGATTTTTGCTTAGTTTCTAAAAGAAGTTCAGCACATTATGTAAATAAAGGTTTAATTCCATTGAAATCCGTATTACTGAAAGAAATAGTTTGTGCGTGTATGTGGAATAGCGGAAAGATTAAAAAGCACAGGATCATGAAATTTAGTACAAATATTCTATGAGTACTGATGGTATGCACCTGTAAGTAATCTTTTTGAAGTTTTCCTTAAGTTTTTAAATCCTTAAAGTGGATTGAATCTTCACTGGTTATATGACTCGTACAAAATTCGTCAAATATTACCATGATTTTCTTTTATTTATCTTGCTTAGATTTGGTGCATATTCAATAACATGACATCAGAGTTTATCTTGAAATGACAATTGAACCTATTTAAGAGTTTCTTGGAGATAGTTAAAAATTTTTTTGCAAGAAAATTACGATTCCTATTTTGAATGATTCAGAGCAAAAAAAAACACCATATTATTACATATACATAAAGTAAATTTTGAGTTTTGATGTCATGTTTTTCATATTTTATTTACTAATCGTCAAATGAAGTCTGTTATTAACTGAGGAAATGAAGAAGTTTTCGTATATTTTAATAGATAATGTTATTTAAAAGCATGCAATCGGCTAGAACTTTTATAAATTGTGTTTCCAAACAGAATATTTTCAAAATAATGCTTGTATCTACCAAAATCATCATAAATCACTGCCTTAAAGAATTAAATAAACCATTACGAATCTTATGCCCGAAGTTATTGATAATGTGATGACGTAATATTCCTATTCGCCTCATGTGCCATAACTAAACCAAATATACTGACACTAAAAAGTCAGTAACTTATGCAAGAAGATATTAGACAAATATCACACACGTTTATTCCATACCTTTGTATTATTACGACAAATGAACACTGGCTCTCCAAGATAACACCTTAGATATATTTGCTTGTCTCATGAATGCTGAATTAAAGTTAGCTTACTTCTACTTTCCCGGTTAAAGTTGATTTGATTCTTGGCTTCACCACGAGCAATCTCACCCATATCTCTATTTCTAGGTCTCTTATCTCTAGGTCTCGTCTGCCACCTATAAGGCATATACTCAACGCTAGTGACACTCAAACTCTATCGTGGGACTCTCGCTTTGCTTATATAATTACTTTCCTATCTACAACACTTCAATTTATTTCTACCTGCCTCTAATTTAACTAATCACGTTTCGTTTTGGTTGGGAAGAAATTGTTATTAATACCAATCAATCTTAATTGAAAGTCCTCACGGTTAGTGAAGAGAAAACTGCGAATTGTCCAACGTCGCAATGGGACTTCAAGTATACTTATTTCTTTCAAGCACTGATATTTTGATGCTCCACCTTTGGTTAAAATCTTCAGACTTCACCCTCACTGAGTCTAAATTTATACATTTTGCCTTTTTTGTCTTTTTCATGGTCATTCTTTGTTTGAAGGCTAAAATGTGGGTTTTTTGAAAATTATTTAAAATATTAGTAAAAGGTAGCCCCTGATTAAAAATTTATTATTATTTGGAAGTGTTGTTTCAGATGTGGATTTATAATAAGAACATTTTATACTTTCTACAAGGATTAAAATATTTTAATTTCAAAAACAGTTATATTCTATGTTTCAGGTTGGATATCGGCAAACATTTAAATAAGTTTAGCTGGCTGTATTTCTCTGATTCTTTATATTGTTCTTATATTCTATTCCATTCATGAGAAAATCCGCATTTCCAATCATTTTTATTTTTATAAACTGGTTGTTACATTCTGTTGTTAAATTTTTGTGTCTTTATTTAATTTTCAAATTATTTGACATCATTCTGCCTTTTTGTTTTATTCGAGTTATTATAAGAATTGCTAAATTTTCATGTCTTACTCATATATTATATTTAAGTATTTAAGTTCTAATAAGTATTTTATATATATATATATATATTTAGAAAGATAATTATTGCATTTTATTGTTACTTTCAACTTCACTCGGAAACGTTAGTGATTATTAATAAGTAAATTGCAACTTTTGTTTCTTTTTGAAAAAATTTTTCAATCACTAATTAAAACAATATTTAATTAGTAATTTTTGTGTTAATTATTTCTGTGCACTAATAAGATTTGGTTCATTTTGTCTCAATAAAGTTCTTGTTCTGCTGCATTTTCAGTACTTTTTTTTTGTTGCAGCATTTTTACTTTTTTAAATATTGTTACTTTTAATTTATATATATTTTTATTTAATATATAATTTAGTTTTTATTTTTTTAACGTGATATTCTTTCCTTTTTTGTGTCTGATTTGATTCCTTATTTGAGTCTCCACATTTTATTTTTTTATTCATCGTTACATTTAATTTTTTAAATAAGTATTATCAACTTTTTAATTTTTGAAAAAGCTCTATGTTTGTTTTTATAATTAGTTACAGCATAATTCAAGCATATCAGTGATAACTTACAATTCTTTTTTTTTATATTTAAACAAATTAAATTTATATTCATTAGCATTTTTAAAAGCTCGATATTTGTTTTTATAATTAGTTACAGCATAATTCAAGCATATCAGTGATAACCTACAATTCTTTTTCTTTTATATTTGAACAAATAAAATTTATATTCATTAGCATTTTTAAAAGTGTCTATAATGAAATGATGTTTTGAAATTTTCAAATTAATTATCTCTGTATATTCAAGTAAGATTTAGTTTTTTTACTATACAGGTGTTTATCTTCATAAAATCATTTGTTGATGTTTCAAAGTATTTTATGAAATAAAAGTATATTTATTTTTCAAAATAATTCAGTACTTTAATATGTCTTTAGAAAAGCTCAAAAGAAAGCATTTTTTGTTAAAATAGTTCCTCTATAACATTTAAGTAATATTTTTGATTAATTATCTCCAATTAAACTTCAGAAAAAAATTAAAAATTAATGCTGAAGACTTTGCTTTAAATATCAAACGATTTATCTGCAAAATATGTGAAAATAAAAAATATTTTCATTTCCAAGTAAAAATAACTTAATTAAGAAAATTACATAAGTTTGATATTTTGTAATTTAAATGAAATTTTGTGGTTAACATATTATTTAATATATATTAATAATGTATTTTTTTAAAGTAATATTGTTCATTAAAAATACTTTATGCTTATTGCTGGATTGGTAAATTTTTAAATTCACTCATGTAAAGAAATTAAATGCAACAATCAGTAATATATTGAATAATTTTTCTTAAACTTTTTTTATATATAATATTTTATATTTAGTACATTTTCACTAAAATGCAATAATTGCTATTTTATAAACTCCATATTTTTTAAAATTTCATTGTATAATTATGAAACCATTGCAAAAACAACTTATTTAATGAATGAACTGCAGATTTAACGTCCAATAACATTAAACTTGTAACATTTTCTGAGCTATTTTTTATTTATCAAACTATTCTTTTCTTGGAGGCTCATTTGCAGTTCACTTAAAATTTTCAATTATTATTTGAAATTTGGACCTTATTAAAGAGAATTTTCGCTTCCATCTGTATTTTTATACTTTTCAACTCAGCTTTGGAAAGAATGGATATACCAGTTAGTATTACATAAATATTCTTTGTAATGTGTAAAAAATAAAAATTGAAGTTAAAAAAATTGAAAGTGAGTTATTAATAAAAATAGTTATTAAATATCCTAAAAATTCTCTTTCTCTATAGTGTTTAGTTTTTATTTGTCTACAAACTTGCTTCTTGTAAAGATTAGTGGGATTTGAAATCAGTCAATTACACTCACACACACATCCACATCGCTTTTAAATACAACACAGTTATATTGTATTTCACTTCCTTACGTATATGCCATTATTTATAATGATTAAAGATGTCCTTTAAAGTGATTTTATTTTTGTCTTATACACATTATTTATCTTATAATGTGTTTACCCACTTACATATCTTTTGTCATGAATAATATTTAAATCTTAGTTTTGTAAATTCAAAACAGAATACACTACTACTTAAGCTTTATCTATGAATAAAAAATCAGAGTTATTGGACGTAGCAGTCTCACAAGCACATGCAGTGTAATATTAGTACAATGCCCGCATTCTGGATGAATATTTTTAAATATTAGCGAAAAAAAAAGATAAGTTTCAGGAATAATAAATTTTAAAATACAACTGGATAGTTTGTTTACCTTTACATGTATATTTATAGACCTTTCATTATTTTCTTACAAATAACATTGTGGAATAAAATACAAAATGATGTTCTGAAAATGTCTTCAAATGATCACAATTGAAGAAAAGAAAATATTTCCATTTGCAGATTACTTACAAATGTAAGAGTAATTTTTCGTACGATGTACTAAATCTCAGTTATTTATGTTTTTATTATTTCGCATTATTATATATTTCTTACATGTATTCCTTAAAAATATCGGAGTTCATTTAATTCTCAATAGAAACATATTCATCTGAAAAAAAAATTAATTTAGATCAATATAATGTGTTTTTATTTCACAAAAGAAAAAAAAAAATCTTTCAAATGACAGAGGTGAAGTTTTTAAATAAATAACATGGTATTGTTTCCAGTGAAATGATCACTTTTATTTAACCTCAGGGAACAATATTTGTTCAAAGAAAAGCAAATGGATAACACACTCATTTTCATCTATTTGATGTTCCGGATCCGATTGCGAGATTACTAAAAAACGCCACTGTATTTCCCCGAGAGAAATACAATGGCTTCTTCTTACATAGTTGTTGTAAATCAAAGACGCCACTTACGTGTTATTTTTTAAACAAAAAAAAATTAATACTGAAATGTGAGTAGATAAAATAAAAAATTAATGAGCTAAACATATGTATTTAATAAATAAAAAAGTGCTTAAGTGTCAAGTATTAAAATAACTTTTGTTATGACTCGCCCAGAACTACAATTTTGATATAAAAGAGTGTTTTAAAATCCATAAAATGCCAGATTTTGATGTGTAACTAACTCTTCTTAGAAGTGTGAAAAAACAGAATGCCTGAAATAGTTTCCAAAAAAAAAAAAAAAAAAGACAGAAGTACAATTTGAATGATATCTAGGTATAATCGTTATCAATAGTTCTTTAAACTTCTTAGAAAGTTATTCTGACATAATGTCTATAAGATTTTAAGGTATAGTTTGCATTAAAAAAAAGTTTTTTGATATTTGAAATTTAAGTACTGAATTGAATCATTTTTACAGAACACTTAATGAATTTGACAGAACACTGACGGTTTCGAGAGAACAATCCTTTTCAATAATAATGAAAGTTTAATTTATTAAAAAAAAAGTCAGTCAAGAATACTAACTACTAATGCTCAAGAGAAAATACTTGAATAAAATGTTTAACTTCTTATATCAGTTCAAACCCTGCCATGACTACATTACCTTATATCATCCATCTTTTCACTATAAGATTACAATAATTTTGAATTTGTCGAACTAGCTCTTATTGAGTTAAACAACTTCACCGATTTCTTGAGCCCTTTCTTAAATGGTTCTGGAGGACTAGATACAAGGCTTTGTTTGTGAATACAAGGAATGTAAACTACGATCAGAGCAACTACTTTGGCTTGATTGCTTGAACCTGTATATCTGCCATTCGAATTTTCCTCAATCCTTGCAAGATCATCAGCAGTTGGTATAGAAATTAAACTGTGAAAAGGAAACTTAGTGTTAAATGACATTAAATATGCTTTTGTCATTGTTTTTTTATAAAGATGACAAAATATATTCCTTAAACAACTTATCCCTAAAAAATCTTTGTCAAACAATCAGAAGTGATAAATTGTGTATACCAATGATTATATTCCCATTTATAATGAGAAAAAAATGCTCCATTTTATTCTTTCAATTATTACTGAATTGATATTACCATACACATCCTAGATTCTTTAGAAAATATTCTTTATGGAATGATAAACTTTTTAGACAGAGTCTTAAATGAATATACTGTTAAGAACAGGAGAGGGCGCTTTCTTGAAAATATTCACTTATAAAGGAAAAGTGATATTTACAAAGACTTTATCAGTCAGCGAGGGAAGTTTAAGCAATGATCCTTAGGCTTGGCGACCTTGCGAGAAATTTGGTGACTTTATCAACAAATAGAAGATTTCAGAAAGGGCTGGAATCTTTGCGATGTATGGACTGGGAAGAAAGTTACGGATGCTTCGTGAATTTTCCGTGTGACGTCGTATCTGGCCAGAACAGGACACCCAAAGCCTCAGTGAGTTTGTCTTTAGAGCCTGCTTCGTAGATCGATCCTGAAATCGATAAGAAGCTATTGGTAATTGGAAGGGAAAATGCCAGTAGCATGGCCGAATAAAATTGCGGAGAAACAGCGTGAATATTCCGGGGATTGTTGGAGCCTGACTGGAAGGGCAGAATATTACTGCAAAAATTCTTAAGTAGTGTGAATTAATAAGCTGGTGAGCTGAACGTTGCTAATACAATTGTGACTGTCATTACAAATGTTGTTTTTTCCCTGTATTTGAGTCACTAATCTGTGCAGGTGCTGTGTTTCCTAATTGTGTTGTTATTATCCAAGCTTTTCAACCTGTGTGTCATCCTCAAGATTTGAGAATAAAGTGTTGTTTTTCTTTAACCTCTGTGTTAGACTGATTTTACTCGTTATACTCAGAAGGTTTGTAACAATTTGTTGAACAAAATGTTAGAAACGAGGCGAAAACAAAAATTTCTGTGTTTGCATGAATTTTTTTTCTTTCTGAAATTGGATAATTTGTTTTTTGTGTTACTTCAAAAACATTGTCATTGATTTTAACCTAGCAGTTAAATTATTTTACCTGGTAATCGCTGGATTTTTTTTTGCTTATAAATCAAATACTTTGTAACTAAATGTTATATTGATAGTCATCGTTGCATGCTAAGTTAATTATTTCCCCATAAATAATATTTAGTGATTTTAGATCTTCCGTTCATGGGAAATCAGAGTCATGTATTCTTCATAATGTTTTATCTTCCTTTATAAATCAGTAATGGTTTGAGATTTTAAGTAGAATTAGTATTTTCTTAAGCAGAAATATGCCTTTCAATCTCTATGTTTGTTATGAGTTTGCGTTTGTAAGCAATCATATTGTTTTCAAAAACTTGCAATTTCTTCATCAATAAATGAAATTTAATGCTTATTGCATTTCTTTTAAGTACTGAACTTTGCGAAGGTACCTGATTTGGGACTCAAAATAATTCCAGAAAACAGCTACGAAAATGATAAATAATGCGTACATTTTCATATTAAGCATAATTGACAAACAGATAAAGCTAGGCTCTAATCAACATTCGTAACTAACAGAAATCCAAAATGGAGAATCACTTTTAAATTTTCTGAGAAACCTTTGGTAAAGAAAGGGTGAAAATGTATGCACAAACGTATGATTTCACAATTGGGGAGGGGATACCAGCGACAACCTTCTTTTAAGTCTGAATTTGTAAATCACATCGCCATAACTATTTCTTCTGCTTTTCTTAAGATTCTTTTTTAGGGATTTCTGACATTTCAATTACCTTAAGTAATATGTATATCACTGTTTACTTTCTTTGTACATCTTGTTTTGTACACTATGTAATTTCGTTTATAATTATTAACAGGTGCTAACATGCTGTTATTTCAGAAAATGGCGTCAACAAAAATGCATGGGCAAAATTTAAAGGATTCATAGTTTAAGATTTTGAGTCTTACACCATGAATATTTTAAATAATTTTGTCCAATATTTTGAAGATTTACATTTCAATGCATTATGATTATAATAATTACATTTAGTTTGCTTAAGGTATACTTGCATTGCTGATACACACACGCACGCACACACATACACACACACACACACTGATATATATATATATATATATAATGTGAAGCTCACAGTAGTAAAATATTACTGAAAAGCACATTTACATAAGACAGCATGTCCTTCCACACTCTGATCGAGTTTAGAAAAAACAAGAAAGTCGAAGGAGCGCAAAGTTAAGGAGTACCTTTCTCATAGTTATGAAATAACTTTGCATCAAAACTGTTCATTTTAAAAGTGAACGTGACTTGTTTTTTCATAAATAATAGAGGGTGAAAAAAAGAAAAGAAAATTGTATTGGGTGTGCTCTTACCCTTAATATATACAATTATATTTTTCTTCATCAGTTACCTTTTATTATATTGTGAGTTAACTTATGTGATTGTGACTGACTGAAACGTACAAAGGAAGGAAACCGCAAGCATCACCGAGTGCGAGCCGAAGTTTCCCGAAGATAACCTCTTAGCTGTGCGATGGAGTTTGCAATGAACGGGTTCAGGAGATGGGGGGAGGAGATGCACGAGGAAAATGGAAAGTTCAGATTAGTCGAAAGAGTTCCAATGATGACATTTTAAAAAAGATATCAGGTACAATTCTCGATAACAAAATGTTTTGTTGTTGCTTAAACAATTAATTTTAACATCGGGATTTTAAAAGAGAAAAGTATTCTGCATCTATCAACACTCGGCTTTCACAATCAATAACCATCTGGAGTTCTGACTTCGGCAATCGTGTTTAACTTTAGAGATAAGATAAGATACACTGTTTCTGAGAGAAAAAAAAAAAACAAGAAGCCAGCAAATGAATAGTCGCTTCAAATCCACCATAAATGTAGTTGGGGTATCGAGTGTAATCTGCAGTGTAAAATGTTACTTTCGAAATATTTATCAGTATAACCCAATGCACAATGTCCACTTTTCACTAATTGAAATAGAAACATATAACTGTTCAAATTTCTATTAAATGATATATTCTATTAATTAATATATTCTAGTCTTAAATAATATAATCTAAAAATATTCTATCGATTAAAAAAAAGCATTTGCTTTAGCGACACGCTTCCCGTGAGATGCCGGAACAAACAATGTGAAATAGATATCACGAGACGCGCTTCTTTAGCCACTACTGGTACACTCTTTCAATCCATTATGGCCCTGGACATAAAAAAAAGAGTCTCAGACACATTTTAAAGAGCACGAAAAATAAGAGTGAATTTCTACTATAATATTTTTCGTAAGAGTTATATTACCCAAAAGAAAGATGGCAGAAAGTTAATCTGAACAAATAAGATATTTTGAACATTCCATTTTCATGAAAAGAAGCTTAAATTCATTTTGCACTCAGGATTAAGCCTAAAAGTTGGGTCTAGGTAAAGGCGAAAATATGTTAAGAAATAGTTTTAAATAAAATTATTAAGTCATAAAACCGTACATATTTAATTTTTGATAAGATTAAATTTAATTTTACTTTATTTGAAAATTATTTGAAGTAAACTATCTCAAATGAAGCAAACGGTGCTTTCTAGTTTTTCTTGTTTCAAATTCAAACCTATGCTGGCGAAAGAATTTTAAATCTTTTGTGAAACAATATATTTGAGATGAAACATTTATTTCTGAAATATATTTTAAAAAGAATGATGACAGTAAATTTCTGCTTCAGGGCTTCAAAATTCCAAAATTATCTCGAAAAATTAAACCTTTATCGACTTTTCAAAGAAGTTAGTCAAGGAGCAAATTTCCTGCAGTAAGAATGTTAAACTTTTCTTTGTAATGTTAAATACTTTTGTGTTCCCAAATTGCTTTGTAACTACTCTCTTCCTTCGCATTTTCAAAAATTAAGTATAGAAATTTTATTAAAATATTAAAACACTGTTGTTGAAGAATAATTTCTAATTTCTACGATTTTATAACATAAAAACATTTTTGTGGCATTTAATGATAAATTCTTTTGTTTACATGATTGAGTTTGAAATAATATGCATTAAAAGATAATGAGGCAGTAACTCGCTTTCAATTAATTCATTTTAAAAGGTTTCATTTTATGTAGGCTGTCATTGACTATAACATAAAAATGTTTTAAAAGGTTCAGTTACAATTATTCGTTCAGATTTCCAAAACGCGATCATTTTAGATAAAAAGAACACGTTTCTTTACGGTCTTGAAGAAGAATGTTTTTTTCTGGTGAGTTTTTAGCTAAGATATTTAAGTTACAATTACGTCCAATGAAGCAATAACTTGAGTCAAATCGTAAGATACAAATCACGTGTTACATTTATTTTAAGGATATATCTAACAAAACCGATACATATGCTTTTATTTCTTTTTATTTTCGCACAAGTACTTTTTTGGGAATTAATTATGTCAACAAAGTTTATATAATCCATCTTTGAATATTAATCTAAATTTAAATTTCATCTATAACTAATCATAAAAAGTATTTAATCTACATTTTTAAATTACTTATTAACAGTAAAAATCCGTAAAGTATTTATTTTTGCTCATTAATTTAAAAACAAATTACAAATAACACGATTGTAAATTCAAGCGGATGTGGTTACAAAGAGGTTAAAGTCATGAGCTCGCGGGTTTGAGCCTTGATTCCACTGAGGACCCTCAATGTAGTGGGACTGATACACATTAAATCTGGTTAGGTACCAAGTCTTCCTGCAGGAGTGATATGAAAATTTGAAGAAAGGAGTATCGGCTTAAGTGTCGTTCTCGTTACTTGACCAAAATCAAAATTATGATATCTGCCACTAAAAGTCCTCAGGTTGCTTCTACGTGTGATGTTTATAAACAATAATTCAATCAATCACTATTAATTCAGTTTGCTAACTAAATAAATATGCAAAATAAGAAAAGTATCTTTGGCTTCTTTTGAATATTTACAGAGGAAGTATACCTTAATCGTTTAGAGAATTAAAAAAACACTGTTTTTAAAGCTTGATCAATTTCTTTTATAAATACTTTTGCAAGTCTGAAACCGAGAAGAATAGTAAAAGTCAACCTCTTCTTGAGTAAGCTTAGGTAAAGTAAGATACAAAAAAAAAAGAAGTTTGCATCTATCATTAAATCAAATTTAATCCAGTCACGGTGTATCATTATCAAAACCAGCTTTTTCTCAGTTAAAATTCTCTTTCTCCTATGCGGGATCTCTAAACAGTTGATTTCCTTTTTGATTTCTCGTTATTACCCAACTAATAATTTCTTCTACGGTCTTACCCTTTTTATATCACCTCTCATTAATTATGGAAAAAATACCTAAAGATTTACTTTTAGGTTGATTTCCTCTTGATTTCCATATTTGTATTAAGTTTGGAGAATAAGAGTGGATTCATGGAAAATATTAGAATAAATAGCACTGAATGAAAGCATACAAATAAAATATAATCACACAAATAAAACATATAAGTTTATAGAAATAATACGTAATAAACTGAAAACATGTAAAGCATTTCTTTAAAAACTGTACTTTTCTTCTGTAAAAGAATTACTCATTTTAAAAGAATAATATAGTTATAAACTAGATTCATTGAGTTCTGAGAGATATGATATACCGCTTTAAAATAAAATTTTATTCATAAGAAAATACTATTCAAGGCAATAATATTTAAAGTATTTTTTTTTCTCAATTTTCAGAAGGTTATGTTTCTTAAAAAAATCAGAAGTACTTATATCTTTAATTTCTTTAACCTTTTATAGTTTTTAATTCAAAAATAGTCTTGTCTCTTAAAGTAAAAATAAATTCTCTATATCAAAGCACACACGTTTCTTATTTTTATAGCTAGATATTTCATTTAAATATACAACAAAGTTTGGATTCCTGCATGTACTCTAATTTTGAGCAAACCACCTGCGTCATATTTCGGTAATTTCTTTCGAATGTAACTATTTGAAGTAGGCTTACAATAAGATGTTGCAATAGCTACTTTTCTTTCAATAATTTCCTAAAACTATCTTGTAATTGTACTTTTTATAAAATAATTCCTCGAAACTTATCCCCACTTTTAAAAGACAGTAAAAAGTAAAGATAAAAACGTGTAATGCCTTTAATAGCGTCTCTCTTTCCTTTCAGGTTTTATCTGGGTCTTAAATTAAAACAACTCCAAAGTAACAGAAAAAGTAATTACTTTCCGAACGCCTATCAGAGAATCTTTATCGATGGGAAAGGTTTGAGGTAAACGTCAATTACTGAAAGTGGTAATGGGAGAAAAGACCAGGAAAACACATGCCAATTGAAACAAAAAATAAAAGAAAACTTTTTTATGTACGTTTTCGCACTTTCTTTGGAAGGAAGAGAGATAATTTGTAGCTTTAAAATAATTAAAATTTAAAAAGAAAATGCAGGAAATTACTACTTTTTAATAAAAACAAGCACACACACATATTGAAAACATTGCAATAAAACATTAATTCGTTAAGAAGAATTTTATCAAAATATAATTTAAAATTAAGTAGTTATTAATTTTTTTAAAGTACAGATAATCATAAGGTTATTAAGTATTAAATCGTAAGAATAAACTTATTTAAGAATGTAGCATACATAATATGCAAAAGTTCGGTAATTGTTATGTTAATCAAATGGATGTGTCATAGCTTTTTATGAGAAAATAACATTGTTTCAAAATCAGAATGTCTTAAAAGTTACGATAATATTTTCTATTTTACCAAGTCATTAAAATATCATTTGTAATTGTTAAAAAGATGAGTTCAAGGCATTCATGAATCAATTTGATACAAGATTTGTAGATTTTTAAGTGAAATATTCGACGAATTCTACAGTTGCGCTTACAAATGGTGCCAACGTATCAGTAAAAAATGTCGGAGAAAACTTATTAATGGAAATAAATGAGTTCCAGGCGTATTTACCAACAACTTAACAATTTTTTAAACGGGTTTTCTACAATTTAATTTATCGAAGATGGCTGTGTTAGTGTACTTTACTTTTCAAGAAGATTTGTTTGCCAATTTGAATGGCGATGCATATTAATTAGAACATTCGAAAAAGATAAAATAAATAAGAAATTTGAATAAGATTAACGTAGAAAAGTTTTGTAAATGCTTTGAAGCTTTCATTCGCAAGTATTAATGTCAATATTGATGATCTCTCAATTCAAAAACAAGGCAAATCTTCACATTTTTTTCATTTATTGATTGCAAATTTTATTTTTGAGTTCATTCAAAAGTATAATACTACACGTAAATGCAATATGGGGTTTTAATTTTGCCTTTATTAGGAACGAGTTTCTATGCCAAGTTTAGAATAGCTGACTTAGTAACGACGAATTGCATATTTATTTAGTAAACAATGATAGCGTCTTTGGTGAGTGGATCTCATGATCTCATGATTCATGGTCATAGAATTTTCGGTTAGTGACCGTTTTTGAGAAGAAACTCATATTTAAAAACCAAAAGATGTAGTTTATTTCAATTTGAAACTGATTTAATTAAATTTTGAGTAATGAATGTTAGAGTCACAGAAAAAATAAACTCAATAAAACAAAGTCATTTAAGTGGACAAATGCGAGCCTCACATTATTTCTGATTACAACTGAGATTCACAAAAAATAGAGCATAACTCGTCAATATTTCTTTTGGAGAGTAAAAAAGAAAAAATTTGTTAATAAAAGGAAAGCATCTTTTTACACATATTTCATCAAAATTTAATTTTAATCGACAAGATTTTAAATTTTTTTTATTCTAAAAAGTAAATAAAAAATTCAATAGCAGATTTTCTGTTTAGTATTATAGCTCGAAAGTCAATGATGGGAAAAATTAAAAATCTAGCATTGACAAGTAATTACAATCTATAACAAAAAAAAAAAAAATCGCACCAAGAAGGAGTTGCTTGTTTGTAATGAAATTTTGTATACAAAGACATTTGGACCTAACACATGCAAATGATTAAAAATTTGGAGTCCAGTTAATGAATAGCGGGAGCTACAGCGCATAGGAACTATGTACACAGCAGGAGGATAGAAGAAGCGTTTCTCAATCTGATGGTCAATTTTTTTGTTACATTGCAGTTTAGGATATCTTTGAACGACTGAAAGAATGCCCTGCCTCAGAATTCGACTCATTACCAGCAACTGTCAGAGTTTGAAAAGGTCGTATCATTGGACTGAAATAGGCTGGTTGGGCAAATCGGAGAATCGCTCTTCATATGGGTCAAAGCGATGCGGCGATCAGAAGATGCTGGCAGGAATGGGTGGACAGTGGCAGATTTCAGAATCCTGAGGGTAGCGATCGACCTAGAGCCACAGCAGATCGGAAGGATAGAGTGATTATCAGATCATCTGTTACAGTGCTTGATTCATTGTTATCAACAATCAGACGCGCGACCCGCACACGAGTGTCCACCATGACCATTCACTGAGGACTTATAGAGCGAAATAACTCTGTCGAGCCAGATTACAGTGGTTCTAGGCTCGATCAGGTTGGAATGATACACATTTAGTGTTTAGCGACAAATCCCGCTTCCATCCGTGTCCTGACGATCATCGAAGACGTGTTTGGAGAAGCCCAGGGCAGAGTGTCGATCCTGCTTTCACTATTGCACGTCACACAGGCTCTCTACCAGGAGTTATGGTCTAGAGGTGCCATTTCCCTTGATAGCTGACCCCTTTGGTCGTTATTGGCGGCCCACTTACAAAACAGTGATTAAAGACCTGTTTTGCTATTGCATTCTCCAATTTTGCATTCTCCTGGCCTTATTTTTCAGCAAGATAATTCCAGACCACATGCAGCATGTGTTGTTATGAACTGTCTTACAGCTAGTCAAACACTTCCTTGCCCAGTCAGATCTCTCTCCAATCGAACATGCCTGAGTTATGATGGGAAGGCGATTTCATCTACCAGGGAATGTTGATGACCTAGCCCGACAACTGGAGCACTTTTGGCAAGAAATACCGCAAGAGACTATCATAGAGCTTTATCACTATCTTCCACGTCGTGTAGCAGGTTGCATCCAGACTAAAGGTGAGTCAACACCTTATTGAGCTCGTTACTTTGTAACTATGTAACCTTGACATAAATCATTCAATATTTCTGAAATTTTACTCATTGTCTATTCTGTAAATAATTTTCCTATCCTCCAATTTTTGTCTCCATCAGATGTTTCCTTCCTTGTGAGTCGTTTTTTTTTGTTGTAGAGTGTAGTTAAATTGTAAAATGTTGTTTAATCTAAAATTTGTTTTATGTAGATATATAAAAAAGAATCTTTAAAGGGAAAATATCAGAAGAAAAATAGGTTAATTTATTTTCAGAGCACATACAAATCTAGAAAAGAGCAAATATTAAATTTAAGACTTTCTTGCAAAATTACCACCATGAAAACTAGCCGACAGCTGCGGAGAAACGGACCGGCCGAGTGTGATCAAACAGTTGTAAAGAAGTGAATTCAAGTTCTTCTGTATCAGAACAATAAAAAGCAACTTAGATCTTGATTGACTATATTTCTGGTGCCAATACCTACTTCTTTCTAATAGCTGACGAGATTGTAAGGTCTTATGTTTGTCAATTTTAATTTCTTTTTAATGGCTTTTGTTAATAAATTGCTGTTTTCATTGCTTTGCTCAGTTGATCGATTTTAAGCCTCCTGTTATTGTCAGTTTCGTACCTTACACAAATTGTTGGCACTTAATGAAAAAAAAATGTTGAGGGAAGCAAATGGTGTGGCAACTACAAAGGAAATATTATGGAAAAATCTGTTGAGTAATTTGTATGTGAAATATATTTTATCTTTAACAAATGTCTCTTACGTTTATAAGGACGAAGAAGTGATTTACGTTCACCTGCTTTCTACGAGAATAATTTTGTCATAACGCCCTAAAGATCCATCTTGAAGCGGGATTCACGCTTGTTAAATTTATCGAAGCTCCAAGTTCTCTCGTTTGTGTGGTTTGGAAGTTTAGAGAGAGAATTGACATCTCAGGTGTCTTCCTCATCAATTGACTGAAGCTTGAAATTATGAGGTCTATCGCCAATAGCTCTCCTGTAGCTTTAATAATCAATCAATCAATGCATAATATCATAATAATAATCAATAATCAATGGAATCAATAAAGATAGAAATAATTAAAAGTTTCATTATGATTTCAATTATTTTTAAAATAACTTATAAAAGTAGTTATAATTATAAAAGTAGTCTGAGATTTACTGAAATGTTTTGTTATCCTAATACTGACACTATTGTTTAAAGCATTAATGTTTAAAAGATGTCGTTGATCCATTTTTGTCATTGTCCTTTTTCAAATCCTATTCCATAGGCAAGTATAGGATTCTTTTCAAGCTTTCCTCAAAGGGCCCGCGATGTGTTAATGTTATAATCATGAGTTGATGTTATAAGTTTGCGGAACATCATCTCGCAAAAAAATGATGTCATAATATTGCTCATGGTCTGTGTATAAAGGTTCACAATCCATTATTTATTTATTTTCATATTTAAGAAACTGAGCAAAATAATTATTTTTGCTTTTTTTCTTTAGTTAGATTTTTGGTAATATATCACCAGAGTTACTCGCATATTTGCTTCATAACTGTGCAATCTCATGAAATGACAGCTTGCTATTGCACTTGATTCTTTAAGCACCCATGAAGTATAAATTTGGTAATGTTACATTCAGTTAGAAATAATAAATATCAAATTTGTTTCATATACATCGCATTCTCTAGTATATCATGGTAACAGTTTTCAAATTTTACAATAAATAGGTTTTAGGAAATAGATCACATTTCACCAGTTTGGTTTTCTGATTACTGTATTTTAAAGAAAAGTTATGATATAGTGTACAATATGTTTAAAAACGAATTATCATATACTATAAACAGTTCCTTTATGTTTTTATTGATAACTTAATTTTATATTAAGAAAATTTCTTATCCTTATTCTTTTATTAGAGAAGATAGCATAGTTTACGTTCACTCAGTTATTTTTAAATTACTTTAAAAGTGATACAAATATTTTTGAAAACATAAGTTTTAAGTATGATTAAATTTATCATTTAAGAAGAATTGATTGGGCTATACAAGACGGTGTTAGAATGTACGAATGAATAAATTTTATTTAACTTGCTTCATAAGAAATCTACATCAATAATTTCTAAGGAAAGCACTCTCACTTATCTTTATTCTATTCTTATACACAGTTTGGAAAGTAAAACAGAAATATATATATATATACTTTTTAAAATCCTCCAGGGAAATACATATGTTAGTGTTAAAATGCTTTGTGCTGTCATAATGAACGACACTATTAAACTTCTCTCAGCTCCGAAATTCTGAAGTTAATTTCAAAAATGTTAATCATTATTGAGTTTACAAAGAAGTCAGCCGAGGGGAAAATTTCACGATGCAAGAGTTTTAATCCTTCCTTTGTATTTAATTTTTTTTTCTATTTCAGAACTGAATTGTCACTACTTTACTTTTCGAACTTCCCAAAAGTTCTTAAGGCTTATTAAAAATTGTGAAACACGCTCTCATGGAAAACTCATCCCCACCTTCAATGAGATTCTAATTCTTAAGAAAATGTCTTTAATGCATTCAATGACTAGGCCTTTATTTCAACAGGAAAGTTTGAAATTTACTAGATGGTTTATGTTTCTTCTAATTTTTTTTTTGTTAATAGCGACTCAATTTAATGTCAAGTTTTGTCTGAAATGCTATTAAATCACATATAAAGCACTTTTTACTGATATTCTTGATTTTAAATGCATTTGAAATACATTTAATGTTCATCAGAAATTAATTATTCCAAGTACTAATGTGAAAGAAGAATATTATACATTGGTAAATCGACTTAATGAAAATAACTCTTGAAATGTTAATTCCAGATTTTTTTACATTACATAATTAAATGCGTTGCTTACGAAAAAATTCATAATTCATTGATAAAAATATTAACATGCTATTTTACATTAATAATCGGGTTTTTCAGAAATTCCTTCTGCATAACTACTTAAAAAATATCCTTGTCAAAATATGTATATGTTATTAATATTTATTATTTTGTTTTATAAATTATTTTATAAGGGCTTCTTTGTGTAATAAGAGTTCGTATTTAATATCAACTTATAATATACTACATTACCATATACGTTTGCTGTTTTAATTATATCATTAATTTATTAGTAAATAAATAATGTAATTAAAGCAATTTAGTAAAACAATTAAATCATTCATATCTACTTATTAAAAATTATTTATTGAAATAACAAAATGGCAAAGTGAATTGCTAGTAAAAAAGCTTGAAAAACATCTAATTTAATTATTCATGATTTTAAAATAATATAATTTAAGAGCATTATTGTATTTTGGAACATCACAATTATTATGTATCAGAATATTTCTTTTTTTAAATTCATAAATTGAATCAACTCTTTTTTTTTCCTCTAAATTTTAGTTTTTTTATACGATTCCTCTTCTAGCTAAGCAGCATTTTTAATGTATTTTTGTTTTTTTTATTTTCTTCTTAATCCTATTACTATAATAAATAGCCCTATGTTTACCAACAAATACCGACTCCTCTTTTCAAAGGATACTTAAATAACTTTTCTTCTAATATCGATCGCAAACTTTCAGTAATCCATTCACTTCGCATCTTGTTTACTTGCTCAGGTTGCGTTTGAGACAGGTTTTGAGATAAAGTATCACCTTTATTAACTTTCCTCCTTTTCTTTCCGATATTTTTACAAGCGTGCTTGTTATCATAGGTGTTAAGAATACCGAAGCGTATTTTTTCTTTAAAAAAGAAGTTATAAAAGGTTAAGAGAAAAAAAAAAACATTTCCCATCATCTTTTCTTTTCGTAGCTTTTGTCTGAGAAAAAAGTTTATAGTAGCTTTAAGTAGAAGTGAACTTTCATAAAAGCTATCAGAAAAGTTTTTATCAGTTGATAATGTTTATCGTAAAATTCAATTACTGCTCATATTTAAAGAAGTGTAGATGTGGATAATAGGTGATAATATCGACATAGAACCCAAATATTTGTTGCCGCAATATGTTGCGGGGAAAAATGTTTAGCAATAGACAATAGTTCTTTGCTAAATATGTTATATTTTTCAGATAAGGGAATGATAATTTATTTAATGAGTCTAAGATGAAAAGTAAGTTAGAGCTATTTTTTTAATTATAATGAAATAAAAAAATAATGTATCTAGTTTCCTTATTGTTTACTAAAGTTCCAAACTCAAAAATTATATAACCTCTCATAAGCCTTGAATTGCCGAATACCCATCATTTAATTTCTACATTGTATTTTAACAATACTTTGAAATTCTATTGAAAAAAAATTCTTGAGGCTCAGGTGTCATTCATGTCACTTGATTTAGACTCTAACCTACGAGATCCATCGCCATTAGACCTCGCGTTGCTTCTGTGTGAGGCATTAATCTTAATTAACATCAGGAATTGATGCCACGAACCACTCATGTATATCATAGACGGTATTACGAAAAAATTTCAAAAAATCATTGTATCGATAACAATGCTCCTCTGATACACACACGCATATATATATATATATATATATATATATATATATATAAAGAGAGAGAGACTAAATAGTAAATTTCAAATATGTAACAATATAAGAATATTTGTAACTAAAGTAAAACAATAAAACAAATAAAAATTAAAGATTTAAATAAATCTCCAATAATCAAGCTGTATTAATGAAAAGCAAAAAACAATTTATTTAAATAAATAAACAAATCAAGATTATTTAAAACCTTAAAAGAACCAAACAATTTAAAAGAAAGCAAAGTGATAGAAAAACAAAGTTTATGTAAAATGTAAATATTGTAATTAATAATGTTCCATATTTTGGAATAAAATAATGTGCCTTTTAAAAAATAATTAATGATCAATCCATCACACTTCACTGAATTACATATAACAAAAGTGATAACAAACAAAAAATAAGCTAATTCAGAAATTCATCCTCAGAAAAATGAAGGTAATTATCGTAAAAAAATTAGCTGATTAAATTTAGCAAATACCTCTTAAGTGTTATAACACCATTTAAAATCCTCAACTAAAAAGAGTAATATTAATTAATCCATAATATAATCAAAATATCTTATATAATACAAAAAATAATCATTCAACAGTTATGATGCACACGCATTATCGTTTCGTAACACTCATCGGAGTCGTAAGGTATGAAATAACAGTTGCAGAATGGAACAAAAGATTGGATTAATGGGGGTAGGGTATCCTCTTACAGACGTACAGGAATCGCACAGTGATTTTATGCTCGAACTAAGGGAGTTTATGAATTCCTGTGACAATTGGTCCCACTCATTCAGCAACGCATTTTTCAGGTCTTGGATGGTACTCAGAGGGGCGTTGCGAATTGCGATTGCCCCTCCCCCCGAGCGTGCCAAGCATGCTCTATAGGGTTGATGTCTTGAGACCTTGCTGGCCAATCCATCCGGTGAATATCCTCACTTTCCAGAAATTCTTCGACCAAATGAGTTCTATGTGGTCTCTCGTTGTCAGCCATTAAAAAGAAATCGAGAGCGACTGCACAACTGAAAAGGGGAACATAGGGCTCTAAGACCTCATCCGCATAACTGTCAGCAGTCACAGTGCCTCTTTCAAAGACATGGAATTGTGTGCTGTCATAAAGCATGATGTCTACCCTGACCATCAACGTCCGCTGTCGTAATAGTTGATTACTGGGACATTGGAGGGTAGTTTACAATCCCTGGTTCTATCCTTCTGAAAGTCCGGGGAGAATCACTGGTTAAGATGAACTGGGACTCATCATTGAAGAGAACTGTCACCCATTGTTTCATGCTCCAATCTGTATGATCTCTGCATCATTTTTAGCGCACTTTTCTAATCTCAGACATGAGCGGGACGCAAACAACAGGTCTTCTTACAAACCCCCCTCTCTCACGAAGTCTTCTGGAAACAGTCACCTTGAAACTCGTGCACCTGTGAATGCATATAATTCGAGAGAGATCTGAGAAGCGGCAGCATCCCTGTTACGCCTCGCTATAAGGGACTAAGGGGGATCTTCTCTGGCCGTCGTGGCTCTTGGATGACCTTGTCCAGGCTTTCTCTCGATGGATCCGGTATCCTGAAACTGATTCCTTAAGTGGGACATGATGCTGTGATTTAGATCGATTTGTCTGCAAATCTAAATTTGTAACCGGTCTGCTTCTAACCTACTCACAATTCGCCACCTCATTCCATCATCTAAGCGTTGAGGGTTACTCAGTTTTACTGCTTGAATTTTAATTTAAGCGATTGCTGCAAAAAAAAAAACATCAAGAAAATTGGCGTAATGTGCTAGTGAATGAAATGCGGATTCTGGCATATACATTTTTTAGCATTTAGAATAATTTAATACTCAATAGAAATAAAAGTCAAAGGTCCTAGAAAGATTTTAAAGCCCGAAATAAATTTTCTTCATCATCTATTAATGAATGATGAATAAAATTCCTCTCTAGGTTCGATTATTCTTTTATGCCTGTTAATACGAGTAACACTAAGTATCAGTTTGGTACATGAACGAAAATATGCTTCACTATTACATTTTCAAACGCTGATAATGAATATTATCTTAAAAATGCTCCAATTTCACTCTCCAATTTTTTATAAACTGAAAAATTCGTCAAAAATCGTAAATTTCAAATAAGTAAAAATAGCAAATAAAAATTCCTCATTATATAAATAGGTTTTCTTAAAACTTCCATCTCCAGTGGATCACCTTACTTTATAATTTATTTTCATTGCTTACGGTAATCCTTAGAGTAATAGTGATTCATTCTTTCAAGTTGTGCACTTATATCGCTTTCTTGTTAATGTGCTTCTGAGCTCTTGTAAATTAAGAGCTTTGTTTGCATGATAATCTTATTCCATTTAGTTGTTTGAAGTGAGTAGTTGTAGCTATTGCTTCTGTAGCGAATACATTTATTTCTTTTTGTTTTCATGGATAAGAGGTAGCTGTTCACATGTTAATTCATTTACGAAGTGATTTTACGGCATTTACGACGAAAGGCATGCTTTTTAGAAATAAAAGGGGATATTGTTATAGATAAATCAATTTTGGAGTACCAGATCACTTTTGCCGTTTTTATCGTTAGCCTTAATTTTAATTGCATTTAGCTTAAATATATTCAATTTAATAATTAATCGTTTTCCTTAATTTTAATAACATATAGCTGATATAATAATCAATTTCATAATTTATCGTTTGCGTTATTTTTAATTACATTTATCTTCTACATATTCACAATTTAATAATTTACCGTTTTCATTAATTTTAATTTCGGAAAAGTTTACTATTGATCATTTCTCGAGATTTCATAGTTTGGTTTAATTTTTATGTTTTATCGAGTCATTTAATAATAATTATAAAAAAAAGTCACACCTTGGGTGACTTAATCTGTTTTTTGCAAAACTTTTCAAAGAACTTTCGATTGGTTTTTATTTTTATATTTTTGTGTTACGCTCAGGAAATTAAAACATAGCTTTCCAAGTATCGCGCTTGATATGTTATTCTGAATTAAATCACTATTTGAAAGATGACTAGTAAGTTCGATGCACTGATGAATAGTTTTGTTTGAATTTTCACTATTGCGTTACCAAATTAAGTACACAACTCAGTAAAATTCAAAAGATGCTTGACAATAAATTACATACACATAAAAGAGCCACGATCATAGCCATGATTTTCGGAATCAAATGGTTTAAATTATTTTTGCACTAAACTGAGTACTTAAGTATACTTGAACACATATAATAATATTTTTATAGAAAGCGAAACGTTTTATCAAATTCTTAACTGTTTAAATTCCTAGAAGAAAGGAATTTTTCAAAGCATCTTCAATAATTCTACATTCTAATCAATTCAATAAATTTTTAAATATGTTGAGAAAAAATTAAGCCAAATATAATATAACATATGTATACGAATGAACGCGAATAGTTGTATGACTTCATAATAAACTATAGCTAGGAGTTGTGAATTGAATAATGTGTAGAAATTATTAAAAGAGCTTTGAAAATCAATTTTCTTTTTAATTTTTGCAAAATTTTCAAAAGTTCGCCATTAAATAAAAACATGTTAAAGTTTTTATTAAATTTGAAACGGTTTGAAATGGTTTTCGAAAACGCTAAAAGTAACTATTTGGTAAATTTCAAAATTTGATTCTTGTATTTCGTCTTTCTTAAAATTTCTTTAGAAATATTCAACTAAAAGACTTAAATCTTCAAAGAAAATTCATATTCATTTGTTATAAAAGTCATAATTGAAAAGACATTTTGTTAATTTTTTCCCTCTAAACGATATAAAATGTATGTGAATTAAATTATTCGAAATATTAATCTAAATGTTTTATACTTTACTTGAGAATCATTTTCTTAAATCAAATACTTAAGTTTGCGTAGTGAAATTATTTGAGATCATCAGTTTGTTAAATATTTCCAAGAAAAATTGTTTTGAAAGCGCAGTGAAATCATGCAAATGATTTAGAAAATATCAGCTCTCAAATATTGAATTTATGTAAGTAAAATTATAAGCAAATTGTTGCAAAATCAATTTGAAATGCTTTCTTGTATCTTATCTAATATCTTACTTTTTTTCTTAAATCATCACTTAATAGAAAATCTTTTTTTGTCTTCTCCAGATTCAAAAATTAATTTTCTATCAAGCCACAAATAATCTTTTCTGTAAAACATTTTCATTCACTTCAAAATATGTGAACAAATCATTAAGCAACTAAGAAATTCGTTGGCTAATTCATTTATTATATTCCATAATTTCAGAAAATTTATATACCATTTGTGTTAATTGGAGTCCTTACGATTGATTATACAAGTAAAATAATTTGTGGTTTATTATCTTAGTTGTATTTTAAAAATTAAAAACTATAGCTCATAAACAGCAGTCACCATAATATTAAGCTATAGTTTTTTTTTTTTTAATTTAGTATAATATTTGTTTGATAAAATGAAAAATGAATGTTTGAATACGGTTATCTATATAAATGTTCAATACCATACATATGCATTCAAGAGTGTGTCACATGACGGTTTTAATGGCAGGTGTTTATTATGCAGAGGATTTTGGCCCAAATAATGAAGCAGTTTTATGCTACAGAAATTTAAATATAACATAAAGAAATAAGTTTACAATATTATAATATACAAATTATTTACGAACAAATTAAAATATTTTAGGATTATGTACACTTAGTAAAAAAATATAGACTATTGGCATTGTTTCAAATTCTCCTGTTGGCTTGCTGATATTGTGCTATGTGGTCCACCGGATCATAGAGCAATGGTTATTAATATGGGATAGTCTCTCTTACAATCTTTGAATTTACAATAGAAAGACCCACAGAGGTTCATTGTACACATAATTCTCAGAAATGTCTCCTATTCATTCGGGAGGAAAGAGCGCTTTCTTTTTCATTGTGATGATCTATCACCCTCCAGGCGAACCATTTAAATGAGGTTTCTCGCCAAGATGGTTATAGACGCTTACGCGATTACACCAGAGACTCATTACACTGATTCGTGAAGATTTTTCGTTCTAGCGACACCTCCCTCCCCTATACACTAGACGCACTACTTCCAGATCTTTAAAAATAAAATTCACTATCACCACAATATTAATTAAAACACAATATCTGCGTCGGGTCACCAAGTATTGCATTTCTCTACTATTTCAGTTTAAGCGTTATGTAACCTTAACTTTTAACTTTTTTGTTTCAATAAACTTAATAAGTGCACCAAATGATTCACTTCCATTAAGTATTTTTGTCATTCTATTTTATTTTACTCATCTTTGATTGAAGTGTAGTCTCTATCTACTTGACAATCATTTTGGCTTGTTAATATTACTATGGATGTCGTTTCTAAAATATGAATTGATATTAACTGCATCTAGTTATTCTAACTTGTTCAGAATATAATGTATTCGGTAAGGTATCTTTTCATATCTATAACTGTTTTCATGATTTTATTATAATTGATATGCTTATTAAGTAATTTACTTCAAATAAAAGCTACTATTTTTTGTAAAAAAAATTCTTTTATAACTACTGCAAAAAATGAGAATCTACCATCTTCAAATTATTACATGCGACAGTCTGAATATGAATCATATCATATATAACTTTTTTCTAATCCCAAGAAAATCGCTTTGTATTATAGAACTTTATTTGAGTAATATTAAAATTTTAAATTTATAAAAATTAAAATGTATAACAAGAATGCAAATTTGAAATGTATAATAGCACTTTGATACTATTCAATTAAACTATATAAGTCAAATTCCTTGTATGTAGTTTTATTTTTCTTCAGTTTAATATTGTAACCGTGTTGTTTGATAAGGAACAATCTAATTTAATTTTACGGATATAAAATACGGTATACATCTTTCCTTACCTTAAAGTTCAGGCTTATTTAAACAAATTATGTTCATTACTTAAAGCTGTTAAATTCTTTTCTTTTAATTTTGTTTCAGCTTATGGAGGATAATAAATATAATTTAAAAAGGCATTTTTGTGGAAAAATTATAATAACAAATTTCAGATAATATTGTAAATATTACAAAGTTGAAATAAGAAATAAATATAAATCATCATTATTCTTGAAGGGTTATTTTTTTTCTAGAATCCAAAATAGCGAAATAAATATAATAACAATGATGGCCAGTAAAAAGAAAAACTCTTTCAAAAATAAGTAATTGAATTTAGGACCATTGTTACAGATTTAAGCAGAAGAGAGAAACAAAATAAAGGAATTTTTTAAAGTCATAAATAATAGTTTAATTCTAAACATTGTGGAAAGTTGAAAGAGTCTTAGGAAACACTTATTTTACTTCAAGATAAACAGTTTGAAAAAAGGATGGTCGTTAATAGATAATTTGACTTTTTTAAAACCAAGAGCAAAATTAATTTTAACTCGAACGATTGTAAAACGAAAGAGAATATGAGGGTTGTTTATTGTTACCATTTTTGTGCAATTTATATTTATTAAAATTATTCTACAAAATGTTAGGTTGAAATTTGTCTTATACACATACAATATTATCTGCCAGTAACAATTTCAACATGAAAAAGTTGCTAATATTTTACAATATTGTCTATGCTTCAATTCGGACATATTCAATCTGAATTTTCAAAATATTATTATTTCACTTTTTGTAAATAGGTAGATATATTTTGAAACTGGATGGATTAATGATTTTGATCCGATAAAATTAGTGGTTTGTTAAAATATTAACTTAAGGCAAGGTTGTATACAAAACTTAGAGAAAAGAAAACAGGTTTTCTTACCTCAGTTTATAAGAATTCGATGGTTTTTTTTCCTTTAAAAATAATACTTTTAATGTGGAATTTTCCGAGTTATGTCTCATTTTGAGTGTTGAATTAGACATTTGAACAATATTTTTAAAAATGTGATTGGCTAAAATACGGATTCAACAAATCAAGGTCGAAGTTAATTAGTGTAAAAATTTTTTTCGCTTCTTATATCAAATCAGTTCCCTTTGAATTGTAGACAAATAAATAGAAAAAAAATATAGACATATAAATTTTACAAAATACGTAGTATACTCATACATACACTGATATCCAACAGTTAAGCATAATTGTTAATTATGCGATTGATGAGAAAAATCATAAGTTGGAATGCCAAAAGCGTGGTACTTGTATGTGAGTGTAAAACTGCTATAAAGTAGTGAAACAACGGGGAAGATGGACAATAATTGATTTAGTTTTAAAAAAAATACAGTTTGAAAGAAACCCATTAATAAGACTTCACATTTTAGTGAAAAATAAATAAAATAAAAAGGAAATACAGTTGTGTGATAAGGTAAGATTACTTGTGGTCGCTCAGCATGTAGAACAGCGATTTCCAATACTTGTGTGTTATAATCCGTAAATAGGAAGTCAGGACCAACAGCAATTTAAAACAGGTGAAAATAAGGCTAAAGAGCTTACTCTCTGTATTCTTAGTAGTCATTGACCCCATCTCAAAGATATGGATACCTGTTCAGCCGTCCAGTTTGATGTCTTCCAAAACCATGCCTCCCTTTGAGAGAAAATTGTGTCTTTCCGTGTTGTTTCTCGGTGATAACCAGTTCCCCGTTCTCGCCATATCCATAACAGATGCGAATAGCATTCGAATTGAAGCGAGGCTTGTCCTGAAGATCACATTAACCAACTATTCGAAATTCCAGTTTAAATGACAGAATTTATTAGTAGAGGAATGTAGGTGAGAGGAATACAAACCGGCATGGAGACAAACATCATTGGGTCCACTGTAAATACAATCTCTTGCTGACCATTAAAATTGCAACACCATGAAGAAAAGCAAATACAAAAAAGATATTTATTATACTTAAACAGCCCGACATTAAGGCAAAATGATTAAATTTGCAAAAAGTTTAAGAGTTTACGGGTGTGCGAAAATAGCGGAAACAGCTTCCACCCCTGCCAACTAAAACGGCCCTAACCCGATTAGGCATGGAGTGAAACTGGGTTTGCATGACGAAATGGGCAACTCAGTCCATGCTGATTTAAGTAAATGTCACACTGCATCAACCGTATCAGCTGGAGAGGGTTGATGGGACAGTCTTTCAAGAACCCATGACCAGATGTTTCCTATGGGCAACAGATTGGAGATCGCGCAGGCCAGGACAACAATTGAATACTCTGTCCTGTCTCTATCAAGTTCAACCCAAACTGCTAAGCATTTCTTTTTCTTATTTGATGCTTAACGCGATATTCTGAGCAAGCTCTGACTTTACAAAGTGCTTTACGAATGAAAAAAAAATCCAGTATACAACTTTTCTTTTATGCAGGGCTTCAAATGTCGTTTCTCCCTCCTGCATCATCTAAATGCACTGAAATACTAATCATTTGCATATCCGAACCTCTTCATCCTCTTAAGTGAGTTGATGTTCCTCATATTATTCCTTCCTGATGTTGCAATTTTAATGGCCAACAGTGTAGTTTATCTGGAAACTTGTACTCCTTAGAGGCTATGAATGCTGAACCCAGTACTGTGGAACAACTGGTCTCTTAAGTCCCGCTGTTATTGCAAGATATTAATTTTAGCGAATGGTTGCGATTCTTGGCTGACCAGTATTCGTCATCGGTTAACATTTGATTCACTTTGAAACTTGTGCCTTAGACATGAGATTATATCTGACGATTTTTCCTTTCGCAAACATGTCCAGGATTCCTTTTGAGCTAACAGTTAGTCATTTTAAGATGAATATAAGCTATATGAATTTTTGGCAGCTAAACAGCTCCTTTTCGTACTGAAAATATATTTCGTGTGTGTGCGAAAGTACTTACTCAAATTTACGAGTTGAACCTGTTGTGGACAGTGGCAAAAAATATTTCACAGATTTAAATTTCATAATAAATAATACCTATCATGTTTATATCATGAAAATAATGGATTTTTCCAAATATTTCTGCAATGTCCTGAATGCATCCATTCATAAAACTGAACTTTTAAAATCAATTATTTCTAAGCTAAATTTTTTACTTTAAAATAATGAAAATAATGCACATCTTAAGCCTTTTTTCTAATTTTTTTGGATTTATTACAAAAGTGAACATTTCACCACGCTATTATTATTTTTATTTTCGAAACTGAAGTGGGTCGCTTTAAATTATGTCATGGGTCACTCGGTGATCTGCGGATCTAGTTTCCCGTGCATTACATACAGAAACGATTACAATAGCAATAGTAAAATTTGTAAGAAAAATTTCAAAAGTTAATTTAAGTGTAAAAAAAATGAAAGAACCAACGTGAATGGATTACTTGTTTTTATTTTGCGTTAAAATCTGTGAAACAATCACAAAGTATACATTTTGTTACAAAGTGATGCATTGAATGTGTTAATTTCCTTAAGAGTCTGCTCTTCCTAAAAAATCTACTATTCTTAATAAAATTATAGTATATATTAATTAAATCAGTATATATAACGCATGCATCATTTATATAGAAATTTAATTTATTTGAATGATTCTTGATTCCTCTAAGGTTTTGTTTTTATATTTTCTTTTATCCTCACCCACACACAAGTTTGAGATTTGTTATTTCCGAGCTCCTCTTGAGATATGAGGATAACATATTCTATGAAAGGCATTTTTATGCAGATGTAAATATTAAAGAAAAAATATTGCATGAACAATTCATTTTATCAACTGATTCTGAAACGAAGCGTCGCTTTATCGCTTTATAAAGCTTATTTAAGGCCTTTACATCGTCGGAGCGAACAAAAGAGGCGGTTGAATAATTCATAAACATAATTTACATTTGTGTTTTATGGGTTTTGTTTAGATGCAGCGTATTTTATTCTTACACCTCTTCAGAAATTGTGTAAAGCAATATACTTTCAACGAGATTTTTTATAAATCAAACTGATTAGAGCAAGTATTTTTATAACATAGCTTTGTTTCATTCTATCTTCAACAAAAATGAATACATTTGTTTTGAAAGATACAATAAAAATTAAAAAAAAAGAGTTATTATATGAAATGTATGTTTTTTTACTCATGAAGTTTTTTAAGTAGAGAGAGGTTTATAAAAAGTAGTAGTACAGAGCAGGCTTATGTAAAAAAAAGAAATGATTAACTAGCAGTGTGTATATAGCAGGTTCTTTTTGTGCAGAAGTACTTGTTTTAGAAATAGATCAATCTGAATTTTATTTTGTGACTTTGAGCTGTTAACGAATTTCTTTTCACAAATATCAGGGATTCTAATGAGTTTGATAGCATAAAATTGCAATTTTTTTAAAATGAAATAAAACGTGATTAGATAAATAAGATGAAGATAGAAGTGAAGTGAAGATATTTAGATATAATGATATATAAATGGTATAGAATCAATGGAAAATGAAGAAATATAGAGGAAAACGACTTGCTGTCAGAGAATAGATATTTATAATGTAAATATTCTGTAAATTTAGTGAAATGAAGAGAGTTCCTCTAAAAGTATTATGCTACGTAGTTACTGTTGAAGAGAGTTGTGGAATTAAGAACGAATAAACTGGTACGATAGATTGTTTATTTCAATCATAAGTTAGGATTTTGAATTAGGTAAATTTAACTACTTTTTCATACTCCACGTGGCTGTAATTAATATTATAAAAATAATAATATTTTTAAGTTTAGGCTTCTAATCAAACGAAAAATCCTCAAAATTTTAGTTTTTTCTTGATTGATAAAACAAGCTATTACATAGAAAGAGGTAGAAGAAGTTATACAGGAAATGAATGAAGAGTGTATGTGGAATACATATATGAAAAAATGAGAAGTATATAGGATACTACTTAATTAAATTTTATTTAAAACTAAAGAGGAAAAAATGTCATATTCATTTTAAGATAATGTAATGAATAAATGAGATAGTACCTATTATTTGTAAGTATTCCAATAAACATGTTTTCTGTTTCAAAATATGTTTTTGAGACTGACGTGGTGTGAAAATATTATTTAATGTAACATTGAAAAAACAAAAATGAACTTACCAAATGGATATATTATTTTTTAAGCAAGCATTTAATTTCATTCATAAAAATTATTTCAAAATATTTTATGTTAAAAAATGAAAAAACGATAAGGTATAGCTTCGATAGCATCTCATAATATAGATAAAAATTAATTCAATTTACTAAAGTGCACATAATTTTTATTAATTTCATTCTTCAAAGTAGTCCAAATCACTATGTCTATCTTTACTCAGATATTCCTAAATACAAGGAAAAAAATATTAAAAAAATGTCTTAAGAATTCCAGATACAAAGAAATAGATTTTTCTGTTGAATTTGCTCACTCCTTTTCCTCCATCTGAACTTATCCATGATAACCGTTTATCAAATAATTGAAAATAAAGCAAATGGAAACAGTGAAGTAGTGTGTGTGCGGGTTTGATGTGTTTAACAGAACATTTCATTTTATAATTGCAAGAAGAACTTTATAAAGATATAAGTTTGTAATGCCTGAAAATATAATGTCTTAATAATTCCTTTTTCAGATTTTTGAAGACGATAGCTAATAGTCACCATTTATTGTCTTAAAATTTTTTAGGGAGGAAGAACAATATGCAGTGCTAAGAGAAAACTATTTCTGATTAATCAGTTTCTGGGATATTAGATATTTTTATTCACCATTTACTTCGAAGCATGCGATAGATGCATTTGTTACAGCAAACAACTAACTAACTAACTAAAACTAAGAGATTGAATACAGTGAAATCCCTCTATAGCGATAATTTGGGGGTCGGAATAAAATATCGTTCTTAAGAGAATTATCGTTATAGAGGGAATCAATACTAGAATAATTTTATTCTTCATATCCAGTGGCGTAACCAGAGGTACTCTTCTTTCATTTAGCATCCCATCGTGTTCATGCAAATATCAATGTATATTAAATGGAATGAGAACAACATGTTTACAGTTTTGAGTAACTTTTATACCTCCCTTCTCTCCAGGTTAGTGAAGTACTCTTACCCAAGATTCTGGTGATGTCATAGCCTATAATTGTTTATTGCACATTTAAATAATAAATTTTTAATGTATAAATATATAAAACTCGAAATAGTTTTCTGTTAGATATATTAAGCAGTATAAATAAATAAAAATATATACCTATTAATGAATCCTTAGTTATTTAGAGCTCACCGAAAAGAAATGAGATATTTTTGCTTGTTTTTTTGTATTATCCAGCGACAAACTCATACAAAAAGAACAAAGTGCGTCTAAAGAATTCAGATGCTCCTCTGTTACATTAGGTAAACTAGGAAAAAGTTATGAAGAGCCTCTGCTTCTCCAGGATATAAGTTTAGTTTTACCGTAGATGAATCATCTTTCTCATCTACTTCATCAACATCTTCTAACTCTTCTACTTCAGCGTATCACTTCTCATTTCAAAAAGAATGTGTTCTTCATCATTAGCATTTAAATAATCCTGAACATGTATTTCAAACTTTTTTCCAGTTTTATCTTCGTTATCGGTCAAGGAATATGGAAGACTTAAAGTAATATTTTCTTCCTCAGAATATCCACAAGAAGTATCACTTTGACTCTCTTCGTCATTTTGAATGAAGCCAACATTTTCCCAACAATTAGATATGGACTGTGGCTTCATTTCCAACAAATCCATTCACATGCATATAATTACAGTAACAATAACAGGGACAGTGGGCTTTTTATCCATGTTAAAAATTTATTATCCACTAATTGTTTTCTGTAATACCCTTTGAAACATTTTATCATGTAAGAATCAAGGGTCCTTAGCGTTGAAACGCCTGAGTTGACCCCTGATAATAGGAAATGCAACAAATAACTTAAAGCAAAGTGAGACAGACACTGATATTTTAAAACTGGTTTATTTTCATTTAAAATGGAGTGAAACGATACGATGAAACTTGCCGTACATTACCGGCATATTAACTTCAAATTATGAAAACAGGAATCATAATAGTAACATCATAGGACTCTGATCAGCATCAGCTTCATTACAGTATCAGGCAAGCTCATAGTAACTTTATTCATCCCTTTATATATATCAGGAATCTGCATTTGACACAGTCAACTTGAAAGTTAATAATCGGTGTCAGAATTTATACAAATCATTCGAATAAGGTAATGTCGAATGCAAATTTCCTGATTCCACATCTCCAGATGTGATTGATGACGTCATATTAGGAGCGTAATCCAAAAACAATTACCAGTCTGGTTCACTAAATTCTACGATATGACAACATTTAGAGTTGCATTAGTGTTTGGTGGAAAGAAGTAAACTTCTACATTCTGCAATTTTGGAATAGGTTTATGTGCGAAGCAGCTGTCAATTAAAAGAGTAATGTTTCTCTTCATATCTTTATCTAGTGACCATATCATTCACTAAATATTTTTAAAATCATTCAAACTGGCTTGTTTACACTTTTAGCTAATGGCATGCTCTTTAAGTTTTTAAAACATCTTGGCTTTAAGGATCTTTCAATTACAAGAGGTTTTAATGTATCCTTCCGGGGATATATTTGTACAAATCAATACTGTTAATCTCTGTTAGGATTTCCTGTCCCCTGTACAGGTATCCCCTACGAAAGCTAACGATCATTCAGGTAACAATCTGGGAAAATACCCCAGTCTCATCTGTGTTATAAACATTATCAGCAGAATATTTTTCCAAAGTTTTACACATTTCTCTCTAACATCATGTGCACACATCATCCTGCGACACTGATTTTTCTTCAACTCATGGACGGATATACTATATAGGTCTCGAAACCTTGTTAGCCATCCATTGCTATCTTTGAAATCTGGGTTCCCTATCATACTATAATAATACTTGGTCGGGAGAATGGGGAAGGATTGGAAGGAAAGGTCGACATCTCTAAAACAATTTACTTTATTGACAGCTCAGCTACAAATCTACAGAACAATTCAAATAGAAAAATCTATCCTATATCTCCCCCCTGTCTCCCCGCTTTCTCTCTTGAAAGCTTACACTATGTATACACATATATTTGCATGTTTCCATTCTCTTCTTCGGAGCAAGCCCACTGATACAAATAATTGTTGAGGAGTGCAAATTCCCCAAGAGGACTATTAGTGACAAGGTCGCGGATAGACCCGTCACAATACATGCAAATATTCTGGCTTGCTCACAAATAATTGACCCATGTAAAGGTACATTCAAAGCCTATTTTTCTCTGAACCATTTCAGCGTAGCATCAGCTATTTGATCATTTACAGCTGTCTTCATCCTCTTTCTTTGTGGACAGATATGATTAGCATTGAAAATGTTTTTTAAATTTCCTTCCGTTTCTTTTAAAAATGTCGCAACAGTCAAATGAAAAAATCTGTATTTTTTGCAAACCTCAGCTTGTTTCATACATCCTTCAATATTTTTATGACATTGAATCCCACTTCGATGGATGGTTGTTTTCTTGGAACCATATTTTTTATCGATTTTTACTAAACAAATTTCAAAATAAACACAAAATTGATAAGTAAATTAATGGAAATCTTCTAGCATAGATCGAGAATAAATCCTGATTTGAGTTACCGTAATTCATACAATTTGTCGAAGGCAAAAATCCTTATGATACTCAAGTGTAGACAAAAGAACATATTATAAGGTTTACTCCCACTCGCTTCAAAGTTTTATCTTTTACTTGAGTGTGTGTGGTGGTGGTTTGAACAGCAAAAGACTTTCAGATATTAAAATTATTTGTTTGAGGGTAAATTCGTAGGTTCTATAAGCAGTGAAAACCGACGAAATTTTAAAGAAATTTGGGTTATGATTTCATACTTTTTTGATGCAATTATTATTAATTCAGCATTCTTTACTTTAGGTTTCGATTGGGCTGCGACCCAAAAAAAAAGTAACTGGAAATGCAATAAAGGTTGAGTGATTCGCTGGGAAAACAATAGTTTCGAAAGTGTAACAAGTGTAGGAAAACAAAGATTATACGGGAAATAAAACTTGGTTAAGCTGTAAATTGATATTCTCTACCCACAGACTAATATATATATAAAATATATACATACATACATACATACATACATACATACATATATATATATATATACTTGAAAATTTATTAAAGAATAATTTAAAATATTTAAAAAGACAAAAATACAGAAAGAAACTTAAAATTGAAAGAAAAATAAATGAAAATATGGAACCCAGCAAGTCAAAAAGAAATTTCGGGCTGATGACCGAATAAGCGGGGTTAAACTAGTTTAGTGGTACCAACCTTCCCCCTTTGCGACTTGGTAGGCTGAACCGGGAAATCCAAATTACAAAAGAGTTCAATGATTAAAAGATGCAAAAAAGCATATGCATATATATATATATATATATATATATATATATATTTATACATATATACATATGTATAATATATATATTATAAACATATATAACATAATATATATATATATACTTAGATATATATATGCATGTATAATCTTAAAAATATACTTATAAAAATGTACAAAAACGAAAACTAATTGGCAAGGGAAATAAAACTGCGAGAAGAAATTGAAAAAAGTAACTCCACTTTAAAAATACACAAAGAGAAATTAAATTATTACTATGCAATACTAAGTCAACTGTACTTATCTTGCAGTATATGATCACTTAAGAAAGAAAAATTACTGAATAATAGAAGCGCAAATAGAGTCTCAAATCACGCCGCAAAATTTAATTTTTACAAAGCAATGTGTACCATGAAACTAGATTTTCTGGTTGATTTTTAAAAAAATTAATAAAACTATTTTTAAACTTCCAAAAAGTTAATTTATTAATATTTATTTTCTTTAGTAGCATTGAAAATTATTCAATTTGATATGATAGTCTTATAGATACAAAGTCAAATATAAGTAAATAAAATAAACTATAAGGTACATAAAATATCAAGATATTGATTATTTTAATTATTTTTAAACTTTAAGGGCCTTTAATATCACTGAAAGAAATGAGGTTGTGCAAGTATCTTAATATGTAATTAAAATCTACATAAACATCTAAAAATATATGAAAAAAAATCCCAAAGAGTCAATTTTTTTAACAAAATAACATCAACAAGTTTATGATGTGAGATAATTACTTCTCTGGGTTGTACTGAAGCTACTTCAATAAGAAAGGGTTTAATTGTATCATATCAAACTACAGAAATCAGTAAAGCAAAAAAAAATGATTATTTGATTTAAACTTTTTAATATAATATCGGAGTCTGTTTGATAAAAAGGAAATGATAATTCATTTCTCGATGAAATAAGTGTCACTATATAGAAGCCAGCTATATCTCTGAATATATATTTGAATATTCTGCCACTCTGAATATATACAACGATGACGAAGCGATTATCGGTCATTCAGCACTACACTAGCATTAATTCATTTTACCTCTCAATGCTACATTTTGCTAAAAGGCAAAATATTCCAAACTTTAAACTTTCTGAAGCTTATTAATATGCATTTTCTTGCCTTTTTTAGGTGCTTCAGTCTTTTCCGTGCTGATGTACAAACTGTTATTTCTCCTAAGAAGTATTTGCAGAGGTAAGCACTTATTCAATTCTTAACAACTGAGTTTAATGCAACCTAGTTAACTGCATTTTCTTTAATCTATTGTACATATAATAAAACCAATTTCTTTTTGCTATTTTAGGATTAATTACGCCATTTTCTACTCCAGGTTATTTTTTTAAAAGAAAAGTCTACTTTTTTAAAAATTTAAAATAGCTTTAAAATATAATATGATACACGAAATATAAATAACAATATTTATTTACATTTTTATTGTACGCATAGAGAACAAGGTTTTAAAGAAATATTACATCAAATGTGCACTCGCTATATTAAAGTCCTCTCATCTGCTACTGAACAATTCACTACCATTTAATTTTTCTGTGCTTTATTCCTACTATTTTCCTAAAATATTTAATTTTCGTATTTTTTTTAAAAAGCATATATTTCATTCTTGTTAAATTTAATCCTAAATAATGGGTAACCATATTTTTGTAACAGATTTTTCATTCGTGACCATTATATTCTTAGCAATAATTATATTTAAAAACATTATTCCATCTTTTTTATGGTAATTTCTCATCAAACATTTAATATATTTTAAATCATAGACTAACTCCTTTTTTCTCCTGAGATGTAAATTAAAAATTACAGAATAAAGGTATAAAACTAAATGTATTGAACCACACGAGATACAATTGTTTTCGTCAAAGTATAAATTGGCGTACAAGATAATTTTCCTAAATTTTAGCTTAAAACTTTTTGTGTATATATGTAAAGCCTACATTCATCAATATTGAACTTAATTTTTAAAAATAATAATAAAATTTTCTATAATTCTTTCATTGGATTTAAATAATGATATCAATTGATGTTTTATCTAAAACCATATGTAATCGGGAATCAAGAAGTGTGAGAGAAAATGAATAAAGTTATTCAAAATTTTAAAAATATTGTAAGATAGCCATTTTTTGCCTCAAGAATTTCAAACTACATTTTAATTTGGCTTCCTTCTTAGAATGTTTTAGGATCAAATGATTTTAACACTGATTTGCTTTTATCGGCCGACAAAGAGGTTTTAAAACAGATAAAAAATAATGCAATTAATTAAATAAAATACATTCTATTTAATTTGTGGTAAAGAATATAATCTCTTATGTAACGAAATGTGTTCTTTGCAACGCGTTGCATAGAACAATTAATGCAAATAAAACCGTCATTTTTATACAGTGATCCCATTCTTCATCTAAAAATGGCATCCCCCCTTAACGTGCATGAAATATAAAATAATCACAATAATTTAGAAATCCACATGGTTTGATTTCAACTACCCATCTAGCTTTTATATCCTTTCTACAATTATTCGAGGAAATTCCTTGAACTATATTAGCTTTATAAATGAGATGGTAATGCTTCGTTTGTAGTTTTATGGTTAAAAGTTGAAAGAATTAAAGTAATTATTGATATATAAACTTTTCTCGATTTCATTCATTTTTCATAATTATTTACATAATCTGCTTTTCAATAAAAGGGTCTGAAATCTGGAGAGATTTTATGTATATTTAAGTAAAAGATAATGCAAAAATTTCGGTAGATACAATTTATTTACAGAAGAAAAAAAATGAAAAGAATAATTTGATTCTTTTTAAGTTACAGGATACTTTTAATTATCATATAAATTTAAAATTCAAAAATTATTCCTGTTTAATCTAAAAACTTCATAAAATGTTCAATATTAATGACAGTTATAAAATGTGTCTTGATTTATTGAATTTTTTTCTATTAAATTAAAAAAATATTCCTTAATTTAAAACTAATATAATTTCGTGAAAAATTAAGTTAAACTTGACAAGAAAACAGAGAATACAGCAACGGTTCTGAATTTTTCAGCTTCTAGATTATTTCAATTTCAGTGCGTAAGATGTACTTATTTGCTCATTTGTTGCTTCAAATAATTAAGCAAACAAATAGGTATTTATTTAATTTTATTTCGTTCAGAACTTTTTAAGTGTTCTTTTATTTTTAGTTTCAAAATTACAATAATATTCAAATATGACTGTTTGAGATCGTAGAATTATATAATTTTGTACAATAATGGAATTTGAAAAATTCCGTATGTGTAAAATAATCTGTTTTGATGGATAAGTGAAACAAAACGTCCAAATTCATGTACCTTCCTAATTTTTTAATCAAATGATAGAGAAATAATTTAGGAAGGGATTCGGAAACGATTTCCTTCATTACGTGTAGTATTTTTAATAAAATATTTAACATTTTTATTGCTTTGAAGCCGTATTCTAAAAATATTCTTGTTATTTTAGCTTTATTTTTTTTAAAGATATTCCATTCATTAGGTGCAACAACCGACAAAACTCAAATGACAGTCTTTATGCCGAGAGAAGATTCGAAGAGTAGGAAAAATAACCACGGGAACATTGAAAATTTTAGAATTGATGTCTAATGTCTTGAAAATTTGTTCAGCTAACTTTAAATTCGTAAGTGGAGATTAGCTACATCTTTTTATTTTTTATCCTTAATTTAAAACAAAAGTGGTTGAAGTCAGTATTTTTCTAAGCCAGTATTTCAAATAGTTGCTTGCTATCCTTAATTTAGACAACTTAGTTATACATTTTGTGTTTGAACTTTAAATTGATTCCCCCCCCCCTTATTTAGCCGCCTCTGCTTTTAGCGTAGTAAATACTTTGGAAGAAAATAACTGAATATATAACTTATAAAAGTCAATTTTATTTGTTTCTTTTTTGCCTTTTGAAGGAATAACAAATGCGTGTTTAAACTATTTAATTTTCCTGTCATATTATCAAAAGATTCAATATAATGACATAAAAATAATTTGTATAATTCCTTTCAAATTTAAGATTTAATATTTATCGTTGTTTAAACAATGCGTAACACATTCATCTACGGCAGAAGAAGCTCATAATATATTGACATCGCATCTGACAGAGCACTAACTTACTTCTGAAGTGCATACTAGCATGGGATGATGGTAAGACTAAAACTTTTTTTCTTACTTTATTTTAAATTTTTCATTTCAAAAGTAGTCTAGTTCCTCTCAAAATCCATTTAAAAATGTTACTTGAATATTTGAGAAACATAAAGATTTCATTCA
Source organism: Nephila pilipes (assembly GCA_019974015.1). Taxonomy (NCBI): domain Eukaryota; kingdom Metazoa; phylum Arthropoda; class Arachnida; order Araneae; family Nephilidae; genus Nephila; species Nephila pilipes. The sequence goes on along the minus strand of BMAW01104404.1, from coordinate 238,257 downwards.
ATGTTTAAGTAAATCTTAGTCAATGCTTTGTGTGTGTTGATAAGTGAGTTAAAATCACATGAAATTCCACAAGTCCTTGGAATTTCATGTAATCCTTAAGATAGTCCTTTCAAGTAATCCTTAAAATAAGTGAGTTATAGATGCATGACATTTCAAAATGGGGATTGTTACACATATTTTATTAATTTTATTAAAATGGTACATTTTACAATTAAGTGCAAATAAACAAATTAAGTTATTTCAAGGAAATAAGTGCTAACATAACTATTTTGAAATTTTATAAAAACATTACATTTAGCGCAATAATCTATTAGTTCCATCCGAAATGAAACGCAATCAAATTTAAATAAAGCACGTATATTTAAACATAAAATCATGAATGGATATCCTCAATAAATAAAAAACACACATTTTCTTGAAAAGTTTTACCTTTCTTTTTTCTATATCTATAAAAAAGGTTAATTTAAACTTTATAAATAAAGAAGAAGAAAAAATTGATTTGATTAATACTTTTCCCAACAAGATACACTGGGGGGAGGGTTTGAACCATAGAACATATTTAACCCCACAATTATGTCCCCAGTCTGAATGTGCATGTTTTGTTTTGTTAGGTATTGAATTTATTGAATTTATTTTAAATTTTATTCAATTATTTTATTCTTTTCTATAAATGTTTTCTTATCTTCTATGATATTTGGATTTTATTTGTTTTCTCATTTATTATGTTACTTTTTAATAATTCTATGTTACTCTCTCTTTTTATACATATATATATATACGAGTATTTTTTACACGAATAAGATGTGAATGTTCGCTGTATAGTAATAGGTGGATTCAGTAATAAAACTCTAAGTTCGTTCTACACATATTTCTTGTTATTTAATGATTCTCTTTCTCTAGAAAGAATCATGATATTTCCTTTATTATATGTCATTTTAATGATAACCATAGTTTATTTTGAAAAAGAAATGTGTTTACGTACTTCTTACTTTATGTAAAAACAGATTATATATATATATATAAATAGCTTATTACTATTCATGGTTTCAATTTGATGCCATAAAATACTAGAACAATAAGTTATTAAATTGTATAATCCACAAATCACTAGTTTACTTTCATTATTTGTTGTAATACTCCCTGAAGAACAGATCTATCGAATTAAATAAAACAGAAGAGAAAAGAAATAATTATTCGCCAAGATAAGTTGCAAATCTAGGAATAATGAATTATTTTGTTCATGCAAAAAGAAATAAATGTTTCTCTCAGAAGTGATTCCTCCGGCAAATGGAAAGAAGATACTGGGGATAAGCCGCTGGTATCCTGAAGATGAATGAGAGAGATTTTTCCATTATCAGAGATGCTTCTCTTTCAATGGGCATTAAAAAAGTAGAAAATAGGAGAATAAAATTCAAGTTAGACTTTTTCTTTGCTTTCAGAATTTAAATGTACTTTGTTTATAAAACTATGTGTGTCGGGGAGGATGAAATATAATCAACTTTTCTTATTTTTATAAAAGTTTACTCCTCTTATAAAAATAATAATAAATGTAATAAAGTAACAGTACACAAAACAAAAAAATTAAAAAATATAGCAAATAAAATCATACCTAAAGCACACATAGTACGCATCTATTTAAGAATATCATGTATAATCTGTGTTTATATAAAACCGAAATAAGTTATTTCTACATATTTTATTTATCTCTATGTACTTAAAGTGCTTTATTTACTTCATTTTATTTTTGTTATAAATTTCAGCATTTAAAATAGAGTTAACGAGTTTGAATTGTATTGCGCTCAGCATTGTCCCGAAAGGCTTAAATAAAGAAAGTCTCAGACGCATTCTGAAGTAAAAGTGCTTTAAAGTAACACATTCTGAATCTATTTATAGGGAAAGTTAAGAAATTCCATTTCTTAATCGGGAATAAAACATATTAACATAAAATAAGTTATTAAACAAAGCGCATTTTTATTTTGGAACAAGTATTTTTCACACTATTTGATTAAGAAATATATTTTGAAATAACTTTTACACCTATGAAATAATTTATTTAGTTAATTTAATAAGTGCATTTTTTTATTTTAAACACAGTAAGCATTTAAGACGAAGTTGTAGTGAACATTGTAGCACACTGTACAAAGTAAATCAAGTCTTGTTATATTAACATAAGAATTACAGTTCTAAGAAAAAACTTCACTATTTTACCTCTATATGAGATTTACTGTAAAATAAACTTTTCGTTAAATTTAAATATTCTCAACCCTGAAACACTAGAGTGTTTATATATATCGATATCACTAGATATACGTAAAATTTACGTGCTCATGCAAAATACATTTTATTTGCTTATATTACAATAACGTTGATTTTAAATATAATGAAATTCGTTTGACTTTTAAATTTAACACAATCTATAAAATTGAAAAATAAATTTACTTAATACTTAGTTACCTATACAATTATATGTCTATGCAAAAGAACATGACTATTGGTGTTCTCCACATATAACTTTTCTACATTTGCGTTGGATGATGCTTTATACCTTCAACCAGATAAAGGTTACATCAAACATAGCTTTTGTTGACAATTGTAAATCTTGTAAAGCTGAAGTTAGTATTAATATTCGAATCAAGGCATTCAATTCATCGTAATTTAAATTATTTTGGGAACCGTCCATAATATTTGCATAACCTATCTTCGTTCGGCTTATTTATGCGTTTGGTGAGTATTTCTTTCTTTACTAAATCTTAAAAAAACAAATTAAAACAATCAATTGCCCTTCAACAAATCCATCCTCAGCAACTGGATCTAGTCTAATATGAACAATATTTTTTACTCTAGTTTTCTCTCTTATGTTATCATTTATTTTCATGTACCATTCATACCCATTTATTCTTTGTATTAAGTCAGTTCGTAAAAATATAATATGATCTTGTTCATTTAGTTCTTGAATATTTATAGTCTTTCTATTTTTCCTTTAAACATGTAATTCAATTTTTTTTTACTTTCGTCCATATCACCAGCGCACTCAGTTTCTTGTATCGGAGAATGAATCACAAGATTAATATCTATTTTATCATCAGGGATATAAACTGGATCAGCGGCACTGTCATTCAAACTATCTTAATCAAATTCAACATTATTGTCACTTTCACTATTTTCAGATTCCAAAATCAATTCTTGAATTTCTTAATCCATTAAGTACATGCGTCGTTTGGCCATTTCTGCAACACAGTATGAAATAAGAATCGAAACACTTTTATATAAGGCATTCACAAATTTAGAACTAAACACTATTACTACAACTACGTTAAAATTACGTGTTTAAAAAGTCGTGTATTATTAGCGACACGTAAAATTAACGAGGGAGAATTTTAGTATATTACTAGCGACACGTAGAATTCACGTGGTGAGTTCCAGTTCATGAAGCGAGACAAATGAACCGTAGACAAAAAAAAAAGAAAAAATCAAATCACTTGGCATGCAGCCTACTAAGTGACGCCTAGAAGCACTCAAAATCAAACAAGCATATCTGTGGAAGGGAAAAGTTTGAAAAGATCCAATAAAGGAAGAATGCACGTACAATTTACAAGCACTAGTGTTCTAGGGTTAAGGAAATAGTTTCAAAATTTTTACTGATACCTTTAAGTCCAAAAAATGCAGTTCTGGAATATTTTCCATCCCCTTAACTCGATTAAATTAAAGATTATTCATATCAACATAAGATTATTCGATTAAATTAAATTTTTTATCCAAGAAGAAATATATCTCGAGAAAGATCATATACAAAAATTTGCTAAAATTGACTCCAAATAAAAATTATGCAATTAAAAATGTCATTTAATCGTTTCGACATTTGGATATTCAAACATATTTTTGTTCTAATACGTAGTATGACGTATTTATAATATTATTATCAATGAGTGTCACAAAGCAGAAGAAAAATTGGTGAGTTGAAAAAAAATATAAATAATAAACATAAATAATTCACTTTTTAAACATTACAGAAATGTACTACAAATGAATAATTGTAAATATATTTCAACATTTAAAATTAGTTCTAATAAAAATTACATTTCTGAAGCACAAAGAAATGAAACACCTTTAATTAGGACACGAATTTCATCACATAATGCCACGTAGAATATTGAGACCTGTTATTTTAAATTCAAATGGAAAAGAGTTTTCGTAATTAAGAGCTTTATATTTAGTTGGTAAGAATATGACCGACGTGTCACAGTCAGCAGAAAAAGTAAAATAAGGATATCGAACTATATAGTGAATCATTAATTATCTACAACATTGATGTGATTCCAATTAAGGAAATATTATGTATATAAACAAAATTAAGATTTAATTAAATAGCAATTTAACTCAGGAAAAATATGGATTCTATATTATTTTAAGGAAGTAGAATACACAATGAAATCAATATTATATTTCAATGTAATATTATTGGTATATTCAATAATATATTTAGAGGATATTATATAAATTATTACAATCAGTAAGGTTTCTTTTCCTTCAAGTAGAAAGATAAGGATATTATTATAAATAATTGACCTGGAAATTATTATAAGTTTGAAAGACACATGATTGACTGCATTTGTATTTATTTATTTAAAAGAATCAGAGATATAATAATAATTTGTTATAATTAAAGATAATAATTAAAAATAATCATTTGTGAAAAAGGATAAATAAATTATTCTATGTTTAAATCAGAACAAAAATCTTAAGATTGTGCTACTGCTTGAATATTTCTATGTCCTCATTAAACATGTAGGATATTTTCATATGTTATCAGCTTTGTTGTGAGATTTGGATCTTTCAGCATGGTTGTTATTGATTCTTCTTTAAATATTTTACTATTATTAGATGTTTTCATTTTTTATTACTACTATAAATGTACTGTTTATATATTTGATAAAACATAATTAATATGTTAAATAGTTAGAAATCTATATAACTTCAAATTCAAGATTGTTTTAGTGAGTATTTTAAGGAAGAAATTTTCATAATTATAAGAAATGTCATGCGAAAAAAATGGTTGTCCATATCTTTGAATTTAGCACCATGGAATTTACATTAATTAAGTTTTTATGAAGGTAGAAAAAAAAAGTGAAGTATTGTAATAAATTTGATGGTAAATAGAAGAACAATTACATCTTTTTGCAATAACTAATCATAGCCAAAATTGAATTTTATTTTGTTCTGCTAAGGTTTACAGCCTCTTAATAGTGATTCATCTCATAATCTGAGATAGTATACTGATGACACAAGTTCACCACCTGAATTTTAATCTTCACTTTCAAACAAAATTACGCTGTATCAAAAACATTAAAATGCATAGGATGCAAAAATTATGTAATTTATAATTTTTAAACTATCATGCAATAGTTGTTGTACCTGAGAGAACCAAGCTAATGGTCTGCTTTGCTTCCTTCAAATCATAGGTTCAAGCTCTAAATTCGTTAATGACTCAGCGTGCAGAAGTGTTGATGCACGTTAAACCTATCGAGCTTTCAAATCCTCCCTTTGGCGTTGTGTTGAAGCTTGTATAGGAATGTGTCATCTCAGATGACATCATCATTACTCTCTTGACAGAGGTTCAAATTTAAGAGATACTTCTGCAATAGTCCTCTTTATTTTTTCTAAGTGCAAATTTTAAGCAACCAACCATTCAATACGGGAATGCAATAATATCTGAATATTTCTTTATTTTTTAAAGCAAATTGCTTGGTTATATTTGAAGTTGCGTTGTTGTTAATTTCTTTAATTAAAAATTAGTACAAAGGAAATTTTTTTAAATGCGTAAAAATATACTATCACGGAAAGAAAATTCCACTTAATTAAATTTCATAGACTGGATAAAATATTTTTCGAAAATATTGTGTTAAAGGTATTCCAATTTATTAATTTGTGTTAAGAAATTGGTTACACAGAGAATTTTTGTGTTATATATGTCTACTGCCAAAGATGAGCTTTACATTTTACATTGAGTCGATAAGGGAATTTAAATTCCTTTTGAAATATAATTAATCATATATACCTTTTCCTAGTGCTGAAACAGTATTCTCTTTTTAAAAATTGAACCATTTTTTCCCAAAAGGACAAAAGTTATTTAAACGTATTACCATTTCATGAAAAAATTCCTTTGGCTTACACAAAGAAGTTCTCATTTAAGAAACTACAACTAACAATATGTTTTAAACCTTTTTTCCAATAATTTTGTTTTTAAAGTAAAAAAAAATAGTTAATTATTTTTAACGTCTTAGGCAAGAAACAGAAATGTCTTGAGAATATTTTACTTCAATCACTTAAGCCCATCAAGAATCTCATTCAAAGAATATTGCTTTTGTTTTTTTTTATCTTCAAAATGGTGTACAGGGGAAAATGTTTTATATAAACAATGCCCATGAAACGCAAATGTAAATTATGTTTATGAATTATTCAACTCCACATTTTCTTCGATGCACTCCTTAAGATAACTTTATAAAGTGATAAAAAGCTACATCGCTTCAGAACCTGTTGATAAAATGGATTGTCCAAGTAATTGTTTCCCCTAGCATTAGCATAAAAAAGCTATTCTTCGATTTTGCATTTATGCCTCATGTGGGCATTCTGATGTGATGAATTTTTAACTTGGGAAAAAAAAAAGAATAAGCAGCAAATAATTTCTAAGACTCAAAATTTACTTTTAAACGGGATTATAGTTATATCATATATCTAAGAAGGCATCTAGTTGGAGAAAAGCATATTCGTAAGGGAACGTATAGCAGATAATTTTACACACAATCATCTTACATAATTTCTGATGAGCAAACTTTTTTTGGTATAAGTTTTTGAAAATAAAACTTCAACAATTGGAATTTAAAAACATCATAAAAAATTTTCAAACACGTTATTTTTGAGGGTCGTTCAATAAGTCCTTAGAAATTCTGAGAAATGATGCTCGTAACTTCGAAAATTGTTTGTTTTTACCAAACATCATGACTCATTAGACAACATCTACGTCTAAGTTACTCGTATTCGTTACCATAACGCATTTCGCACCTCAAACATTCTTCTTTATAACTTTTCTAACCAATGAGACTGTCTTTGCCTTTTTTGGAAAGAATTTACCGGAAGCAATCCAAAGTTTTAATTTTTGCTTGATATCCGGTGCATAAAAATGAATCCAGGTCTCACAGAAAGTAACAATTCGTCTCGGTAGAAATCAAAATTTTAATTTGGCAGCAAATGACTACCAAATAGAAATTAACTTATAAATCAATGTCAAATTTGTTTCGGCTTTCTGTAATAGACGGAAGGTGATAAGAACAATTTACCTTTTGTCTTCAAATTTCATCTGTCTACAATACTTTTGATACCATTTGAATTCAAATACAATTTCGTTTTGAGCTACTCTCGTATGTTGTTAAATTATGCATGTAAGATTCAGGCTTATATTTAAAGACATTTAAGAATGGCTCGAATAGATACAAATTAATTTTATGATCTGTATTTTTTGCATTTGAAACCTTTGAAGAATAGAAAATTACCTGTGTTTAATTAAAAGAAGTAAATCTCCAAGGCATGCATTAAAACATTTGTATCCTTTTTAAATTTCCCTCTTCTATTTTGATCTATAAATTATACAATAGTCTTTGTCATTTAGTAACAATCATTATCGAAATTTAACATGTTGTCATATTTATGATCTTACTTAGCTATTAAAAATGAATTGATTAATGTGATTAATTATTGCTTCTCCCTTTTCTGTATTAACACAACAAATCTAACAGAATAATCACTCAAAAAGGGAAAGGTTGTTCAATGATATAAACTTTTGATGTAATCATTTGGAAAGCATAATTACAATTTGGGATCCTCTAGTTCATAACTTTATTAAAATAAAAATAACTAGGGGTTTAGCATAAGATACTATTAGAGAATGAAAGTTAATATTTTTAGATATAATCAGATGACAAAAGACGTTATGTAATTTTCGAAATTTCTCTGTTACATTATCTTTATCAAAGATGAATTTCATACAATTCTACCTGAAATATTCTTCAGTAAATGGATTAAGTTCAATATTAGGCGGATACAATTAATATGAATGCATATAGATGGGATTTATGTAAAGTTTATATTTTATTTTTTTAATAACACTTTCAGCATTCAATATTTTTATTTCAAAGGATAATGTAAAACACACTCATTTATACCGTTCATATATATCCCTTAAAATGTATTTTAAATTGAACCATTTCCAAAAATGTATTTTTATCGAATGTGCAATGTATTATTTAATGAACAGAGTTTAAAATACTTTGAAAAGTGCATGAGCAATAGAAAATTTTTCATACTCGGTTATATATGGAAAAACTGTGAAGTAGAAAAATGTAATATTTAAGACTGAAGAAAAGATGGAAATGTGAATAAGTTCAATAAAGTGTTCGAATTGTAATTATATTTTGTTACTTGTTTATGTATTGAGTTGTCTAAAGATTTAGAATCAGAATCAAATGAATTTCCGGGAAGAAAGCACAGTTGTATCATAAAATTGGATAGTTCTGAATGTTCTGAGAAATAGTAGATCATTTGTACAGGAAGAACAAAAATAGATTTATAATGAAAACTGAGTGAAAACGAGAAGACATTCTCTCTTTTTTTTCTCAATTAGAAAAGTAAAATTTCGATAAGAATAAGTTCCTTTTAATCAGTTGCAATAGTTTTGAACGAGATGATTATATTCTCTAACAATAACACATGTAAGCCTCGTTCTCTCTTTGGAAACATTTTCTTCCTTAAAAGACATAAATGTAAGAATAGCAATTAAATCCTAAAAAAGTGACTTCGAATAAAGTTATTTAAAAATAAATTTTACAAATATAATTAAATGTTTTAAAATTTAATTAGTTTCTATGTATTAATACATTGTATTTTATTTTAACTATAAATCTCATCAATTAAATAATTATAACATCTGTTTACAATTAAAATACTATAGTTCACTTTTGTAGTGCATTTACATACTAAATACAGACTTATTTTTATAAGATTCATTATTAGAATTACATAATCACATTTTGAGAAGAAAAATCGTTGAACGTATATGAACGTATTTCAATTTTAAAACGTTTTTGCTCATTAGAAACTATTTTTAATTTAATATGTTTAAAAAATTAAGGTTATTTACCCCACGACGTAAAAGAAATAGTTGAAACGTTGGAACTAACTTATATTATCATAATTATGTATCCGATTCGACTTTTCAAAATCGCGATAAAAGAACGAAAGAAATGGTATTATTGTCTACAAAACGTCAATAATTTTTAATAATTCTCTTATAGAAGTATTTTAAATGTAAGTAAAACTGATCATATTTATATCTTATAATTAAATATACATAAATATATATTTAAAGGGAGTTTCTAAAAACCCTAAGGCACGCTAATACCATCTATATTGTCATTTATACCTCTATTATCTTTGAGCTACATCCTTATTGTTACACATAAGGTATTAACTCGGTGAATAAGTTTTAAATGACTTTAACGTATTTTGTACTAACATTTCGAATGTGACGTCATCTTTTATTAATAAGAACTGGTGTTTCAAAAGGAAATCTTCATAAAAGCTTAATTCTTTCCTTCAACATTTCAGAAATCAGGAATATTCTATTTACATCAAGTTTCATTGGTTTGGATAAATACTTAATGTATTTTCTTTTCCCCTGAATGTCTCGTATATTTTTAAACGGTAAATGCTAACTCTTTGAAATAATTGACTTCACAGAATTTAATTCATTAGGATTACTATTTATACATCTAAATGAAGTAATGGTAAAATATACATCTATGTATTTTCCTTTTCTGCATAAAAGTATCAGTTTTGAAAGTTCTCAATGTCCTTATAAACTTCTGGAACGTATACATTTATATATGTTTTCTTTTTTAGATTAAAAAGATTCTGCTGTTGTCTATAAGGCATAAATTAATACTTCGCGTAGTTGCATCCTATTTAACTGATATATTTCTCCATGTAGTGTAACTGTTATTTAAATAAAGTAAGATTTTCTAGAGTCCGAGACCTCAGTGTATATAATAAAATTATATAAATTCATTATTTCAATCTTTTGAAAATGCAATGAGCAATTTTGTATTCACACTGTGAGTAACCTTTCATTCGTTCTTGATTTTATAATCTCATACAACAGAAATATTTTTGAATTTTATAGAAGAAGAGAGAAGGGATTTTCTTTGTTTTGTAATGTAAATTATGTTTATAATAACGTAACAAATATAATACGATGCACCTGAATTATAATGGAACTTTACACACAATTTCTGCTTATTGTAAGACTTTACCATTGGATGATGAAGCTGCATTATTTTTACTATTTTTGGTAAATGTGACAATAATATACTCTGAAAATACTAAATAAAAAGCGCATCAGTATCTATGAAAGAAATAGCTAGAAAAACATATCAGCACGAGAGAAATAAACATTTCCCCCAAAGATTGTGATTGAATTTAGACATTTTTAAGAGCTCACTGTAATATTATATCATGTGTTTTTTTTAGAAAATCTGAATGCTTAGTGACTGCGTAATTAATTGATTTTAAAATTATTCCTAGTTTGTCCAAGCACCGTTATCAAATGGAATGGGTTTTCATAATCTTTACAATCTTACTGCAATTAGACAAATATTATATAAATGATAATTCCTATAAGGAAACTAAATTACAATATTAAGGGCTTAGATAAATGATTTATTCACCATTGTTAACTTTCCTCATAAAATGTTTCTCGCTGTATCGGAACTCTTTATTTTTGATTAAGGCTTCGTAATTTGATTAAGACATTCTATCATGAATAATAATTTCACGTTGCTTAATCTGTTGAGGTAAGCATAATTTAAATAACTCGACAATCACTAGATGGCACTAAAACAAGAAGGAACAATCGACGAGGTGTCACAAACCTCCGATTGCTTGGTTACCCAAGACATTTTTGAGTTACGTCAATTCGTTGCTCACCAAATACATTATTAATTAGGACCGTCATTAATCAATGTAGCATTGTAATTACTTATAAGTCACTCGATGTTAAATTATGAGGAAATTATTTATAAAGATGGTAATGTAAATTCCTAAAACTCCTCCTCCTCATCATTAAATCTGACGTTTAAAAGATAATCCAACCAGATACTACAGGGTGGCTAAATAAAAAGAAAATTCAGAGGATACAAATAAAGAAAATACGTGAAAGTTAAATGAGAATGGGTATGATATAAGTTAAATGTAGATGTTGTTTTCTTCGTTATTAATTTAAGTTATGTTTAAATAAAACATTTTTGTTTCTTTCATGTTCTTCAAAATATATTAACATCAGATGTATGATGAGAATTTAGAATGTTATCAAGGAAGTCCCTTTCATTGACGACTCAAAAATTATTTTGGAATCTTCAGTAATAATTTTCAATTCTTTTTGCTCCTTTTGCATTTCAGATTACATGAATATCAATAAATATTTTGAGAGGACATGTAAATAAATTTTTTTCGAGAAAGGAGCCTTCATAAAAAGGTATCCTTTTTGTTTAATATTTATTATTGTCATATTTCTAATTTGTATTCTTTTCGCTAATGTATTTTTTCTTTTCTCAGTTATTTACATTTATTCTTCTCGTTTCTATCATTCTTTTTATTCGAGAGAGTCATAGTAGAAGCTGGTTCTTCGCAATGATTTTATCCTTCCAGCGGACGCGTGGACATGAGAGATACACTAGATATCAATTTCGTTTTATATATTTATAGCATATGGCACTTCGAGCTCCTTTCCTTAGCTATTCTTCCCGCTCCTTTTGACTTACTTTCAGTCATTGTTTGGGTTTCGATGCGTTAATATGACTCTGCAAATCTGCTTTTTGTATTTTAGAGATACTCGCAACCGTTCAGGTAAGTTTTTTTTTTTTGTCATATCTAATTTTCTTAATAGTTATTAAATATCTTTATTGTTTTAGACTTAGACATTATGATTTGATATAATTTATGTGTTTAACAGCTCTTAGAGTTAAAATAGAAATGCTGTATTTTTCACATTCGTGCGACTGTTTATGATATCTAATTTATTTCAGGTTTTTGTTTTTTAGTTATGGTGAGCAAAAACAAAATATTCAGCATGGAGAATCCTAACCACCTTGAGACTGTAAGAAACATACTTTTATGTAACAGTGATGATGATGAGGAGGACATAATTTTAGATGAAAGTAATACAGATGAAGAAGAGCCCATTTCAGAAACAGAAGGTGATTTGGAGTCAGAATGAATGCAGCAAACAATTCAGAAGATGAAGATCATGACGAGAGATCTACAGATGCTTACATAGTCCGCCTTAAGAAATACAGAAACATCATCGAGTCATGGAAATGGCAGAAAAATCTATTCAAGGAAATTAAACGAGCACCTCGCAATATATGTATCCGTGTTCCTGCAGTAATCTGGCGAGTCAAAGATTTAACAGATATTTTGGATGTATGTCTCTTTACTGATCGCATAACGGAAAGCGTAGTTGAAGACACTAATATATAGTATATTTGTTCCATTAAGCCTAATTACTCTCTTCAAGGGATGGCAGAGATACGGATGGAGCAGAAATAGAAGCTCTTTTGGGTTTGCTTAATTTGGCTGGTGTTTACCATGGGGATAGAATTAACCTTGAAGAATTGTGTAGAATTGATTGAATGCAATGAAATTAGAAAACTGATTTTTCTTCCTTTTTATCTAAATTGAGGTTATTTTTTTAAAATTTTATATTATCTTTAAGCTTTTATGTAAGAAATATAAATACTTAAACTGAAATATCAACAATTTCATTTATTTTGTTTTCATGCAATTTCAATTACATTTGACCATTTTATAGTGCTTATATGTTTTATTTTTACATTGTTTCCTATTATCCTTAAGTACATATTATTTAATTAAAATTTGCTTATTAATCTTTTACAAATTACAACTAAATTGTTCCATTAACACTTTTAAATACAGTAGCGTTTCTAAAAAATACGCGTGACCTTTCACGATAGTATAGAATATATATTAGCCAATTACAAAGACCTCTACATTGAAATAATAAAAGATTGCCTCACCACTACAACAAACAACATGCCTGAACAAATGTAGCTTTCTTTCTCCCTCGTGCTAATTATTTGTATGTCCAATAAGGGTTTCCACGATATTTGGTTTTTCATCAAGAATGTTATAAAAATACACTTCTTCGTAAATTAAGGTAGAGCTGATCTTTTACATATCCAGGTTCACTTTGAAAACGCGTCATCTCCACATAAGAAAATATTTTTCCTGTACCTACTATAGTGCCATAATTAAACTGGTATCCAAGAGTTGAGCATAACTATTAATTGTGTAAATGATGAAGATCTAAATTGGAATGGTAGGAAACATGATATGTGATACGAAAAATGCGTAAACTTGCGAAAATAAAAGAAAACAATGAGAAAGAATGATATTATTCACTTTTATTATCAGAAGAGACAGTTTGAAACAAAAATATGCATAAGTGGAGTTCACACCTTAGCGAAAACAATTGAGAAACATAATTCTATGCACCGTTTTTCAAAGAACTGTTTTAACCAACAAAATACTTAACAAAATTTAAATAAATTAAAATAATAAATATAAAATTTACGCGATGTCGAGATGCTTAGATTTTGTAGAGGATGCGAAGTTTTAATTCTCTCGAAAACAATTTCTCTCAAAATCTGACAGAACTCGAACATTTGATTTTCAATGCGTCGCCAAAAGCGTTAATGTTAAATGTTTCTCCGGAGTTTTGAGAGAATTCTTAAAGTCGACTTATCAAATTCATGAATTACGATAAAGAGCTATCAGATGTATTTAATTCACAGCTAAGATTATGCAACATTTGAAATTTAAAGTAATTCATCTCGGTAAATAAATATTGAAAATTACTGTTAAGTCTTTGAAAATATTCAGAGTAGTAGAATGCGATATAGCACGATCGATTCAGAGAGAGAATTGTAGATAAGTTGTTTACAAGAAAAATGAACTTGCGAGTTCCAGTGTCCTCATTTTATAGCCAATGAACCGGAAGAATCTTAAAAAATCACTTATTGTTGGGAAGAATAGAAAATCACCGTATAGTTTTTGAAACAAAATTCTGTTCTCAGACAAGAATATTTGAAATGTGAAATGTGATCATATGACTAATCAAGTGATAGCGAAACGCTTAAAATTTCCTTTGCAAAATCTCTTCCAAAATAGTTTCACCCATGAAACAATTTTAAAGTGTAGAAAATTTGAATAAAAGTAAAAATGATCACGTGACGCTTTACGTTATTCAGGATATAACTTTTTGCAAGGTATATTAAACTCTCTTCATTCTGGATATTGGTCAGGGACGACATTTTTAGGATGTATTGAAATACAAGTCTCTTTGGAGGCTAATGTAACATGTGGTTCTACAGTTTGATAAGGTGTGTGGTCAATTCTAATAGCCAGCTATGTTTCTCAACGATTTCTCAAACTTGCTATAACATTGTGGATAAGTTGTAAGTTCCAAACATCACGATGAGTTCGTTTCAGTTCTGGAACAAGGTTTGGTAGATGCGGAAGAGCTACAAGTTTTCTCTTGAGTACATTCCACCCATGATCAAAGAATTTAGATCTGGTGACTAAGTAGACTACGATTTTGTTTGGATTAGTTTTTATTAACAACGCACTAGAAGCAACACGAGGGCTATTGGAGACGGACCTCGTAATTTTGAATCTCGGTCAAGTGACGGGGACGACACCTGATCTGGCAACCCCCCTCCTAACATCCACACCACGCCAAAGGGAGGACTTTGGGCCCCGAACAGATTTAACGTGCATCAGCAACGGCTACACGGCGGGTCTTTGGCGGCCAAGGATCGAACTCGCGACTGAACGAAAACCGTCGGCCGCTAGTCCACGACCTTGACCACCAGGCTACCGCGGCCTTTAGTAGACTATGGATTGTGATAAATATTTACTGTTTCAAAGAAATCAACGAACAGGCTCCCACGGTAGCAAGGCTTGTTCTTATCGATATATGTGAAGTCAGGATCGACAGTACCTCGAAACAGGTTAATATGCGGCTCAAGAATTTCTCCTCTGTAACTTTTAGTAGTCACGGATCGAGTCTCAAATGTATGGATGTCTATTCGACCGTTCAGCATGATATCGGACCACAACATGAGTTTTCTCAAAGAAAAGCAATGTCTTCCTCTTTTATTTCCTCATATGTTATTCTGAACAAATTTACCAATATTTACCATAATTTTTTTTTTGCATTTTGCGAATCATAGTTGAAGTTTGGACATTAATCTCATTATACATGCATTTTTTTTGTCATGTGTAATATCCTTTAATGGTTTGAAATTACTAATTTAAGATTTCGGGAAATATTCTAGGAATATATATTCTGTTTTTTTCCCTTGGAAAAATTTGAAAAAGTGTAGATATATATTTATATACATTTACTTATCAAAATTTCGATTCAGTTTCATTAAATTCTTTTGAAATGATATCTTGTTTCTTAGTGTGTGCAAAATGCAGAGTATCATTTTTATAGTTGTTTTTAGTGTTTCTTTTCTTTTATAATTTACACTATCTTGTCGTAGGAATTTATATTACAGTTTTAAGATATCGGATTCTTATTCTTTATTTTTTTTAAAAAAAATATCATTTTGTTTACGAAAAATAAATACAAAAATTTGCACTAATTTCAAGAACTTTGAATATAAACGGAGAAATGAAACTATAAATTAAAGATTTAAGTTAACTGAAAAAGAATGGAGAATTTGATTATTTTTATTACCAGATAATGTTTTCTTAAGAAACATTTAATCAAAAAAAATGTTTAATATAATTTTTTTCCTAGATTGAAATATTTTTATGTTTAAAGAATAATTTACATCTGATGACTAGAAATATTATACGTCAATTTATCATAATTTCGAACATTATTAGTAAGAATATAATGATTGCTCACCCATTTACTCGTAGCTATAAGTCAACATAAATAATATAAGAAATCCAAGAATATTACAAATTTTTTAAAACCTATACATGCATGCTATTTTAGATAAAACTAACACGCTTAATTTACTAAAAACTTTTTTTCCCTCTAAATTCTGCTAAAACAGCTCCGTAGGAATTATTATAAAATCTAAAAATAGAGAAAAACTTCCCAAACAATTTTACAGTCATTTCACTGTTTATAATTTAGTGTAATACGTTTTCTATTTATTTTTAGCTACAGACAACCCTTTAATATTATAAAGATTTTACTTGTTTTACGTGTATAAACGCGTTTTGGGAGAGATATTTCGTTATGTATATTAAAAGTTCTTCCAAAGCTTGTTTGAACTTTCGAATTCTTTTGACTCTTTACAACATTCGAATTTGTAAACTTCTATGTGCTTTGAAGACTTTGGTATATCGGAGAAAGTTCTGTATATAAAACAGGACATATCTCTAAATTTATTTAGTTTCTCAATTTTACTTTCAGCAAATGACACGGAAATATTTTAGGAGAGGATTTGGAAACGATTTGCTTCCATCTGACTTTTTATAAGCATTCAAAACCTGTATTTTGTTTGGGAAGCTTGATTCTGGTTTCTTGGATAAGAATTTGTTTCTTCAAGGGCTACACTTCAAAAGTGAAAGTCATTTTTCGTAGTAAAAATCTTTTTCACAGTAAAAGTATAAAGAAAACTTGGAAAAAAGGGTATACTCGACCGACTTGATTTATATTATGTAAAAATCAATAATGATAAAGTTATATAATCTAATCTGACAAATTACTCAATAAATGAGGTAATCAAGGAAAGAATAAGGCATCGAAAATAGAAATATGTAACACAATTGAAACCTAAAGACATCATTTATTGCTTTATTAAAAATAATTTGTTAAAAAATTAATTATTTAATAAGATGAAACAAATTATTTAATATGATAAAAAAAATTACAGAAATTTCCATAATATATTAATAATGTACATATAAATGTATAACATTAAATGATTAGTAACGTGACATTATCTTTTATGATAATAAAATAAAGAATAAGTGTCTCCACAGTTATAGTTAATATCGTTATCTTTTATTTCTTTAGCATAACATTTAAGAGAAGGCATAAAAAGTAGATATTTATGTTTTTAAAAACAGTCCTAAAAATATTATAAGTTATTTTTACTAACAATTGAATTATATTATAATTGTGTGTATCATTTGTTTTGTTTTAATGCTAATAAATGTGTTATATTGTTCATTCTTTTAAGAAAAGAAATTAATAAGGGGAACCAATGAAGAGATATCCGAGGCCAGTTACGAAAAGAATAACAAATATATATTTTATGTCTCTCCTTCTAGGAAAATATTCTGATTTTTCTCATACTCATATGCATAAAATTATTTTTTAATATATTTTCTTAAAAAATCTTTGATCCGTTGATTTCAAAAAATTTAGATCAGAAAGATGCATACATTTCATTCAAATGTGATGTTAAGTTTTCATAAAGATTATATGATTACATTCATTCATATTACGGATGAAAATAAAATATTTTCATTTCAACTTTGAGTCAATATAAATTATTCTTCATTAATATCGTACACATAGGAGTAAGTCACTTATTTATTGTTGCATTTTGCAAGCGAAGAATCTTCGATAGAAGAAATGCTGCATATCAATATATTTTTAGCTGTTAATATTTCTTTTCTTTGAATAAAAGGCTTCCCCCTGGAATAGGGGTAGACAGTCTAATGAAAAATGCAAACATTTGATTATTATTTTTAATTTCCTTTCCATATTTGATAAAATGATTATACGAGCGTGTTAGGGTGAGAAACGATAAGCCACAAAGTCAATAGCTTCTAGTATCCCTTACAAATTTATATCGAATGTAAACACAGTTATTCTTTTGAATTTTTAGAATTTTCTCAAGGGATATCTGAGGGAAGTTAAGCAGCCAGTTTCATTCCCGGTACTTTAATTAATAAAATAATAAAAAAGTAACATTTATAAGAAAATTATAATGTATTAATTTAGTGAACCAAATTATATCACGTCTTCATAATAAACGTTTCTTCCAATCACTTTTATATATTAAACTATTAACAAGTATAAATTATATAAGTTCTCATCAGTTAAAATGACAAATAGAGTACGTTTTATTCCTTTTTTTCGAAAAGTTTATAAAATGGAATGTATAACGGTATAAAAGAATAATGTTTAGTTTTTCAGTGTCCCATTCATCATTTTAAAATGCAGGAAATTATAAATAATGCTTCTCATTTGTGTTCAGAAATCTTATAATTCATATTGGCTTTCCAAAATTAATAAGTAAGGCTCGCATCAATATCCTATACAGATTCGCAGACATATGAATAGCAGATGCATTTGTCTTACTGAAAAGAGATTTTAGTTTTCAAAAATTCCATGCGCATTAATATGTTTTAAAACTAAAGTAAGATATTTGCCAAGTTAAAATTATATTTCCTTTAAAATTTTACTTATCGTTCAAGAAAAATTATTTGACCGCTTATTTCCAGGAGAAACGATCCGACTCTTTCTATGAATGTATTAGTACTGGAGAGACATAACACATATTCAATAAGTATGCCAACATTCATATGGTTCAAAGGATTGTTGTGAAAGTGTTTGGATAGTTTATCAGTTGCTTATAACATTATCAGTTTTCCAATCTGTCACATTTTGCGATGCAACGTAATAAGAAGTAAGTTATTACACTCATCTGGTACATTTATGCATTGGTTAGAAAAATAAATACCTCTTCAATCGATAAACACATTACACTTTGAGTTTTTTCCCACTTAGGAAATTCCATTCTATTATTGCAATACACATTCTTTACAGAAGCTATGGACAATATTCCAAACATTCTGTGCTTGTCTTATAGTCATTATCGCAATGTTACTAGGAGCTGTAATGAAAGTATTTAAAATATTTTATTTTTTGTGCTTTTTCTAGAATTGTTACTAAGGGTGGTTATCTTTCAAAAAAAAAAAAAAAAAAAAAAACCAGAAAAAAACAGAATCTAGAAGTTGAGCTTAGGTACAATGAAACACATCTTATCTAAAAATAGAATGGTTCTGTTCAAAACGTGACAGATGATCAAGTTTGGTAAATATAATTTAGGATGGGATCAGCTAATGTGCTTCTCAAGACTGAAAAGAGAAACCATCGAATGTAAATACAGATGAATAATTCTGTTCTTAAGCCATTCCAGAAATATACTGCAATTGAATTAATGTAAATATTTTTTAAAATTGAAAAATAAATTCCTATAAATATTAAAATGCCTGAAGAATAAAATTAGGATACGGGTCATAAGTAACTGCCGAAATTTCAGTACAAAATATCTTATAGAATATTATATGTTACTACTGATAAGTTCAACATAACTATCATTAAATTTAAAAATTAGGGAAGCTTTACTTAGTATAGTAAGATATTGATGAGACATTTTAATTAGCTGATCAATGATTTTAATATGTTATTTGTATTCAATTCAACCAGATGTTCATTGGTATTTTTATTTTCAAAATCTGTACGACAAATAATAATATAATCGTATCTGTTTGGACGTTATTGCAAAGCCAAAAGTCTGTAAGTTTAAATAATACTTTTTAAAAGCATCCTTGTGTATTGTAAATAATTCCAATTTATCTTTAATATATATTCATACTGATTCAACTCAATTTGTCCTATATACATTATGATTAAATTACATTGACGAACATAATGATAAGATTTGCAAACGTTTCTGGAGATTTTAGCAAATTGAATCATCTATATAAAATAATTCTTGATCCAAAAAAGAAAATTTCTCTTTAAACATTTAACATTATCATTTGATAAAATTACTTTTGTCTCTGCACAAAAACGTTTTTCACTTAAAACTATTCTGTAAGTGAAATTTACTACAAATCATATTTCTATTTATTTATTAAAATGAAAAACAGTATACGTTTTTTTTATAATATTTAGACAAAAACAGCAATATTTAAAAATATT
The DNA here is from genome assembly GCA_019974015.1 of Nephila pilipes. Lineage (NCBI taxonomy): Eukaryota > Metazoa > Arthropoda > Arachnida > Araneae > Nephilidae > Nephila > Nephila pilipes. The sequence continues at coordinate 218,162 of BMAW01104404.1, read as the reverse complement.
TATTTTTAACCAGTTAATCTTATTCAAAATGTATTGTGTTTTTCTTTTCATCTTCAAAATCGTATACAAGGGGCAAAATATATATAAACAAAGCCCATGAAGCGTTTATGTAAATTATACTTATGAATTATTCAACCCCGTTTTTGTTCAATATACGCTATAAGATAACTTTATAAAGTGAAAAAGTGATGTATCGCTCCAGAATCTGTTAATAAAATAAATTGTTCTTGTACTATTTCATCTTATACATAATGTATGAAAAGGCTTTTCTTTGAATTTGTACTCACATCTCAAGTGGGGACTCTGAAATGATGAATTTTTAACTTAAGGAAAGGAAGAAAAAGCAAACATTAGATATTGGGACAGAAAAAGTTCATAAGAACTGAGCTCTAAAATTATGACGAGAATTTTAGCACTTCCATAGAAACTCTGTGACACACCTCTTTTTGAAGAAAAATCTACTACCGGCTTTAAGCTTTGTATGATTCTCCAAATCATTTCCGAAAACTGTAGCCCACTCTATTCGTTTGTATTACATGTTAAATACAATATTATTAAAGCTATATAGTTGTTAAAGTCTTATATGACGGATATATTTTTTATATTATACAGGAATAATTGTTTTTTTTATAAACAAAAAAGTATTTGATATTAGTTTTTCATAATATTTCCTCTCAAATTTAAAGAAAAAAACCTAGTTTTCGAAACGTTTGAAAACGGTATTATATTATGCAATTTAAGGAAATTGGGACCTTATAAACGAATTCTTTACTTACACATTTAAAAATTTAGTTTTGACATGCCACGTAGAATTTGTATTCAAGAAAACAATTTCTGAGGAAAATTTGATTGCATTGTAATTTCCAATTTTCATGTGTGATTGAATAATTTGATATTAAAATGTGCTTGTTAATATTTCAATTTTTTGCTAGAGTAGCATTTCCTTAGTTTCGCCAAATGTAATATATATATATATATATATATATAACACAGAAAAAAGTGTAATTATTGTAAATACTTGTAGAAGGAGCAAAATTTTAAATGCACTGATGTATGGAAAATACAAACTTAAAAACCTTTAAAAGCGTAGAACTCCGGAAAACTAAGTATTTCATTTAAATAAAAATACAATTTTATATCTACCTATTTGGTATTCTTAGAAGTAATAGCATTTTTGCACAATTTCAGTACTTACTTTTAATAAATGATAATATTTTCAAAGTATTAATTGCAATTGACTGAACAAGGAAAATGAAGGAAATTGTAAAATAAAACTAAATAAAATGACTTAAAATGTCCTGACTTTTGTAATATGAAAATACTATAATTTCATCGAAATATATGATGATAAGAACAGAAATTGTGAAATAATTACTCTTAACTGTCTTTAATGGAAAGCTATACTTACATACATTTTAATAAGAAAAAGCATTTCATAATTTATCATTCAATTTGCTTTACTATTTATACCTCAAATGTATCTTACTCTACATTTTACTCCTTCCTCTTTTCATTGCAGAGTTTCTCTTTTAAAGATTGCTGCACTACACCAAGATTATGGTGTATTTTTCAAAGTATATACATTTGGTGTTCAAATGAATTTCTCTTTGGCACTTCGTAAAGTCCCTTTGTTAAATTTATGTGACATCAGTTACTCCATGTTTCTCACTATCTTTGAGCACAAATATCTCTTTTGGACACTTCGACTAATTATAGTATGTAAACTTTCTTTTGCACTTCATGTTCCACAATTGAAATATCTTTCTAAAAGCTCATCAGGTGAAGTACTCGTTAACGACGTTAAACCTAAATATTGGGATCGGCAGAAAATTCCTTCGACAGATAGAAATTTTTGCTATTAAGAAGTGTTATATTCCTGACATCAAAAAGAAGACCAGAACGTTCTAAGATTCCGCATCGGACATAGGATGGGAAACATCTGCAACTAAAATTATCCAAATGAAACTTCACTTGAGACTAAAATCTAATTCTCTCTTAAGGGTATTTATAAGTGGGTAATGTTGAACTATTAACAGCGCACAGTATAAGATCCTGCTTTTGAAAAGTACTTATGAGATGTCTAGGATATCAGCTTACCACAGCACCGCTGTCAACTTTAAAATTGTGCAACTATAAAATTGTGCTAATATAAATAATCGTCTGTTACAACTGCAGTGATATGCTACCGATAAAAGAGATGTACGTTCGTTAGTTTTCCCTATCAATTACACAGCATGGTACACTTATTTGCTCGATTTCCAAACCGATGATGATACCGGCAGATATCTTTAGAAATGAATTTCCTGCTATAACGAGGACGAAAGGTGATTACGGGCATCGACCGGCTCCGATTGCTTGAACTAAGCTGAGGTATAAATGTTTTTCTAAACATTTTTTTTTGAGTTCAAAAACTTTCGTAAGTAGAGCATATAAATCCGAAATTTTGAGTTCAACATTTGCATTTGTTAAATTTCCTCCTGTTGTTTCATGAATCTTAAACGCGATTTGTGCCAATTCACCAATGGACTTTTACATACTGACAATATTTGCTGCAAACAATGAAGTTTGTAGGATTTCATTCTCTATGTTTTCAGGAGCTTAACTACTCATTTCATTCAACAAGAGAGGAGGGCATTTATCATTTAGCTGTAATTCTTTAAGTAGCAAAATTTAAACGCTATAAACTCGACCGGGCAAAATGTTAGATTAACCTATCCTTGAGATCTTTATATGCTTCAACTGAAGAAATTTTAATAATACCTTTAACACAGGATAATATGTTAGAAACGGAGGCAGTAATAATTGCGGGAAATTTAGTAGATTTGCTAGTAATAGCACCAAATTGAATTGGGAATCGATTTAGTAAAACCAAATTTCACGATCTTCCTCCCAAAATACAAGTGCTTTAAATGCAACACATGGAATGGATACACCTGTTTAGTATCAGGAAGATCAGCTCCTTTCTCAGAATGAAACATATTAACAATAAAAGTTAAACAGACGCAAGTCATCAAAAAGACGAGCTGAAATAATTTCTCAAGATGTGAGAAAAATGTTTCTCAAAAACAGTAAAAGTCAACAGAACATGTCATTTATATGGTAGTAAAAGAACATGTCATTAATATGGTAGAGAAGTCGACTGATTCATAATTAGAGGTATTCAAATCTTACACAAGACTGGACACACAATAACACCAATGATGTACAATAACAAAAAAATTGTTTCAATATTTAAAAGGGCGATATAAGTGAAAGAAAACGCATAAACTGATGACCTGATAGCTAGTAAAATAACAAAGAAGGAAGTACGAAGTAAATAGAAGAAAGAACCATGTAACTTCCTCAGGGATTCCTCTCTCTTCCTTGCTTTCCAGTCCTACCTTATATAGCGGTATTAGGACTGGAATTCACTTTGGCGACAATCCACTTCAACTGGCTGGCTTTGTCAAAATGGCCGACTCGTTCTCATAGAGATAGAGTGACAGCAAGTTTGAATGTTGAGTGATCACATATCTGTACACATTTATCGATATTAATAAGAAGATAAAATTCAAATATAATACAAAATTCTTTTTTAAAGATGTACGGAAATTGAATGCATTTTCTTTCGTAATGTTTCCTCAGAAAAATAGTTCCATGAAAAATTATATAAATTCTGACAAGAGTATACAGTAAAACCCTTTCCTAATTAAAATTTCCAATGATCAGACTATTTCTAATTCAGCATGTAATTTTTATTTAATACTTTGAAGTAACTCAGACAAGTATTTTTATTTATCTTCTATTACTAAAGCATATTTTATATAGTTACTTGAAGCATATTTTATTTCTTACATCACCCAAAGTTCTTTGAACTTTCAGAACACTTTAAATTTGTACGACATTCGAATTCGTGAAGTTCTAAATACTTTAAAGAGCTGGTATCTGGAATGAAAAAAAAATAAAATAAAACGTCTGAATTTATGTACCTTCCCTATTTTACTTTCACCAAATGACGCAGAAATATTTTAAGAGAGGATTTGGGAACAGTTTACTTCGATCTCACTTTTTGCTCAAGTTTTTAAGGTATTCAGAACTTTTATTTTGTTTAGGAAGCTACATTCCGGTAATGTGGCTACCGCTTCAGCTTTATTTCTTCTGGGGACACTCTTCCAAAGACGACAGCATTTTACGCAGCAGAAAATCGTTTTCACTGGAGAGGTATAAAAACAGTTCAAAAGGAAAGTTATGTTCCCAAATCAGTGATTTGAATAGAAAAAAGTCGAGTCGAATTTCGAGTTGATGCCATTGAAACTTACAAAGTTTCTATGATCAATTGTAAAGTTGGAACTACTTAAAATGAGGGATTAACATCATATTATTAATTTTCTGCTCAAATAATTTGAAATTCCCCTCTTTGCTTGGATTTCGACATCCGAGATTGTTTCGATAAATTTTTTGTTCTAAATAAAAATTTAATTTTTTAACAAATGTTGCAAAATATTTTATCATTCTTATTGCAGTTAAAACATGTTCTCATTTCACACCATAAATTATTTTCTGTGATATATCTTTGAATATATTTTAGTGATACGTTTTTAGTTATTAGCATAGGAATTCAATTGAAACTTAGACCAAAATATATAATTGAATAAGTATTGATACGTATTTCATGGTGGGTAAACTTATTTTTCAAAAAGTTATATTACTTTGAGAGAAATTAAGTTTGGTTTCCAGAAACAATGCAGTAGAAATGGAAACTGTAGATGTTGTTGTCTCTTTTTTTTCTGCTCATGATTAATTTCTAAACGAAAAAAAAATTATTAATGGATTATCCGTCAAATTTTATTTATATCAAAAGGTTTTGAGCAAAATATTTTTAACAAACAACTTATGTTTCAATGTTTATAGAAATAAAGGCAGCTTAATCTATTTCAAAGTAAGATTTTAAATTATTGACATATATTTTTTTTGGCATTTCAAAGCAAAAGAAAAAATAATAATATTTGGGCTTAAAAAAAGTAGAATTTTATCTGAACTTCAAGAGTATTTTACTGTATAATTCAGTAAAGATAATTTTTATTCATTTACTGAGTATTTTATATCGAAATTTACAATTATTTTTGCGTGGTCGTAATTGTACGCTTTGTAATACTAAATACTAATTATTTAATAACATGATAAATATGACAAAATATTTTTACACTATTTTCAAATTTTATAGAGCAATTAATTTTATGTGGTACTACGCAGTCTAGGCAAAAGATACAGATGTTTGCTTTTACTTGAAAATGAAGTTTTACTTAAGCAACTTAAGTTTTAGTTAAATAACTGAACCATTTTGGGGAAAACTATTACATTAACTATAATAGTGAAGAATTGTAACAAATAATACAATATCCTTTAAGTATTGCAAATGAATCATTTTCTAAATTCCTGTATCTGTGCTTTTCTATTTTTCTCCTTGAAACAGGACTCGTATCTTAATCTCTCACTTAATAGATGAAGTAATTAAGAAATAAATTGCATTTGAATGAAAACCGTAAAGAGACAAACAATCTCAAATCCTTAATGGAAAAATATATTTTTTTAAAAAAAAATGTCTAATAAATATTTATTTCTTAGTTATGATTTATTTTCTTCCAAGATCTAAATATATTTTTAAATCTGCTTACTTGTTTTTGAATTTTTGATTAAAAAAAATATGATGATATTTCAGTATTTTTCAATTAATTCAATTTGGAAGACACTTCATTGTTAAAACAAATATCACCTGCCTGTTATTGTTGCATATTTTCTTTAGCAATCTTATATTGGTTCACTCAAATTGGAAATTAAATTGACTTTAATTTAGTTGTATAGCTATCATTACGATATTTTTTTATCGAAACTTTTAGATTAAGAATACAATTAATTGTGTGCATTTAGTGAAGTACTTTTTGTAAAACAGTGCATTGTAATTCTTTGATAAATATTCCACTAAATATTTTACAAATTGACAATTTGGATCTAGCTTCATTGTACAAGAAAACACAACTAGTCAAAACATCAATATAAAACTCTTACTTTTCCTACTGATTCTGTTTTCTCATTTTTGATTAGTTTCATTTAAAACACTTTTTTCAAACTAACTTTGAATAAAAAGTTAAAATAATCATTTCTAAAAAAATATGAAATAGATTTTTTTTAAAAATTTTTTATTATAGATGCATGCTTTCTTTTCTTTTAATTACAAAATTGAAAATTCATTTAAAAAAAATTTCTGTTAATGATTATAAGTTCATAAATAAACTAACATAGTTGAATTACAGCAAAAACACTATTTGACGATTAATAATCAAAGAGTTTTCAGAAAAGGCATCGAATCAAACTACTGAGGAACTTAGTAATTGATGTCAGCAATTTAACAAGATTTCTTCTTCTATATGTTTTTCAGTGTTATCACATCTAATGGATGCATTTCACCTTCAAAAATATTATCATTTTCTACTGAAGATAAATAAAATTAGATTACATTACCACTTATTGACATGAATTTCAACAGACATTATTATATGAAGAAGAATAGTATGTCCTGTAACTTTAGAAAGAGTAATGTCATGATCTCTTTATATAAACTCACAACAGCGTTTGACGAATGTTATAAGAACAACTCTTGGGAAAACTGGATTTCTTTCAAATTCATCTGCTCCTATTTTAAATTTTTTATTACAGCGTTTTTAAAAATGCAAATATTTGACTTCTTCAAAATATGTTATAGAAGGAAAACGTAAAGATTTAGGAATAACTATGGGACATCTCAGTCACATTTATTTCTTATATCGTAAATTGTTATAACTAATTTTGTTCCATAACGACACCAATAATATCTGACAAGCAAAAAATTATTTGAAGGAATAACATTAGGATATATTAAATCTCTATTTTTATATTCATTTCTTTATTAGACAATTCCTTCGGGAGATGGAAATGGGAATCTTTTCAAAAGCTCAAACACTGCTTCATTATTTCTTTAATTGAATTTCCTTCTTTGAAGAAAAGTTGATACGGGCAAATTAGGAAACAGGAGAAAAATATGATAAAGAAGAATAAATAGGTTTTTTTTGTGAGATCATTACTAATTTTTATTCTATACTCTGAAAAGTTTCACGGATTTCTTTCTTTCACTTTTCTCTTGGGATTTTTATGCAAAAGTAAACTTTAGTAACGAAGTTGTTTCATGGAATTTCAAAGAAGAATTAGTGGTATATTATATATTTATTTAGTGGATTTAATTGGATCATATCTATATAATTATTAAATTATCAGGAATAATTCATTTCTTTGATACAATGCGTAAAACTAAAACAATCTGAATACTGAATTATTCAACAAGAGCTATAAATCAGTTTATTGTGTAAAATTTTTACGTTTTCCATATGAATAAAATTGTATGATTTAATGCTGTACGTATTCATTGAACTTATATTAATGATGAATAAGTTAAATTAGAAGGCTTATTGAGTGAAACCTATTTAGAATTTTTAATATTTTAAGCAACATTTAAAAATATTAGTTTTTGTTATTATAATATTATTAGTTACAAAAAATTTTAAAAAAAATATTTACAAGGAATAAAAGTAGCTAAATGCTTTGCATTGTTTTGCAAATATTTATTATATATCCCCGGTAAAAAGGAGAAAAGTTCTGAATCTTCTAATTCTCTATAGAAGTTCATTACAAGATAAACTAACAAAATTTATGTTATGAGTATAACGAACGATTACAAAACTAATGAAAATTATTAGAATAGTTTAATTTTTCAAGTATGCTAAAGATAATTTTTATATATTTTTAAGTTTTTTGTTTATTAAGGGAGAAATTCAAACTTAACAATATTATGGAATAGTCTGCTAAAACCTTTATGTTACTCGAAGCCTACCAAAAATTTAATAGTAGCAAATCGGAAGTCACAGGATATGAAAGGAGTCGAAGCTCTTAATATAAATTGGTTTAATAAAGTTAAGGTGCAACCAGCTTTTCGTTGGTCGATATTAATATAAAGAAAAAAAAGGTAAAAATTAAAATATATGTGGATGATAAAAATTATGTCCACCACTAAACTTTTAAGGAATTTCACGCTGTATGGCATTTGATAGAACTGTGAATATTCACTTTTGCAATTAATGTGGAATATTAGATGCTTCTTGATATTAAGCTGTTAATAAAATATATGATTCGCTATAACTAGAAAATGTTATTTACCTGATTCATTAAAGGGGCTAGTAATCAGATGTATGAAAAGAAGTTATCACACACGATGACGATAGAGAAATTAATGAGTCTCGAAGTGGAGTCCAAAGATTCTGGGATTAATTTGAATCCAAAAATTCAGTATCAAAAAAACTCCTTCTAACAGGTAACAATATCTTCTCAAGAATTCACCTTCTAGTTCTTCTGAAACGAAGGGGGAGGAACACTAGTGTCCTTCAGTTCATTACAGCTCATTGTACTCCAACATGGATGGCAATTTATACTCAGTCCTGCTTTACATAATCAAGGAGTCTATGCAAAACTTTCTTTGTCCGTGTCTCTCTAAATGAACCTCACCCTAGTAGAACCCGTTCATTTTGATAAGAGAGCATGTTTCCTGGAACAGAATGTAAGGGGGCTTCAATATTCTTCACAGACGAGATCTGGTTTACTTTGAAAAGTGACTGACGTTATGCGTTGATCTGAAGAGAACAAGTCATCGGACACTACTAATTTAACATTGTTGAAAGAAATAGTTATAAAGAAATTATGGTTTGGATTAGAATCTATTTGAGTGAACACACTCTTACCTGCATGTGCTTTATAGGGAAACTTTAACCTCAATGAAATATCGATACGAGATCCTTGCTCTATATGTCACATGATATTTTGGTGCTATAGGTGATAAATGCATCCTAATGGATGAAAATATCTTACCTCACTGTGCTAGGCATGTTGATGAATATATTGAGAATCGAGGATTGGAGGGAATGGAATGGTCATTTCAATCTGCGAGACTTAATCTAATCCTAAAATAGAAGTTAAATCTTTTTTGAATTACTCGAAAATGCTTTAAAAAGAATAAAATTCAGAAAAACAACATTAATTTGAAATCAAATGCTGTTTTCTTTTGTTTAACATAATTTTACACTATGTTAATTAATGATTTGTATGGAAAGTTACTACTGATTTTAAGCAATCTCGAATTAATGACATTCACTTACGTACAAGGTAAAAATGTCACAAGTACAATTTTCTTTTGAAACTTTTCAAATTTAGCAGGCATATAATGATAAAACTTTTCTCTCTTTTTGAATTTTACTATCTCAAAATTTAAACCATTATGTACTTTCTTCAGGTTAAATGCACCTTTTTTCCCCCTCTCATTTAAAACAAATTCTGATTGAGAGAAACTTATCATCATTTCATATTTCTTTCTATTATCAACAAATATTGGACTAGTTCCCATAAATTGTTAATTTTTTTACAGGATAGAGCTTTGTTAAAGAACATTTATTCGTAATTTTACTTTTAAAAATATTGGGGGAAACTGCATAAGTCTAGAATTTCCCTTTTTTTCAGTTATCCAGAAAAAAAATTACTGAAGCAGGAGTTCAATCTGCTCAAACGAAATTATATAAAATTATTAAAATGATTTTAATAAAACGGTTTATTACAATATTTCTGTAGTTAGTATAATTATATCATACAATTGCAAAAGGAATTATTTTTTGAATCATGGCTGCTAAGAAATTTGCCTTTGAATTTTTTGATGTACTAAAAAAATCTGTATTTTAACTGTAAACTCAAATTAATTGATAGTCTTTGTATTTACTAGAAATTATTTATAAATACATTTTTGTAACAAAGTTCTATTTTACACCGAGGAGGTATTTTTGAATTTTGTCATATTTGTGTTGTAAAATTCTCCTTTGTAATGTAGCCATTTGCGTTTCTCCAACGTTCCCTGCTTCAGGCTTTATTGGTATTTCTAGTATCCTTCTGGAGTAAAAGAGTTCGAAAGAGAAAGAGAGAGAGAAAGATAGACGCAAAGTTCATTGATAAATATTTGATGCTTTAAACATATGTCACCTTTGAATTTGAGGGTTATTTTTCTGGTGCGGAGTTTCTTAAATCTAAATAAATATGCATTTCGTGTATAAATTTTGTGTTTTTATAACTAAACTTCATTTACGTTTTATCTTGAGAACCGGGTCTGATAAAATTCAATCAATTGGAGGAGAATTCTTGGATATACAAAAACATTTGACTATGTTTGGCATTTAGGTCTCAACTATAAACTTAACATATATGATACTCCTAATTTAATCACCATGATTAAACTCAAATCATAAAATCAAGATTTCAAAATCAGAAGTAATGATTCTTATTCAAAAATTAGAAATATTCTTGCAGGAGTACCTCAAATAAGTCTGATTTCTTCAACATTATTCATTATATTCATAAATGACATCCCCTAAAAAAATAACTTAATCTTATGAATTTATGTTGATGACAGTGATTCTTGAACGCCACAAAAACTACTCAAAAAGCAATTGCACACGCCATATATAGACACCTCTCAGCCAAGAAATTTAGCTTAAGAATTGTAAAATAGCTTTAAATATGTAGGAAAAGTAAAAGCAGTTCTCTTCACCAATAAAAGGTGATCGATCCAAATCTATATCTCCATGAAAATAAATTTCCCCGATTTAAACAACCAAATACCTCGGGGTAACCATTAATAAAACGCACACTTTTAGGCAACACGTAGCATAGGTTAAAGAAAATTTCCAAGTAATAGTATGTAAAGTATACCCCAGAATTTCTAGGAAATCCAAACTAAATTGCACCAACAAAATGCTTATCTACACTTAGATTATCATACATATCATTACATATGCTTGCCCTGTCTGCCCCTTAGCAGCAGAAACAAATATAAATAAAGTAGAAAAAGCTCAAAATTCTTTCATTAATCGAATTGCCGATTTAAGCTGGTATTCGAGCCATACAATAAACACTTCGCAAGTTTAAATTAACAATGCAAATAAAAATAAATAAATATACAACATAATCTTTTCTAATAGCTAAAATTCATTTAAGCTCTTTCTGCAATTAATACTTGTATGCGAAACAAAAATAAGAGATGCTCTCAATTACTTCTTTACAAAATAGCGCATTATTATAATTTCCGAAAAAAAAAAATAATATTTACAACTATGATAATAAATCATTCAATAAAATTGAAAATTCCACATCAAATACTCTTAGTAGAAGACCAAGAAACATTCTACTTTTTTAACACCACTCCATATTTCAGCAAGCCGGTCAAAATTCAACCTTACCTCGACCTTGAAATTAACTTCCAGCACAACACAAACGCCCTTCTAAGGCGATGTGAGCTTAGCCGTAAAACGAACTATTACTCGCGGCGAGTCAGTCTCCCGACTCACCGTTAATACACTTCCCCCCTTACATCCAAATACAGCTCCAAGACAGATAAACCGAAATAAACTAAAATACCTTTAACTTTAAATATATGTTCAAAAATCCAACTAATAATAAACATCAAAAACCAAAATTTCTTAAATGTTTTCAAACATTTAAAGCTTTTAAATGTGAACTTTAAACATCACTTTTATTTCTAATTTCTGGACTAACGCAGAAACCGAAGAAAAACAAGCTCAAACAATACATTTCAATAGGAAGTCAGAGCTCCTTTTAACTTCGTCCTTTAGCAGAACGGATATCCGCTATCGTCCATTACATATAAGTACTACTGAAGGATTAATCAATTCTCAATATATTTCTTTTACAGTTAAATTTTGGGAAGAAACAAATTTGAAAAGGAATCCTTAATGGGTGTAGATCTGTAATATAGAATTCAGTATTTATATTGATTAATGTTACTTCCATTTCAGCTAATTACATACAGATGGAGGACAAAATAATATGAACACCTGTGGAAAGGAATGACGTATTTCACACCTGTAGTACACCCGCGCCACCTGCAATAGAAGATTGCCACCTAATGAGAGTGAAGAGGAAGGTATCAGTCTTTCAAAAGCAGTCACCCGCTTTGCTATACGTCTATCGAACTGTCTGTGATAATTTGAAATGTCAGACCTGCCAGAGTTCCAAAAAGGAATGATTGTTGGAGCGCGTTTAAATGGAGCATCAATTACAGAAGCAGCAAACTTTTTGGGGTTTGCAAGGAGTACGTTATCAGCCGTTATAACAGCGTACACGAAAGAGGGTAAGACAACGTCTTCAAAGCACAACAATGGCCGAAAGTCACAGCTTGCTGATAAGAATAGACAGGTCTTGAAGGGCATAGTAGCCCAAAAGCACAAGCAATCGTTATCCAAGATAACATTCGAAATGAACATTCATTTCAAGTACCCCGTCTCAACAAAAACAGTCAAACGGGAACTTCGTGCTGCGAACATTTATTGCAGAAATTCGTAAGCCCTTGGTGACAGAACTAATGCTTTCAAGCGACGCCAATGAAGTAGATATCACAAAGGCTGGTTCCCACAGCATTGGTAACAGGTAATATGGTCAGATGAATCGTCATTCACCCTATCTCAGACGACCGGACGTGTTTATGCCTGGAGAACGCCAAGAGAAGCGTTTAATCCTGAATGCCTCTTACCGACTGTGAAGCATGGGGGGGGGCCTCCATTATGGTATGGGGTGCGATATCTTGGAGAGGTCTTGGACCACTTGTTATTCTGCATAAGATAATCAAATCAAATCACTATCTAAGCATTCTAGGGGATCATGTCCATCCTTTTGTCCAGACTATATTTCCTGAAGAGCGACCGCTTTTTCAAGACGACAACGTCCCTATCCAAACTTCTAGGTGTGTTCAAGCATGGTTCGAAGATCATGACGTTGAAGTTGAACATCTTCCTGTTCCCCTCCGTCTCCGGACTTGAATATTATTGAATATTTATGGGAATATTTTGAGTCCAAACTTCGTTCCCTATTTCCACCTCCATCCAGCCTTTCGGAATTAGAGACCGTTCTGCAGAAGGAATGGCTTAATATTCCTTTAAATACTATCCATGACCTTTATGGATCTATACCACGTCGCATTAAATCTGTACTTTAGTCAAAGAGTGGTCTAATCCCCTATGAATAAAGATTTTCAATTATTTCACAGGTGTTCGTACTATTTTGTCCTCCATCTGTATGTGTTTGTAATTTTGGTTTTCAATATATAGTTAGTAAAATTACTGTCAATTTTTTTTTCTTCAGTAAGGTAGCAATAAAATACTTATTTCTTATCCCTAAAGAAAAAAAAAGTTTCTCAGATAACTGAAAAACCCAGTCGTATTTTTTCATGGATAAAAGTGAGTTATTTTAATATCTTTTTTGCCTTAACTGAAATATTTGATTTTTTGAGAAATATTTTCTTCAAGACACAATGTAATTGAATATTTGTTTGATTCAGAATTTACATCTGCCACTTAAAATAAAAAATATTCGCTTCGTGTGTGATTTCTTTTGCTCCGATAATTCTCCTTTCAATCAAACCTGTCTTACAAATCTAAATAATTAAATCTAGTTTTTATGGAATATACGATCCTTTTTTAATGTTTTTGTGATTCCTTTTTTTCACTAACTTGAATACAAGCTCTTTTTAAGAAAAATTTCACTCTCGGGATTAAAGAAAATTCTTTATTACAGGACTCTACATCAAATCGTATTTTCGATTGATACATGATGGTCTCAAATATTTTCAGAGCATCATCACATATTTCAAAATATTTTACACTTTTTTTTTTAATTAGAGTAAAAACATGGTTCTGTTACAGAATTCGGTAGCAAAATTGAGGAGCTTGTTTCCGCTCCTACCTCTCACTGATTAGTCATTCTTCCTCTAGTTACATTCCCTTGGCAGCCCTTCTTCGATAACGACGGAAGGCCACCACCATTCTTTCTCTCTAAATGACACCAAATATTACACCCTGTTCAAACAACACCTCTTATCTTTACAAAAAGTAACATTTTTTTCGCATTTACGTTTTATTTTCAAGCTGTAAAATATTTCCTGTAAGGAAGTAAATCGTTCCACAGAAAGAAAATAAATGGAAATTAAAACAAAACCCATTGACATAAAAATATTAATTTTAATATTTAATACGATTTATAACTTATAGTTTTAAGTAAAAATAGGATGCAAGAATAAAATAAAAATTATTACAGCTTAAAGTCAGATGAATGAAAAAAGTTCTTTTTTTATATGTAAATCCTAAACTCAAAGTAAGGAACGGGTTTTGCAAAAGGTTAATTTCCTGTAGTACTATAAGGAACTCTTATTTTTTTCTTTCAGAAAAATAAATTTAAATTAAACGAATATTTTATAAAATTTATTTCCACGTAATAAAAGAGCTTAGCTTTTCTCTTTTAAAATAGTAAAATTCATGTTCAACTTTGCAAATGTATTTTTTGCAGCTTTACAGTAAATGTATAATTTTATTAAATTTGGTTGAAAATTTAATAATTAAATGCGAAAAATTTTATTATAAGATAAGAAATCAGAATAAAAAAATCTGAAGTTAAAACTGAGTGTATGAAACGGATTAAAATAAAGTGAATAAGTTTTTTTTAATTCATTTTATATTGATATAGACATTACTGAAGGATGAATAAATTTTTACTTATACGGAGATCTTCGCAATTGCAGCTTTAAAAATTCAATTAATGAGTTTCATTTCTTTCTCGAAATCTCACATATTACAAAGATAATGATCAGTGGTATCATCTAGACAAATTGATTACTTCCTCATTCAAACGTATCAACTCGAAAAAATGCATTCATTATCTCATTTGCTTCGAAAAATGTTAGAATTATACGATTTTTAGGTCGATGAGAGATAACTTTTATCTAAGTGTGTTATACTATTAAAAAAAACGAATTATGTTATATTTTTGAAATAATAATTATAAACAGATTTGTAGTAACCTGTTTACATTGTAAAACGATTTCAAAATGTTTTATCTGAACTCTTAAATTCATGTTATGTGACTTTGGTCCATAAATTATTTAAATGTTGAAGCTAAAAGAGATTTACACAAGACATTAATATTTTAATCAATTCCAGAACTTTATAAATGGCTGAATAAAATACAAGAACTATATTTTACAGTAGATTTTGCATACTTATCGAATAA
This sequence comes from Nephila pilipes, assembly GCA_019974015.1. NCBI lineage: Eukaryota > Metazoa > Arthropoda > Arachnida > Araneae > Nephilidae > Nephila > Nephila pilipes. The sequence goes on along the minus strand of BMAW01104404.1, from coordinate 202,988 downwards.
AGCATAAGTTTTATTTGTGTAAAACAATATATTTCTAAACTTAAAACAAATATAAAGTTATAGAGAACCAAGTACAAAATAAAATGGAACATTTTCCTCAAATATATATATATATATATATATATATATATACAATTTATTACTTTACCTGATAATAATATGAGTTTTTTATTAGATTGCAAATTTTAATGTAACAAAAATTTGATTCAAGACCAAGAGCGTTATTTAATTCAATAGAAATGAATGTCATTATTTAATAAAGAATAATTGGCCTAAAATAATATATGTAATCTAATACAATTTTACATTTAATTTATTTATTGAAATAGAAAAAATGTAAAATAGGAGTTTTATCTATTTAAAATTACTTTCTGCCAAATAAAATTAATCGTTAACTACATAATAGGTATGGTATTTCAATTCAAAAGAATTATTTTATAAAGATAAAATATTAAATTACATGTTAATGCTTATAGAAATATTTGCTCTATCAAATAAAAACAAATATTGTCTAAAATCACTCTTTGCCAGAAAATGCAGCTGCCTTAGCTGATATTTTACACATATATTTTTCAATAATTTTACATCTAAAACTTCTCAAGGAAAAATATTTCCAAGATCTTATCTCGCTGTTGCCACATGTTATTCGCGTCTTTTCTCTCTGAACTTCTCACAGTAATTGAAGTTTACCACAAACTTCTCCACCGATAAAGAATTTTTGAGAGCTCTTTTATGAAAGTAATTACTTTCATTGCTACTTTAGGCGTTGCTTTTCGATAAGGCCTAGATAAAAGCTGCGAGCGAAAAAAATTGTTGAAAAAACTTTTCTTCCTCTTCTTAAATTTATGAAACAGATGTAAGGTTTGCCGTATTATTATTGTCTGTAAGAAAACTAGATGTTTAAGTGTTGAAAAGTAAAAGAGTTAAGCTAATACAGATGAAACTTTATTATAATATAAACCTCAAGAGTAATCATTGTTAATAAATAAGTACAAAGTATTGCTGACGAATTACTCAAACAATGTAATCAAAATTGAAAAAAAATAATCTTGAAATACATAGTTACAAAAATTAAAATATATTTTCTAGTAAAAATATAATTTAAGTGTCTGTTACTTGACTTCCTTAAGTTTTATTTACTTGACTTAAGTAAATTGGACAAAACTGTAGGGTAAAGAAAGATGAAGTAATGAAAAATAAATTTTTTATGAAAGAATAAATTTTTAACTTCATGGATGCAATTGTAACACTGGTGATGGAATACTATTAAAAAAGATTAAAATTTTCTAATAGTGAACAAACTGAGTGTGTTTCGCTTAAAATGTTGAAATCAAATAACTTTCTATCGGTATTTAATAAAACTCAAAAAGCGACTCACATCAATTTTATTTCTTACTATTGGCTCATATAAATTAAATCCAGTTACTTTCATTTACTCTGATAGTTTGTTTATTGTATTTCCTATATGTTTATATACACTAAATTAATGACTATAAATATATATATTATATATATATTCTGTAACGTTCAATTATGAAAGTAGAGAGTTTTGAATTCGGAGGAATTATTTTGAATAACCCTGCATATATATATGTATTTGAAATATGAAAATATTGAGAAAATCTCTCATATCTTTTAACATCTTAATTTCATAAAATTTATATTTTCTATTTAATTACTAAGATTAATAGTTTCACAACATACATTACTAAAGCTAGTAAAATCTTATAATGTATTTTACAAAATACTGCAGAATACTTTGATAAGACTTTTATTATTAAAAGTAGTTATGAAATTCTTAATTAAATTATAAAGTTAATTACGCTATTGATATTTGTGACTCGGAAGATTATTTTTTCAATAAATTTAGAGAATTTAATCAATGTTAACAAGATTACTATTTATTTAAAATTTAAATAAAGATTTCTATATCTTATGATAAATTTATATTTCTTATTAACTTATTTTCAGAAGAACATTACGTTTTCATAATTGTGGAAAAAATGTTAAAAACATAGATGCATGCCGCAACGTGGATCAGCTAGTAATTGTCTAGTCATTATTTATTTACATTTTTATGAACATAATTTTATAGACAATAATAAATTTATTTTGTTTGGATATAAAAATGACCATATTTATTTTCAAGATAAATGTAACCCTGAATTTAAATAATACTCATTATTTGTTCTTTTTATTTAAATCTGAATAAAATTAAAATAAATCTTTATGAAATAGATTTCCTGGTTGTTAACTCAGAAAATGTTAATAATATGATTAATAATAATGTCTTTAATATGGAAGATAATTACTTTTTCCCAATTAACAGAGCTTTTTCTTTGATAGCAATATAAGTTTAAATATTTAAACAAACGTATTTTATACCTTCCAACATAGAAATTCCAATTTAGCTAATATGTCCTTAAATTCTTAAGATAATTTAAGTAAATTCCATTTTACTCGTTCAAAGTCTGATTACTCTATGAAGCTTTATGAAAAATTAAAATATAAAATTATAAAATATATTTATCATTTAAATTATAATTTAGTATTTATTTATATGTTTTTGTTCGTTCCTTTTTAGGTTTTTGAAAAAAAAAGTGCTGTTTCTTATAATAATATTATTTTCCATTTGATCATTATATTTATTATTTTTTACAAATTTTGCAATTTTTTTCACCATTATTTATTCTAATATTTGTTCTTTAAGAACATTAAAACTATTAATATACTTGTAATTATATTCAAGAGTTCGTACAGTTCTGACGGTATTTGGTAGATTGCACAACTATTTCATGCCTAATCATGTCATTCATAGCCGATAACTAAACTAGACATATTTTTTCATTATATTCAATTGTGTTTAGTTCGTGTAAGTTTTCTTTTCACTTTATATCATACCCTTTTTGTCTCATTGAAAATAAATTTGTTTCCTTAATAATCTTGCGCTATAAATATTTTTAGAGTTTTTAGGGATAGATACTTCCTTTTCTTTTATAATGAATTTTTAAGTAAATTAATTTAGATCACCTCTGTTCAATTGTATTTTTTTATAACCGTTTTTGAATAATATATACATAGTTGATTTGATATACAATAATGTACATAATACAGACATACTAAAGTGATACACAGAAAAGGTTTTAAGCAACATGCCCATTACCTGATTTCATCAATTCAGAGATTCAATTTTGAAATTCGCCATTAAGAAGAAAATTTAAATTATTTTAATGTACTACAAGTTTGAATAAGTATTGTAAAGAATCTGAGATGTCATTTTTTTATGGAGATTTCATCATTGATCTAAGGAAAGTTTAAGCAACGACCACTTAACCTTAGCGACAGATTTAAGTGACAAAAATATGTTTCTAGAGATAGCTGGAATCTTGGAAAAACCTCCACTGGGAAGGAAATTGCAGATTTTTCCTGAATTTCCCATTTGACATCATAACTACTTGATCGGAACAAGTAAGAGATGCGAAGTCAACAGATCGATTGAGAAATTGGCTGGGAAGTGGGCTGTATTAGTCGCGTGAATTTGCCGAGGAATTTTTGGTAACGTGGCCGAATGCCCTGTATGTGCCGTAGATTCTATCGAAATCTATTAGAATCTGCCTAGGAAGTGGAAAATTCACTACCAAGATTTTTCTGTAGTGAGAATTAATAAGATGATGACATGAAAGTTGCATACATAATTATGAATGTTAATTTCAATGTTGTTTTGTTCCTGTATCTGTGTAGCTAATCTGTATAAATTTGTTTGTTATTCTGTCGAAGCTTAGCCATTAATGTTTGTTTTGTTCCGAATACTTACGAATAAAGTGTAATTTTTAATTATCATCCATGCTGAATGGATTTCACTCTTTATACACCCAAGAATGATTGGAATTTTTGTAACAGTATATAACTGAATTATGAAAACTTTCAGTTACAAATTTTGAATTTATTTATTACATTATTTTTGATTTTTTTATAGCTTATTCAAACATTTACCACTGTTGTAGATCCTGAGTAAATGATTCGTTTTCACGAACGATGTCATGCTCCTCTTTCACGTTTTCTTAAAATTATTTTTAGGTCGGTGATGGAGGTCAACCGGTCACAAAGTCATTCTCAAGGGAGGGGGGACAGTGTAATTATCTTGTTGAAGAACTAATCATGTCTCTGAAAAATTTCTCATCCAAGGCAAATTTTTATCTAGCAATAAATTATCATGCAATTCCTCAGGTGTAACTTTCCCTATAAGTTTATGTACTAATATATATTCGTTATATATTATTTCTACCCGGATAAGAATAACTCTATCATGACTTTGGTGCTTCTTTTCCAGAAACACTTCCTTATACTTTTTCTCTATGTATGACATCTCATAATTTGGACCATATTTTGAAAAGTGTTTTTTAACTGTAAATACCATACCATTTTATTGCTGACTATTTTTAATGGAATTCCTTGCAGGACTCACTCCATTCTTATTGTGAGATTTTATCGAGGGAAGCTTTTATTTCCATCTCTGTGTGTTGCGAGATCCTGCGCATCAATTTACATTTAATGGAACGAATAAACTTCATGTTGACTTTCTCAAGAATTTTACGAGTGGTAATCAAATTTGAAGATTCACGCATTTGACACATCGTTCTCTCAATTTGAACAGAAACTTTTAACAGTTAGCTTTTTCTTAAGTCCTAACTTCTTTTTTTGTCATAGCCATTCTCAATATTATTTTGTACAATACAATTAGATAAAGATAAATCAATTGCTATTTCTGGAAGAAAATTTCCTTCGTCTCGTTAGTTCATGAATACGACGATATATTACTTGACTTGATTGAGAAAGTTTACGTTTGCATGTTGATAATCAGTTTTAATTTGTTGTTGCAACTTCCTTCATATTCCTGTAATATTATCGTAGAGTATAGATAGCGTACAGAAGGACTCTGCGATAAAAATTTGCATAATCCATATAAAACTATTAGTTCGGTTGATGTCTTAAAGAAAACATTTTGACAATTTTTATTAGTTTCATTACACGTGTCTTTTGAATCTATATCTTATATTGTGTTTTCTAATATTTTATATTAAGATGTAACTATTTATTTCTTATATTTAAGTTTCTTTATTTAAATGTATCTTTATTTCAACTTTACAATGATCTATTAAATGACAAATATCCATTTGATTTATTTTTAATTATAATGTATCAAACTGAAATGTGTATATCATATCTTTAAAAGTGCTATATTCCAGTTAAAGATAAGTTGAAAAAATAGAGTGACGTTGTATCCAGAGCAAAATACGAATTTGTTCTACTAACTATTTTAAATATTTGATGCATTTGAACCCCCACAAATAGATGCAAAATAAACCCTCAGTATTATTATTAAAGTAGAATAAAAATATATGCACAGTTAAATCAGGAGATGAATATAAAATAATTTTAATGCATGTAAAATAAAATTACGTATGTAAATATATTCGTTTAAGGAATAAACCGAATGGCTATGTGTACATTATTCCATAAATTATAATCATTATTAAATGCTGTAGAATGTATATTTATATACAGTAGTGAACAAAATCGAGGAAAGGTTTAAAAAAACGTACTTTTGAACTTTAGAGATTCGTAATTCCACTTTTTTTGGAGTACTACCATGAAATTATCTACCAAAGGAAAGGTAGTTTGCGAGTATCAGACACCTCAGGCAATACAGTTTATTTAATAATCTCTGTGGTAAACGAAGTTCAAACCAAATCATAAAAAAATGGATGCCCACCTTTCTTTGGTACTTTTTTCTCATTTGAAATATGTCTACTAGAAGAAGTATTTAGTAAATCAAAAGATGTTATGTTCTTTATAATATCCAAAAATGATCAATTCAATGTATCAAGTGATTTCTATAAAATTAGCTGAATTTTAGATTTGTTCAAATAAGAACTTATAAAAGGATTCTCATGCATTAAATTAAGTTATGAAAACCAATAAAATTAAATAAATTTGCAAAGAGAAAACTAGTCACAAAGAATGTAAAGTACAATAGAAGATCAATAAAAAAGTTACAATTATGAAGGAATTGGGAAGGAACAGCAATTAGTGAAACAATAGTCAAAGATGGCGTTTCAAAATATTTGATTACAAGGCGACTAAATCACTACGAAATTCGACTAGTAAAAATTGAAAAATAATGCACAATATGTAAGTGATGATCAAAAAAAAAAAATGTCGAGAATATGCCTAATTGACGAAAAAAATCATTTTAAAGTATGTAAGACAAAATGGTCGATTGTATTGTGAAGTTCCATTCTGTTCGACTCAATATCTAGTCTTAATGCTAGAAGTCCTCGAAAAAAGCCACCTTTACTCACATAAGCGCACAATAGCTCTCAAATTAAGATCGAAAAGACAAAATCTGTCTAACATGCATACTCACTGGACAGCAGAACAATGAGGAAATGTTACTTTGAGCGATGGAACCTGAATCAGACTACTTTGTATTGATAACATAAAATTACAAGAAGAAGAAACGATGATAATTTGCTGCCAGATTGAATAACACTTGCCACGACAATTCCGTTTGATTCTTACTATCTGGGATTGTACGTCAACAAATAGTATGAGTCCAATTTGAGTGATTGATGGGAATTTAAAAGTTCAAAATACACAAGTGAAACTTGTGAATAAATTGAAGCTTTCCACCAAGAACATTTTCTGGATGATTCTAAGATTCAGCTCCATATTGTATTGCCATTCTGTTCTAAACATTGTGTCAAGATAATACTATTCCACTCTTGTATTGGTTTCGGAATAGACCAGAACTTAATCCAGTTGAATCTCTAATGAGTCGACTAAAGAAACTTGTCAGTAAGAAAAAAACAAAGACAAAATTGATTTGATAGTAGGAATAATCCAGTACTGATTTCAAATAATAACTAGAAAATTTAGTACACTCAATGGAAAAGCATTTTAAGACCGTAATTGAAGCTAAATGTTACCTAAGTATTAATTAATTATCATTGTGAGAATTTCTGCGAATCTTATTTTTTCTATTAGTTCCAATTTTTTAAGTACAGGTTATCATATTAAACATTTCTTCATAAAAGATCTTGTATTACATTTTCGAATAAATTATACTTTTACATATATATAATTTTAAGATATTACTCCAACAAACAGTGTCATGGGCCATAAAACCACAAAAAGACTCTTTATTGAAAATATTTGTACAATTTTCCTCACTACTGCATATGAATTTTTTGACTCATATAGTTGCGTTAGATATCTTTGGCTAGAAGGTAAATACTTGACGTTATCTAAGCTCCATAATAATTAAATTTAGCTTAGTACTTAGAAGCAGTATACTTTTATATTGTACATATTTTTGAGTCACTCAGTGCCTTCATAAAGTGTAAAAAAAGTTTTATAAGAAATGAACTAATCAATTGAAAGTTCTTCCCATCACTTGAAAACGGTTTAAAATAGTAAAGTTCATAAGCAGCAGCCCAGTTATATATTTTTAATCTGTGAATGTAAATGTTATTTGAGTTTACAAAACCCACAACTATTTATATGTAATTGCATGTATAAAGTGTTTACACTTTAGGAAATTAATTACCAAAACTTCTTCAATACCTAATTATTTCTCAAGAATATTTCTTCTGCCAGCCTTAAGTGCCGTAACATACCTTTAACTTTTTCCAGAGGTTTCTGTATAACTTTCCTCCTCCTGCTCTTCAAAACTGCGTTGCCGAGCAATGTTACTTTTAAAGAGTTTAAGTCCCTAATTTCGTTATCTTGTTGGGAGTTTATTTACCTCAGGTGGTCTTTTTTTCGGAGAAAGTTAACGAATCCTTGATTAAGTTAGGACAAAGACCTATTTACTTCCTCATCTGTCCCATGGGTGCTTTACCTCGTTCTTCGCTGCATTCGGTAAACTTGTTCGAAGATTATTCTCTCCTCGAGAACGTTTGATCGAATAACTTTAGTCCCTTTTCTTGGTTTGTTACAGTTATCACACAAATGCGTCTAGGATACAAATAATCTTCTCTTATTATTTATTTGTCCATTTACAGAAATTACGTTGTGATATTATACAGACATATATGATGAAGGTTATGCTTATAGCTTTTTTGAAACTACTATGTGCACTGTACATTAATAATTTAGTGAAGAAGAAAGAACGTATAGAATATATTTTAAACTTACATTCACATAAAAATTTCTTTTTAACATATCATCTTACATATAATGATAGCTTTTTATATAATTTAAAAATATGAGCTTCTTTTTCGTAACTGTTACATGATTCTTTTTTAAAATGCTTCATGATAGAATATCCATTGTTAGGTGTCAATCATGTTTGAATTAATTTAAAATTAAAATTAACTGGAAAAGATTTTGGTATCAATTTTTATTTTATTAGTTTGCTTAATTTGTAGTATTACTTTTAACCATTACTTTTTTGTAATCGTTACAATTACTTCATTGTGCGAAATACGTATACCATGACTTTAATTATTCATTTAATTTAAGTCATTTAAATATATCGAGATTATATCATGCATATATATTTCTGTTTAAAAACAAGCATTAGATCAGATACAAAAATTTCGTTCGAAAATATATGCAAATTAATTATTTTATTTCACATTTCAATCAAAACTCGTAAGTTCCAAAATAATTATTGTAAGAATTTATTTATTTCTTTACAGAAACATTTCATGTTATTTTATAATATTGAACAAATATTTGTTAAAATTAATATTGATAACTAATCCATAATCTTATTTTATTAATTTAATAACTTTCATTAAAAGCGAGTTTAAATTTTAATGGGAATAAAACAGCAAAATATAAATACAAATGCATTTTTATATTTGTATTAAGAAAGCAAGTGTAATTTACATTATATCATAATTACGAAAACATAGAAATAATCATAGAAAAAGAATTGCGTATCATGTATTAAACTTTAATAAAAGGTATTACGCTTATCATGTTTGAAACTTAAATAAAAAGTATTACGCTTATCATGTTTGAAACTTAAATAAAAAGTATTACGCTTATCATGTTTGAAACTTAAATAAAAAGTATTACGCTTATCATGTTTCAAACTGAAATAAAAAAGTATTACGCTTATCATGTTTCAAACTTAAATAATTGCCCTTTAAACATATTATAATTAAATAAAAAAAATTCAAATTTCTGTCATAAATTTTATTTATTTGACACAATACTTGAAAATAAGCACATAAATTTATCATAGAAAGCTCGTATGAACATATGAATTTTTTTTCTTAAAAATTCAACAAAAATGTAAAGATAATTTTAAACAATTTTCCTAAACTTAATTTATAAGTTATTTCATGCCAGTCAAAGGATATATTAACAAAATATATTTATAAAAAGAAAATAAAGTGGAAAAAAATAATCTGTTAATGCATGTTGATTACTATGAGGATGACGGGCATTAAATAGATCTATTTATATATTTAGAAAATACGAAACAAATTAGCAAAACATACTACAATTTCACATTTTTTTTTCATTTTCCTTTCAAATTCTTTAATTGTTTTAGGCTCAAGACCTTTACCCGCGTTTTGCTTAAGAGATCTTTATTTTTGACATTGCTTTAAAAGTATCTCGGACATAGGCCAAAATCACATTTCTCTAGAAACTAATACATCACACACATCGGTCACTGGCCCCGTTTCCTATTTCTTTCGAGCAAGTCGAATATTTCATGACAATAAAACTGTGCTCTAGAGAGAGCTACTTTCCTCCTCCCCTTGCTATCGGAGGAAAACAAATCCTTTGGTGGTTTTTCAGAGTTTTATGTCTCGGTATAAAGTCCGCAGAAAAAATGGATTCCAATTTTTAAAGCCGAATTTTACTTATTTTTTTTCCTTTCCGTTTTTTACAGTCTGGTAGAGCTGTGTCTGAAGGTTATTTTTCCTACAGTTTTTAAAAGAAAATATGATGAATAATGTTGGGCTTGGACAAAGGATAGTAAACCGATATCTTTTTTAGACAGGGAAACAAATTTCAATTTTCGTTGTGACACTGACTAGAAAAAGTATTACAAACCAAAATAGCATACTCCCAAACTACGTTTTCCTAATTTTTAGAAAAGAAAAATAAAATTGGGTTTTGAACAATACAAAATTCTAGAAAGCACTTTTTTTTCTTTATACAAGTTTACATTGAGCAGCATAACTTCCTTCTCAGAATTTAAGTTACTATATCAAAAAAGAAATTAAAATTTATGTGCTTGTTTTTATAAAATATCAGAGAATGAAATTTTGAGAAATGCTATTCAAGACTTGGCTTCAACAAATTCTCAACTTTCGATGTGGTAAGCAGTAGCTTTATTCAGAGTCTTATGATTGTAAATTGTCATTTGCAATTTACTCTTAGGAAAAGGTGAGTGCGCATCAGAAAATATTAGCTACCACCCAAATGAGAAGCTGCACATGCGACGGATAATGTTGCCTTAGAAGCTTTTTCTATGAGTAAAATTTTCTGTTTGTTGAGCAATCAATAGCTCTCGTTCTTTGATTGTGGTTTGTAGGTCTCCTTCCATTGGATACCTGCTTGTTATTTCTAACAGGTATGTTATGGAGTTTCAGGCTGAATATTATGAGTTAAAATAACGACAGTTCATGAATTTTTGACAGTCAGATAAGGATAGTACTTTTCAGTTTTACGAAGGAATCGGTTATCGAGGATTTTGAGGTTTCATAGAATTTGACTGTTATTTTCTGCATGATAATTTCACTTGTGTGGAGCATCTTTGCAGTAGGGAGATTTTCATTCTAAACGTGCAATCGAACATTTAATTCTGATCATATAATTTTGAATGCAACATATAATTTCTGAAGGTACTATTTTGAGAATTTTCTAGTATATTAACATGAAATTGTGCTGAAAACCCCCGGATAAAACTGACGTATGAAAGAATTGATCTGAGAATCAACGTAAAGTTAAGTATCAAGTTTTCTCAAAATATTTTTGATTTCCAAGATATTAATAGATAAACTTTACTTGAATATTTTTGGAATACCTTTGATTAGAGTGATATATTGTTAGAAATTGAGTTTTCTTATTTAACGTCATACCAGCATTTTCGGATGCTAAGATCAGACATTTTTTTTATTGATGTTTATTTGTTTCGATTTATCAAAAAAAAAAGAATGTGAAAATTGGTATGGGAGTATTACCTCCAAGACATAAATAGAGGATGGTTGGTCACTTTCAGGACACCATATTTCGAAATTTTTGCTCAAGTCTATCTAAAATGTACATCTATATATTCCTGTGAAAATGCTGATCTGATGATACACACCCTGTTGGTTTAAGAAATAGAAGGATCGATAATATCAGGGATTATCCCAACAGCATGTACACTCAAGAGCCAAAACATTATGGCCACCTGTCAATAACGAGTTGGCCCACCTTTGGCGAGCAACAAAGCTTCAACGCGCCTTGGCATGGATGCCATAAGTCCTTGGTAGATGACCGGAGACAGATTGTACCGGATGTTTAAGAAACGGTCACGCAAATCCGAGATATTGCGATTTGGTGGTCTTTGAACTCTGAGCTGCTGTCCCGTGACATCCCAAATGTGTTCTATCGGATTGAGATCCGGTGAGTTAGGTGGCCAGGACATTAACTGGAATTCAGCATCATGTTACTGGAACCACTCCAACACAATTTTAGCCTTGTGACACGAGGCGTTGTCCTGTTGGAATATTCCATTTCCAGCTGGAAAAACAGAGACCATATAAGGGTGCAACTGGTCCGCAATGATGTTCAGATACCCTGTAGCATTAATGGTCTGCTCTACCACAACCACGGGTCCCAGAGATGCTCAAGAGAACGTCCCCCAAAGCATAATACCGCCACCACCGGCCTGTGTATGACCTACTGTAAATGGAAGACGGTGTATCCTGAAATATTCCATCGGCGGGATGAATGACAAACCGTGATTCATCTGACCAGACAACTCTCTCCCACTGATCCATGGGCCAGTCGCGATGTTCCCGGGCCCAGCGCACGCGCAGTTGGTGATGACGCTTGGTCAGCAAAGGCACACGAGTGGGACGTAGCCTCATATTCTACAGTGTCCGCTGACCAGTGTGCTCCGATACTATTCTACCTGGCCCAGCATTGTATTGGGCTGTAAGATGAGCCACTTTTTGGCTTCGGTTTTGCTTCACCATGCGAGACAGTCTCCGACGACCTTTTTCTTTGATAGCGTGTGGACGTCCAACACCATGTCGTCTATTGCTGGTTTCACCGTGATTCCTCCACTTTGTATAAGTATTGACAACTGTAGATCGCGAACAACCCACTAGTCGTGCAGTTTCGGAAATACTTGTTCCGAGCCTTCGAGCCGTTACAATCTGCCCTCTATCAAAGTCGCTTAGATCCGCAGCCTTTCCCATCACACACAGAAGTAAGTGAAAGAATGATTCTTTAGACTCTCCAGCAGCAGTTGAATACCACTTCCACCTGATCACGTGCCTTCCACGTCAACCAGGCGAGTTCATTGCAAAATGTAGGGGTGGTCATAATGTTTTGGCTCTTGAGTGTATAAATAACATTGACTAGAAACACAGCTTTTAAAAATGATCAAACCTTTCTTCAGATTAAATGAATCTTAATAACAAAAGAGAACGGAAGTAAGAAAAGGTGCTGAAGTAATACTATCAAAAATAATTTAAATGTACAGTTTACCATTGAGCATGAAATATCAGAATTTGATATTTTGACAACTTAAATTATTCCATTAAGAGTTCATTGTGATTAAGATACAATGTGAAATAAAAACCATGAAGTTTCAATATTATTTTGGGAAGATTATCTCAAATGTATTTTTTGCTTTAATTTCGTCGTATAATTAAATGATGTATTATTTCAAGCATAAATAAGATTGATTTTATTCGAGGAATTATTTAGAGATAAAAGTATCAAATGCATTCTTAAATGAAGCATAGTGACAATAAAATATTGTAAGAAAAAGTCTTCTATTTAGGTAATTATGCAACATTGCCAAATTAATTTAAACGAGTTTTAAATGATCAAAATATTATACGTGTTTACGGAATTAATTTCATGTATTTTTAATTGATTCATTTTGTAACTTTTGTTTCTGTCGTACTTCTAGTTAATGCAGATATTAGTTAATTTTTTCATTATTTTGTCTTCGCTTACATTCTATTGTGCTATAAACTTATTAATAAAAGTGGAAGGGACCTTTAGTTTTGTATGTACCAAAACTAAAGATTCCCACACGAGCTTACCCCATACCAGTTTAAATTGTCCTTCATTTATAAAATAAATTTTCGGATTCCTAAAAAAAGGAGTAATTTTAATGAACATTACGTAATTGTTAAAGGGAATTTTAGAATTAAATTTAAAAAATAAAATTTCAATAACACAGTAATACATATGATTAAGATTCTAAAAAGGAGTTTTTATGTAGGTATCTATTCGTTATTATAGTTCCTTATCTGAAAAAACGAATTGAAAAATACAGCCAGTGGAATCAAGGTGATTTATATAATCAGTATTCTTTTTACCATTATCTATTATCTCCTTATTTTTATGCCGTGTGCTTAGTTTATTTATATTTCTGTTATTAACTATTATTTTATAAAGTAATAGCCTTAGATTCTGCAATATTGCCCACAAGTATTTTCTCAACTTTTCTCAGTTTATATAATGCTTTGTCACTTCGTGCTTCTTTTATACTCAAAAGATGTACTTACTGCTACTTACTGCAATCAAGAAAAATTACTGTTTTGAGCCACATTTCAACTGGGCAAGTTGTTTCAACTTGTTAAAAGAATAATAATAGGAGCCCATCTTGTAGATTATTTTTTATACAGTACCATTAAAAGTATATCCAAAGAGAACATTCAATAGTCATAGGAAATGAGCATTGACTAAATCTTGAATACAACTCAAGCAAGTTCTCCAATACACTCAAACAAGAGATCATAAATCTTCAGAATTGTGTCTCGGGTTGGCAGTTGTACATATCGCACAAACTATAAGGAAACCCTCTCTTTAGCGTGACATTTATGCTACATTCTAATTATCACACGAGTTATCACCGATGCCTCTCCAATTTAAAGCAAGCAGTAAAAACTCATTAATTTGTAATAAAAAGTCCAACATTTCTCAGACAAAAATTAAATTGTCACTTGTTTACAAATAATGAATATCCCAAATAGAGTGATTAGGTTATACCTTCAATAAAAGCTATAATGGGGGAAATTATTTTGAATTATTTAGAAAATAATAATTATTTATCGAACCAGATAATATGCGATGTACATCCATCCAAAATGTATATAAGTATACACCCAATAGAAGATGTAATAGACGAAACAATTTTTTAGACGTAACTTAATTTATTTTCTGATTTTCTAAGAAGCCAGCTACGATTGTAGTGGTTACATTGCTTGTTGACAGGAAGCACTAAAAGCCACGGAGGGAACTGCTAGGAACTTTGGAACTTTAGAAATTATTTCCGAACACATAGATCGCAGAGCAGCCCTTAAGCTCGGGTCGGTTGGTATTTGGTGCAAGACTTGGCTTTTGGTTGGAGTATCTGAAGGTGTAGATCAGTAATACGTGAGCTCTGATTGGTCGATGGTGAGGTCGGTTAAAGTTTGCACTTTGAAGGTATAGGTATCGAGAGAGACTGTTTCACCATTGGTTCTCTTCCTATGGAAGATAGCTGTCCTATTGCTGATCTGAGTTGCTGTGATTCTATGGAGGGTGTGTTAGTGTGAGCGGGCGCATGTGGCAGAGATGTATAGAGATAATCTTGGAATGAATAAATAAAAGTTTATTGGATGAAAATATTAAATTAAATAAGTTATAGTGGGTTGTATAAATCAAGAACAACAGTGCGAGGTCTTTTAGTGTTTTCTCTGTAGATGTAGTTTTCTAAATTTATCATATTGATACTGTTGGTATGATTAAGTGAGGAGAAAAATTTTACTGCTATTTTTTCTAAAGGTATTTTCTAAAGGTGAGAATTTGTAGCTTTCAAATTTTCATTGTTTCTGGTGTACCATTTTGATTTGGTAATCATTCTGAGAGTTGAGCTTTGAATGTTTTCGAGAGTAAAATTTTGCCGTTTAATGTTAAAAATGCTTAATGTTAAATTTTGCCGCATACCCCCAAATGGGAATTACATAAGTGATGATTGGTCTGAGAATGGATGTGTACAGAAGCAATTTGTTTTGAAGAGACATTTTGGAATTCCGGTAAAATAGGAGGGGGGAACACTACATCTTGCTCTCCGGAGTTTTTCCCTCGAGTATGTAATGTGTTGATTCCATGTTAGTGTTTTATCGTGTATAAGTCCGAGATATTTGGTTGTTTGAGACCACCGGATTTGTGTGTTGCAGAAGATAGGAGGGGAATGTTACAAATTCTATTTCTGGAAAACAAGACTACTGCCGATTTTTCGACAATAATCTTGATTTTCCAGTATTTTGAGGTGTTTGTTAAGTCCATATGTGAATGTTTTGGTGTTTTTGAATTTAATCAGTACAACCGTGTCATCCTCGTACATGTTTAATATTGTGGGATGTTGTTTAAATAATTATTGTATAAAAGTGGTCAAATTAAACTTCCTTGGTCAACTCCATAATTTATGTTGTGTTTTTGATAGTGTGCTATTAACTTTTACATGATAATATCTGTTTGTGAGATATGAGTAAATTAAATTAATTAGTGGGGTAAGGAAGTTTTATAGAATTAGTTTGTATGTGCGTCCTTCTATTCAGATGTGGTCGAATGTTTTCTGAATGTCTAGAAAGATCACGCTGGTTGATTTGCTTTTTTCTAATCCAAAGAAGATATGTTCTGTTAGTTTGATTAGAGGGTTGGAGGTGGAAAGGTATTTCGTGAATCCATATTGATTTGAGTTTCTAATACTAGAAATGTAAATAAAGTTATTGAGTCATTTTAGGAGAACAGATTTAGTTAGTTTGCCTTGTGAGGAAAGTAGGGCTATTGGTCGATAGCTATAAGGTAGGCGGGGATTATCCCCCGGTTTTAGTACTGGGAAAATTATAGAAGTTTTCCAGGGGGTAGTAAAGTGTTATAGTTTTAAGATAGTGTTAATTAGATAGGTTAGGAGGAAGGAAAGATAAGAAATTTTATGAGCATTTTGTTTGTAAGGCCATCTTTGCCTGGAGCTTTGTTTATTGCTATTCTTTTGATGTATGTGGTTATTTCTTCGGGCCAATTGGGTGGATGAGTGGGTAGGGGTCATTGAAAAAGTTTTGTAATGTTTCGTTAACTCTAATGTCAATGTTCATTATGTAGTTTTAGGGTCGTTTGTTTTCAGTGAAGTTTTGTGCTAGTGTGTTGGCTAATAGGTTCGATTTTTCTGTTTCGGAGTCGGTTGTACTGTTATTACAACCGACTATTATTATTGTTTTGGGAGGAGGGTGTTGCTTCTTTTGTTTTTTAGGCTTTTGGTGATTTTGCAGATGGAATTAATATGTGTGTTTAATGATTGTAATGTTTGTGTCCAACTATTTTGTGTGAATTTATGTATTTCTATTTTGACCGTGTTTTGAATTCTGTTTTTATGTTGGGGTCAAGGGTTCTGTGATATAATTTTTTGGTTTTGTTGCTTAGGGGTATAAGTTGTTTGATATTGGGGGTGAGTATCTTTCATTTTTTGTGTTTACGGGTGTGGAGGCATTTTTGTGTGCCTTTATAATGTTTTGTGTGAGTTGAGTTATTTTAAAGTCAAGTTGTGTGGCATTGTTAATGTTTGCAAAGTTAATTTAGTTTGTGTTGTTATTGATTTAGTGTTTAAATTTTTTCCAGGAAGTGATAATTACTTTTTTGTTCATTTGGTGAGTAAGTATGAAGTTAAATTCTAGTATATTGGGGATGTGGTCTGATGAGAGTTCTGATATGTAGATGATGGTGTGTTTATAATTAAATTTGTTAATGAGTGCAAAGTCTATTGTGTTTGCTATGTTGGGTCCAAATCTGGTGTGTATGTATAAGTAGGCTATTGTGGTGTCTTGTTGGTTGATGTAGTAGAGGAGATTGGAGCATCTGATTGAGTTTGTGAGGCAGTTCCAATTTTTGTGTCTGGAGTTAAAATTGCCGATAATGACACAGCCTATCGTTCAATTTTAATATAATATCAAGGTCTTGAGTGAAATTTGCAGGGTGGGATGAAGGGTGAATGTAGATAGAGACGAATGTAACAGGTGTGTGGTTTGGAGGGGAGAAAATTACTATTGTAGCTTTGATGTGTTAGAGTGGTGGGGTAGTTAGGCGATGGTGTGCTAGAGAGATCTTAATGAGTATCATTGTACCTTCCGATGAAATTTCCTGCTTTTACCTATCGTCTTGGTAAGCTGTGTAGCTGGGAATGTAAATTGTGTTGCATGGTATCATGTGTGCTTCTTGTATCATTAAAAGGTCGTAGATGTGCTTCTGTACAAAATATTGTAGCTCAACAATACGAGATTGTAATCCGTTTGCATTCCAGGAACAGAGGCTGAGGCCGAATAGGTTGTAAGTATTTTTCTGATGAGGTGGTGGGTGTGATTATTGTTAGTCATTAATATTGTTGTCCATTAATGTCTCGACTAGTGCGTTTGTCTAATTATTTTTGCCTTTATTGGCTTTAATTTTAGAAAGGTTCTTTAGAAATCCAGGGAGTTACTTGAAAATATCAGTTAGGGTTTGCATAACTCTATGGCCTTGAAGAAGTCAGGTTTGATGGAAATGTCTTTCTCCTCTTTTTCTATTTGTTGGTTTTTTGGCGTTTAAGTTCTTGTTTACCAGGATTACTGCTCTTGTTTATGTCTATTGTGGTTTGGATTGTTTTTTGTGGAGTTATTTGCTTCAGTTTCTGCTCTGTTGGATTATGAGTTTTCAGCTTTGGGTGGCCCCATCAGTTGTAGGGAGGATGCAGCATTTGCGTTGGTGAAAATCTTTCTAACAGCAATTTGCTTTTTATTAATGAGGTTTTGTTTTTGGGGTGGTTTAAGAAATTTTTCACAACCACCGTATGAGGCCATGTGTTCCTCGGTTTCGCAGTTGATATACTCGGGATTTTGAACACGTTCTTTGATGTGGTAGTCCCTTGTGAGGTGGGCTTTAGCGCACTTGAGATTTCTTGATGTTATATGACAGTTTTCAGCCGTGTGGTGGAAGAAATTACAGTGAATTTTTCGCTTCCACGGTAGCCCTCAATTTTAACAGACATGTAGCAAATTTTTGTTGCGAGAAGAACCGGAAGTGGGTTTTTGTACGTCGGTTAGTTAGTTGTACAACCCTGATTGGGTTGAAACCAAAGTCTATGAGTTCTTTGGTGATTTCTTAGAGTGTGGTTTCCCTTGGTAATACTTTTATTACTGCCTTAACCGGGCGCTGCTGTACCTGTTGGATTACGTAGTATCCGTATTCTGGTCCGGAGGATTGATATTTATCATGTGCTCCATATTCTTCTGGGGTATCAACGTAGATCTTGATATATTCCTCGAATAACTTTGTTCTAAGGTCGGGAATAATATTATTGATGGCTTTTAGCTGGTTTTTGCAATTGTGAATTTATAACATAACAGGTGGGGGAAGTCGCTCCTTAGGTGGGGTGACGACCTCGTTATTTTGAGAATTTATTGGTTCTTGAATTTTAAGATTTTAAAATTTATTTTGCGTGTGTGTGTTATTGTAGTTGTTTCAGTTAGTGTTTGCCTTTTGGCTGCTTTCTTACTAGGAAAACTGCGAGGGTGACCCAAATGAGCTTAAGTGTAGAAAGAGAAAGTTGATAAGCAACATTCTGTCACCCAATCAAATTGTTTGCTCTTAGTTTTCTATAGAATAAAGGTAAATTATTCTTCCATTTCTAAACTTTCTGTGTCTATTCACACAACTCCACTGCTGAAACCTGATTGGACTACCAAAGCACCACTCATCAAATTTAATAATATAATTCCAATGGAGCAAACTGATCAAGACATATTTTTGTGTAAATTTTTAATTTCAATTTTATTGAAAAAATTGATTTTCTTCATAAATTGTTTAAGCAATTATTTCTGGACAAGTGTTGATTCAAAGTCATGTCTCTTTAACTTCAGAACTCATACAGCTGATTTAAATCTGACATTACAAATGAAGAAACCATTCTCTGTACCAGATCATTCTCGTATCATTTTTGAAATTTTCATATTGAGTGTCATTCAATCTTTCTTCACAATTGAATTTCTTACTCAATGTGGACATTCTCAATTGAATGTGATCCTAAATTATATAAAATATTGTTCTTTTTATT
Organism: Nephila pilipes; assembly: GCA_019974015.1. Classification (NCBI taxonomy): domain Eukaryota; kingdom Metazoa; phylum Arthropoda; class Arachnida; order Araneae; family Nephilidae; genus Nephila; species Nephila pilipes. The sequence continues at coordinate 183,661 of BMAW01104404.1, read as the reverse complement.
GGCTGATTTTCACCCATTTGATTAAAACAATTTTCGTGTTTTCTGTTGAGATTATATTCCATTAAAATTTATAAAATATGTTTTCATAAGAAATTGTTCATCTTTTTAAAGGTTGAAGTTTTGATTTTTTCTTAAATAAGAATGCGGTTTTCAGCAAACGCTATAACACAATTTATTATTTTATTTCGTCAGAGTTTGCTGTTTTTTTTTCAAAAGAGCAGAGAGCAGTTTTTATATTTGAAGTTATCCATTAGAAATATTAAAGAAATGTTGTCAAAGTATAAAAGCGATGATACATCATAACTTTATTAACTTTTATGTAACTTTTTAATTTTACAATTATTAAACAGTTTAAACACTTTGAAAAACATTTATACATGTTACTTAAAAAAAAGATACACAAATTCTTTTTCAAAGGTATTTTATATGCTTATGTGTGTTGAAATTAAAGAAATTATTTTCTCATTTAGAATAATAAACACTTACTTCACTTATACAACTCTAATATAATATCCGGTGCAGTTAAACCACGTTAGATAGTTTTAGAGTTAATTTGAAAGTTAATACTCAAACTGAAGTGCATTTAAAAATCAATATGTGCTTGTTTTAAGGTGCATTATAATTTATGGAATAAAACATACTGAAAAAGGAGATTATATTTCTTATAACTTATAAAAGTAATTTAAATAAATATTCTATTATACACTCCTAGATATTAAAATTGCAATACCAGGAATGAATGATTTAATGAAAGTTAAAATCACATGAAATGAAGATGAGGTTGTATAAGCAAAGGTTAGTATTTTAGCATATTTAGACATCTCAGAACGGAAAAAGAATATCTGAAACAATGCATAAAATAAAAGTTGTGCATTGAATTTATCATTCAGAAAGCTCTTTGTAAAGTAGGAGTTTGATTAGAATATCGTGTTATGTCTCGAATAAGAAGAAGAAATGCTTACCAGCAAGTGTCAGAATTCAATAGAGGCAGGATCGATGCCTTTCGAAAGTGTGGATTATCGTTCATTGATATCGTTCTTCGCACTGCTCGAAATTCAACAACTGTCATGTGAATATGGAATCAATGGGTTGCTGATGGTCATACTGAATGGATGCAAGATTTTCAGGCCCTCCAATGACTAATTCTTGAGAGGACAGATATATTGTGAAGTTGGTCCTGCAAAACCATACAACCACATTGTGGACATTAGTTAGGAAATATGTATGTTTGCAGCACGCCCAGTATTCGTGAGAACGGTGTGACGACGAAATTTATTAAGGAGTTTACTTTGACGATAGTCCCAGCAGCGAGGACTATCAATATGGAGACCATTACTTCGGCTTCCCTTGACAATGCAGCATTTAGAGAGACAACGACTCTGGGGCGTATAACGGCAAGGCTAGGTACAGGAGAGGCACCTTGTCGTCTTTTCAGACGAGTCCCGTTTCTGCATGCAGTATTCTGATGACCGTAAACGTTTCTGGAGATTCCGAGGAGACCGTTCGTAATATGCTTGCATTCGATATCGCTATAGGGGCCCTGTAACTGATGTAATGGTTTGGGCAGCCACGGGGTACACGACATGTAAATTTCTAGTTGGAATCGATGGTAATTTGAACAAAGATCGGTATATTTCTGACATCTTACGTCCAGTGGTTGTGCCCTATCTTCGAGGCCTGACAAAAGCCATCTTCCAACAAGGTACTTCCAGACCATATGTTGCACGTCGTGTTCTGATCTTTCTCGATACACAGGGTATTTTATTGTTTTCTTAACCTTCACTGCTTCCAGATCTGTCACCCACTGTAACCATTTGCTCATGGGTTGCTGTGAGACTAGGCTGCCAATCCTCTCCAACTAAGCTTAAGTGTGGCATAGACTTGAAGCAGCATGGAAGGACTTGCCCATTTCAATGATCCATGCCCAGTTCGATTCTTTGCTTAATCGATTAAGGGCCTGTTTTTTCTTCTAGGAGTGGCAACTCCTTCTGCTAATTTCGCACCCCTCTATACGTCCTAACTGTTTACAAATTCAATAGTTTTGTTTTCATGCCATTCTGTTTACTTTATGTCTCCATTTTGTTGTTTCAATTTTAATAACCAGTAGTGTTCATGATAATAAATGTTTGTTTTTGAAATTGCTTATTTCGTGTTCTTGTTGCTGTTTCTGATTAGTAATAAATTAAGGTTTTCATTTTAGAATCATTACTTTACCATTATTTTGTCCTTCTGATCCCTAAGCTTACACTACTTGAGCCAAAATCTCAATAAATAAGAAATAATTTTAAGTTAGATTAGTAGGAAAATTTATTAAATAGTTTACTTTTACGAATTAGCAGTTTAGTTAAAAAAATTAAGAAAATGAAAAATATTCCTCTGCATAATCTGTTTTATATATGTAAAATTATGATGGTGTGAAATGCGTTTGCTTAACTCTGCTATTGGTGTTATGCTCGAAACTACTGATGGAGTTTAAGTAATATTTTGCACTATAGAATTAAGAAATACATAAATCTCTAAAAAAACGAACTGATATCCAGACCTTTCTGATTAAATGATATATTTTATGTTTATATAAGAATTTTTTTTACTACACATTAATCTTCCCCCCATTCTTCAACACAATTAATCCATTTCATGATATATAAGGCTAAAGGTTTTGTAACATTACCTATTAGTCAGATGTTGGTTGCATCAATCCATATTGTACGAAAATGTTGGATTTGATAAGAATAAATATCAATTCTTATTCTAATCAATTTTGAGCTTTGAAATTAGGCTTTTACTGTTACTTTAGATCGAACAATGTTGTTTGAAATCGTGAAAATCCTTTTGGATGAGTTGTTATATCCCATTCTTGATGTAGCAATATTACCAAAAGAAATAATAACGGAAAGAGGATAACCGAAGCTCCAGTAACTGAACCTTAATTTCCACCCTACGACATGTTGTAATTTGTTTACCAATGACTTCTCTTAGTCCTCCTTCACCTTGATTTAAAAGAGTTAGGTATTTTACTAAGGGTTTCTACAAAGTTGTAAAACTAATATAACTTTGGAAAAACTATCTATAAAATTACCTGATTGCATGAGAAGTATACTTAAGTGATATTAATATACGAACTCTATCAAATCGTTGAAAGGGTCACAGAGTTCTTGGTGATTTTTGTATTTTAAAGATAACTACGTTTTTTAAAATAATAAATAGTTGAAGGTTAAAATGACCCATTTTTTATGACCAAATTTATTTTTAAAAAATTGCTTTAACGGAGTTTAAAACACTGTCGATTTAAGAGGAAAGCTACAAAAGTTGCAAGAAAGTTCACATTTCTACAATAATTATATGTTTAAAAACTATTAAATTAATCTTTAATTTGCTTACGTAAACACTATTAATTTTACATTTGTTTGATAGTAAATTACCTACAAAAGGTAAGAGCAATGATTAATTCTCAAAAGTTAGTTCCCACATAATACATATGCAGCATTTATACAGTTTTGGGCACATTAATAAACGTTATGTCTCAGAATAATGCCACCCATAATTTAGGAATAAATTTAATGCCCCATTATCCATTATATATTATGCCTATGCTGTTATAATAATAATGCTTATCTACTCAGAGTGATTTCTTATTTATAACCTTAAGATAAAACGGTTCAGCTATGTAGAAATTTCGCTACATAAGGTTCTTACTTATGATTGTTACCTTGGTATAAATTTAGTTAGAAGGTAGCTTTGATTCCAAGGTAAAAGTAGATTAATGACGAAATAACGCAGCAAGATAATAAAAATGTTGCTTAAGTTATTGTTAAGCGAACGTAGAAGATAAACAGTATAATGAATTGAAGTTGATTGGGAAGTGAGAGAAAAATATGAACAGTAAATCAAGAATTCATACATTGTTAAAAGCACTATTTATAATACGCTTATTTGTTAAGACAGGTAAATGGAAGAACGAAAATTTTAATTCAAAGATTTTTAATAAAGATGAAATTGTATTTGAATTAATTTATGTAATTGAAATGACATTTGTAGTAATTTACTTATTACTATTTTCAATACTAATTTCATTAATTTGAAAATGTTTCCTTTTAAAAAATAAAATGGTACATTTTAAAAAAATAATAAGTTACTAAAGAACTTATACATATTTAGCAATTATCTATAAAATATTATTCTGTAAAAGCTTCCTTTATGGAAATTTTGCTTCACAATTACTAAACTTTACATGTTATACATTGTGCATAACAACATAAAAATTGCTATTGTGCATAACAACATATAAAATAGTAAAATGCGGAGAAAATATTTTTTGATTATTTGGTATATATTGACTTATGAAGTACTTATATAAGTATTTTTATCCAATAATGACCCAAATTAAGTAAATCCTAGAAATGGATGGGAAGCACAAAAAAAAACTAATTTTCCTTCATGCTTAGTAAATATTTACTAATGGTACTCTTTTTGTACAGACCAAGTAGATAATTTATAAATATTTATTAGATATACAAAAATCCGTACTGAACATGAAGTGACTGAAAGTAATCTTTAAAAAAGGAAATAAATATGAGTTCTACTTACTACCAAGAATTAGAAGTAAATAAAATAATTCGATATAAAAACCAACGTTTTTAAAAATAACGTTTTTATATGGTAGCAAAGTTTATTAAAGAAAATTATTGAAATATTAGTTAAAACTGTTAGTTATTTTTAACTTTAAAATTTACTTAAAAAGATACATTTGTGAGCATATTAAGAAATTCATAATACTCATAAAATCAAAACATGCATTTGAAAGTTTGTAAGTCATTCTATTAAAAAAAATGGGAACCAGAATTCAGGAAAGGTTTATCCTTGGCGACAAGAAATATTTGGCAGTATTTTGCCAAATGTGGCTACCCTGTTCCGTTTCACGGATTTAACGCTCAGCAAAAATCGCCAAGTTTGGTGCCAATTTTGAAATCGCGCCAAGTGTTTGGGCTAAGCCATTATTGAAGAAAATACTAGCTAAAACGTCGCAAATGATATCGTATTGTTAGGCTAGTGAGAACGGTCCCAGGTTTCAGATTTCTAGCTTGATGGGAAGTTGGTTAAATTAACGATCAGGGTGATGACACACACCAAATTGAAATTCAAACTTGATTTTAAAAAGTCTACACACATTATATATATATATTCAATTTCATTATCTGTCATGGAGACAAATAAAGCTCCAGTGGTGTCATGCTGCAGAAGTTAGGAAAGGGTGTTCCATAGTGGTAAATAGTACCTGGTGAGGAATTGAAGGGGTAATATGATGCAAAAGCAAATACCTCACTTCGAATGACTCAAATAGTAAGTGCGAAGGACCCAGGACCAATTAATATGTATGGCAGCTAAATTTATTTACATTAAATGCCGCATTGTTTATAAGAATATCACTCATCGAAATATAACAAAACTCAGATATGAAATTAATTTTAATATTTACAAAAGTAATAACTAATGGATAAAGTAAGAGATATAGCTCGTATCAGATAGTTATCATGCTAGTAAGGAAGACACTAACAAAGAAAACATGGTGAGGATCCTAGTAGACATCAATACAAGCAAGATTCAAGCATCCAGAAAACGGCCACAGAGAACTAAGGTTAAATGCACAGCAAGGGCGATGAATCTACTGTTTTCAGATGTCTTTTACTCATTCAAGAAGAACACAGGAGTTTATTTTATTATACTGACTTTTCTTATATTCATGGTCAGCGTAGGTACATACCTGTTCAAATTAATTGGGATAAAGTAAAAAAAAAATAACTTTTTTAGAAAACTATGCTTTTATTCATTCTGTACATTTACAATACAGTTTCTACTGTGACGGTATGTTCTCCCTCAGCAGAAATGACATTTTGGCATTGACTCCACTAGATTAGTGCACATGCACTTGTGTTCATCAACATGAAACCACTCTTGAATTGTATTGTTTATCATGCATTTTTTGTTGCACAATCAATTTTAACAAAACACTTGTTCGCAATATTCTACAAGTTCTCAATGGAATTTAGGTCTGGAGAATTTCCAGACCAGTCAAGCACTTTAATTTGATTTTATAACATAAAAGTCTTTACCAGTTTTGAATTGTTATAAGGAACCAAGTCGGGTTGAAATGTTTCGCTATAGGTTTTCATGATTGCAATAATCTTATTCCGTATTATTTCGATGTATTCATTATGTCTTGAACAGGAACTAAGCTTCCAGTGCCATTTGCAGCGAAATAACCCCAAAATATCTACTTCAGAGTGTGTTTTGAATTGTGTTCAATATCATCCTGTATCAAAGGTTCACAATCACTTCGTCTCTCATCTTAAATATTCATCCATGCACAGATATATGTGTTTTATCACTAAGAACTACTTTCTTCCAGTCCTCAACAGTTCATGATTTGTACTCTTTCGTCCAAGCTAAACACTTTTCTCCATGTTAGGAATTAAAAATTGTTTTTTCTTTGGTATCCTTGCCTTACGGATAGTGTCCAGAAGATTAAGTCGAACAGTTACCAGTTAAGACGAACATCAAAACCATATGCCAATAAATCTCTTTGAAGGTTTGAGCTTTATTTCCATGGATTATTTTTGTTATTTCTTATTAGAATGCTACCAGTTTTTCAATAGTTTTCACTTGCACCCACATCTTCCTTTCTTTTTTGGAAAGGCTGATCTGCATTTTTTTAATGAAATTAGGATTCTTGAAACACTTGATTTGCCTACACGAAATACAAAAGCTATTTCTCTAACAGTCTTAGAAAAATGATCTTTAAGAGCTATAATTTTAGCACGCTTCTTTGGAATTATATCCATTTTTGAGCTCGTGAAAGAAAGAGAGAGCAAACACTAACAGCTAATTGCTTCACTCAGAGGTTCGCAACTGAAAAATAGGTTAGTAGTTCTACACTAAACCAGTATATAGTTGCAATATACAAAATCATTTTGCTTCCTTACTCGGGGGAAATTATATTAATAGTGCAGACTGATTTTTTACTTTCGGACATTACAGTTGAAAAGTTAGTATTTTCTTATCTTGGAAAAAATAAATGAGACTTCCCTGGTATTGAAAAAATTACTGCTTTTTGTCTCCTTAGATCCAAAACAATTTCCTCAATATTTTTTCCAATATGTGTGTTACGGAATAATTAGCCACACACACAAAAAAATTTCTAATAGAAACTTAATTAATTACTTCTCGTTTTGCATCTAATAATGTGAAGAAATTGATTGAATTTGTCATCTGATTTCTTTCGCTTCGATGAACCGTTTTTCATACAATTAGACTACAATCGCGTAATTAAACTGAAGATTTATGGATTACGATATTCCCTTTTTTGCGCAATCCTTAAGTCACTAAAAAGATACACAGCTCTGACTAGAGCAATACAACCTCCGAATAAGGAAGGATTGAACTGGTGTTTCATTCTAGTGAAGAAAAAGCCACATTCTTTGGTATAAAATGCGTGAAATATTTTCAAATTAGTCTTGTCTGGATATGAATGATAGTGATATTGCTACCAGGTAAATGACGATTAACATTAATATGAAAGAAATGTTGTTAACTAATTATTCGTTAGATATTCAAAGTATAACATTAAAAAACTAAGGGATTTCAAAGTTTCATGTCTACCTTTGACTTCCTTTTTAACTAATTGCAATTCCGTTTCACCATATTTAAAAGCAGCTTATGTGTAATTTGCGTGTTTCCTTTAAATTAACTCTACACATATTTCAAATATTTTATTATTATCAAAATTACAGTCTGCCTGCGATTAAAATGTGGTAGTTGGGGTATATGGGTACTAAATCGCTGACTTAGGGTAGCGTCTATCTGCCATTTTAATTTCGTGAACGCAATGTTAATCCTATGGAATTTCTACTACCGTCCTTAACTGTACACTGTTTTATTTATTTCAATGAATAATAGTACATTCAAAAGAGCAAAAAATAATGAAGGTTTCGGCAGAATTACATTTTCCCTCCGATTTTCGAAAATATCTTAGAATAAATTTTGAAGACTGGAAAATTAAATCACGATCATTAAAATAGAGGTAAACTTGTTTTTAAAAATCGGAGGAAATATGTAATTTCATTGAAGCCTTCATTATGTTTTGCCCTCTTTTATCATTCAATTATATAAAATAGTTAGAATTTGAGACCGGTTGTAGAAATTCCATAGTATTAACTTTACGTTCACAAATTCAAAATGGCTGGTAGAGAAGAACCTTTAAACGAACCGCGAGTTTTAGTGTTGTAGTAAATTGAGGCAATTAATTTCAAGGTAAAATTCCCCCTTGAATTTTCTGCTTTGCTAACATTTAAGTTAAATTACAGAACAACTCGTAAGTTCTGAAAAATAAATTCATGATCACGTAGGCTATTTTTACAACATGAATTAACTCAATTGCCGGTTACAAAAAAATTATGAAAATAGGTTGGCAATTGAATTTGAAACACAGGAAACTCACAGCTCCAAATTTCTATATTTATCAAAGTGCTTTGTGAACTGAAATTTTGCTTCACTTGCCAAAAACTATGCTTTTAGCCAGTGTAATTTAATTTGATAGAATTAATAAAAAGAGAAGTAAATTATGTTTGCTCATTAAGTCAATTTAAAAAGGGATATTTAAGAAAAATCATGGTGGAAATTTCGTATAGAGTGCTTGCTCACCAATGGTGGTATTTACTAGGGAGAATGTGGATAAACTTTTGCGACCAGCCAATGGGGTTGCTGCATTTCGGGGCTATTTCTGTGTCTTCTAAAGTACAAGAAACTGTTCAGTTAACGATGTATACTCTAGAGCTCATATTGAGACTGGATTCTGAATCAACTGCTATCGGAGGAAAATGTTGGTGTCAGTGTCTATAGGATTTTAACGTTGAAATTTGAAAGTTTAAGTGCTTTTAGAAACGAAGCAGAATATTTTAGACCTTTTAATATATATAATACATGGGTGTTTTTGTTAATTATATATTTTTGTTAAAGTTATATTTAGATGTTTTGTTAATTATATATTTTTGTTATAATTATATTTAGATGTTTTGTTAATTATATATTTTTGATGGCAACTAGATTATCAAAGAATTTAGTAGCTTTTTTTGCTTAATGGCCGAATAGAGGAGTGTTGTATTACATTATAAATACCTACAATTCTCATGAGTCAACTTTCACTTACTATTTGTCCAAATACACACACACACACACACACATATATATATATATATATATATATATTCGTGTTAGAGCATGTGTTTGTGTATAATATTTCTTAGTTAAAATATAGTTCATTTGAAAGTTAAGACGTGTGTAAGAATCATTTTCAAATCAACCTGATTTTCTTTTTGAATGCAAGGAACTTCTGATAAAACGACACGAGAATTAGGAAGTTATTAAATCTAATATCCATATTCTGATTGACGAGCATGGATATAAAAAATGCCTCGTAAGTTTCTTAAATCAACTTTCCTAAACTTAAGTTAACTAAAACATTTTCCAAGCGTAGTTTGTAATTTCACTCAATGTCAATTTTTTAATTATATAGATACTATCATTATTTCAATCTTTTTTACACTAAATTTTCTCTAGCAAAGAAAAACATTTGACAATTTTATCTCATTGTTACATGTTTTCAATGTTTTTCTTCTTGAACTTCTTGCCGTAATTGAAGTTTACCATAGACTTCTCCTGCAGATAAAATCTTTCTCGTGATTCATAAGGAAGTAATTACTTTCCCTAATACCTTCACGAAACTTTTGATAACGCCCAGCGAGATGGGCCTAAAAAAGAGAATGTGATGTAAAAACAAAACTGCTCCTCCTTCTACAAAGATTTGGAAAGGGTATAAAGTTTAAGAGATTACGATTTCAGCAAGGAAAAGAACTAGTGAAATGTTCAAAAGTGAGGAGTTAAGGTGAGACAGGTCGGTACTTTATCTTTAATCCTGTCTCAAGAGCATCCGGTGGAAATAATCAAGATATGACAAGTAAAGATAACTCAAAAATGACGATCGATAATCAAGTAAATGTTCCTACAAAAGTGACACAGTATTTCGTACATTTTGATGGACGCTAATTTTTTTCAGTATGAACAAGGCTATTCATTTCAAAAATATGATTAAAATCTGCTTAATTTTTTTTAAAAAAATTAAGATTAAGAAGTATTTCAAGAGTGCTCTTTGTGTTTATCAGGAAGGTGTTATATTGCAGAATTAAAAAAAAGTATTTTTGTTCATTTTCATCTTATAAAATTTTTTAAACATAAATTTTAGTTTACTGTGTTGTTTTTCATGTGAAAATCAGAGAATACAGATAATCTTTTGACACCCAGTATGTCACGTATTTTCTCATAAATGATTAAATCATTTTGGGGAAAAAAATGTAATGTGAATTGATTTTATTTCTTAATCTTACATGTTAAAACTCCAATGCTCTTCGAAAGATCTTTTATCATTGAATTGATTTTTTTTAAATATTTCAGAAATAAAAGAAATGATTCATTACGAGAAACGTTTTTGAGGAAAATAATATATCTTTATTTACTAAAGTGAAGAATGCAATCAAAAAGTGAAAGACTTTTAAAGAATTTGACGTTATTAAAAATATTTTTTCATTTGAATGTTTGATAAATTATTAACTTTTAATGCATTATAAATTAATAAGGTAAAATGATTCACACGATATCTTTCTGTAAAATAGCAGCTTTTCAAAACTTATTATGTACACATCTCGGTCCAGTAATATTCCACTGATCATGTTCCACATTTTAATTCTGCAAAACCTAAAATATTGACGTTAGGATATTGATGAAATTCTCTTCACTAGTCACGGGGATATTTTCGTAAATTAAATGGCAAAAAACTCAAACTATTTGCCAACACAAAATAAATTTGATAAAGGGACCAAGATGACGGTGAAGAGCGTAATAAATTGAAGCAAGGGTATTGTGATATACAGGGTGTGGCTATTAAATAACAATATTGATGGTGTAAAATATTTTATTTCGATATGAAACATATTTACTTAATATCACCTTCAACATACACCCTCTCTCTATCGCTATAACGCTCCATGCGAATCTTCAATTGTTCGAATTAGTGCAGGAAGTCATCAGCTGTCAGCTGCTTCAGGACGCATGTCACTGTTTCTTCCACAGATTCAACGAACTCAAATCTTGTTCCCTTTAATTCAAATTTCATCTTAGGAAACAAATAGAAATCGCTCGGTGCAAAATTCGGTGAATAAGACAGATTGTCTAACACTGGGATGCTGTACTTGGCTTGAAACCTCTTGACATACTATATGGAATGACTTGTACTACCACAATTAGGGACGTAAAATTTTAAAAGAGTCAATTACCGAACCAAAGACGCACAAGTCTGTTTCAACTCAACTACTTATTTATCAATTGCTATAATATAATATTTAATAGGTTATAGCTCTCTCTGGACTCTAAGATTAATCCACGAATTCAAATATTATTGAAATAGTACGCTCTAATCAAACCCTTCCAATTGGGTTTGCTTTGATCCACCAAATTCTCTGCGACATCTATAGCTAGTAACTAATCTTAATATTATTAGCCTCTTGTTAGAAATATACTCAGAGTTAACCACATTCTTCTTCTATCCTCTAAATTTCCCTTTACTTATATATCACTACATCTGATTCACTTCACTTTATTTCCACATGCATGTAATTAACATAATCACGTTTCATTTTAATTGGAAAGAAATTGTTATTTCTAGTAATCAATCTCAATTAAAGTCCTCTAGGTTACTGAAGAGAAAATAGCGAATAACCCAAAGTCATAGTTTGACCTACAGGAACCAAGTCTTACACAATCTTATAAATATCGAAGAAAAAATAGTCATCATTGCTTTGAATCTCGATTTGCTCATACAAGCACTTTTGACTCTCGGTGAAGATGAGCTTGAGCAGTGCATAGATTGGCCTTTTGTTCCAGAATCATATGTAAAAAACCACGATTTGTCACATATTATTAACTTTTCCAATAAGTGTGTGCCCTTTTCTATGTCATTGAAAGCGTCAGTACAAATACTTTTCTTGTTGTGCCTACGTGAAAAGCTTTGGCACAATTTTGGCAATCCTTTCTTACATGTAAAAGTTTTTAAATAAAACTTGCCTTCTCTGTCAATTCTTGTAGTCTCAGCAATCGCACGAATACTTAACCATCAGTTAGATGGAAACCATATTACCACATTTTTCGATATTATCCTCCATTTTTGAAGTAGAAGGGAGCTTGAATCATCTTCAACTTCTTCTCGGCCATCTTGAAAATGCTTAAAACACTCAAGAACACGTGCACGTAATAAACATTTACTGTCATCCTTTTCATAAATTTCAGTAGCGATTTTTCCAAACTTCATGTGTAATTTACTAATTAGTTGCTCTATTGGTACACTTGTCATTTTTCTGGCGAAATAAATAAACAATTTTGTTTCGAACGAAGGCTAAGGTATACGGATTTGTTAACAAAAGCCAGAGGCACTGCGTTCGAAAAAGAAGATGTCACTCTCAACGGCTGTCGGTCTCTGGCATTTGGTTCATGCGTATTTCTTCAGTAGCAGCGTCAGTTTCCTTATATAATATCCGCTTCTCGTATAAACTTGAAATTAGAAGCTACTTTTAGTTTAAAATAATAAGAATTGGACAACATAAGCAAGAAGTTTGGAATTCGGAACGAGTGATTTGGTAAGCTAAGACTTTATTAGAATATAAATTATCCTTATATGAGTCAAGAGAGATTAAAGAGAAAGGCGATCTTTCATATTCTGTGTAAACAGATAATAAACTGACTTAGTTTTTCTAATGTCTCTTCTATTAGATTTTTTTTTAACTTACTGATTATTTAATTAAACTTTAAGATGTCTGTGGAGTTAGACAATGAAGGTTTGTCGTTGTGATGTCTAATTACTTACAGAAATTCTGAAGAATAAACTTTTATATTAAAATATTACTTGGAGAAAAAAAAAGAATATATTTTTGCTTCTTGGACTGTATGTACGAAGGTTAGTGATATTATATCTTTGATGTAACAGAAAGTGTTTGAGAAAAATAATTTCATTTTCTTCATGTAAAATATTTTGTTAGATTAAATGAATAAATTTTAATTTTATTTTATTAAATTCATAAACGATGGTCGAAGAGTTTCCCTAGGAAAAATAATCTCTGAGTTTAGGAAACTAATACAATTAAGATGTTAGGCAAAATAATTTACAAGTTTTTGTACCATTCTTTAAGTCAGTAAGTTTATGAATACGTAAGGGGACAAACAACAGTTATTAAACATGTCTTTTCCATGGAAAACAGTTGCAAAGCGCTTTTCGTTTATTATTCAAAATGAAAAGGATCACAAAAGTTAGTTCTGTTTATATTTAAAAATGTTTATATTTAAAAAAAAATAAGTATAAATATTTCTTTAAACTCACATGATCAAAAAGGAGGTAAAAGTTAATTAAATCTGTAACATTTAGTAGGAAATTGCATTTGGACTAAGAAATAGCTTAAAAATTATTAAAGTAACTTAGTAAAACTAATATTAAGTTGATCAATTCAATTTAAATAGACTATTCTTGTAAGTGATTACTGTAGCTGAATGTAAGCAATTCGCCTAATTTCTGAGAATATATATTTGAAAAACAGTGTAAGTACATTATAAAAATCAAAATGTATATATTCTAATATAATTATCATAATTTATATTATGTTATCTACAAATACATGTAAACTAAAATATTAAGTAATAATATTGATATGTAGAGGAATTGACAGATACGAATAAATAAAAAATTCGATGTTTTGTTGAATACTATTTAAATATTTAAGAGAAAAATTATAATTTAAGAAAATAAAATTGTCAATTGATATTATTCATAATAATCAATATATTATCTACTTTAGTCTAACCCTTATAGTTATTGTATATTACAGTTCGAATTTGGTAAGTAAACATTATGAGACAGATATGTAACCTATTTAAAAGTATTTCAAATTATAAAAGGAAAAAATGACTTCATTCAAAGCTTTCTTGTATAATTGAAAACGTAGTAATTTGTTTTATAATGAGATCAATTATATTTTTGTTGTTGTTAAAATATCCTTCAATTACAGAAGGACGCCATACCTTAGTGGCCATAGTCGGGAACTCGTGGACGACTTTGTTCCCGTCGGTTCGAGGGTTATTGTCCTAGACTAGGAGTGTAGTGAGGTTGGGCCAAGTTAAATAAAAATATTAACAAATATAATTTTGAATATGAACTAGAGGTATTTTCGAAATGAGAGAATTTAACGCTTTCGTTTGAAAAAGAGCTTGGTAGTTAGCAAATCTTAAGACACTGAACATTTTTTTAATTGACTCTTTTATATTTTTTGGAAAAAAGTAATTTTTATGATTTAATTCATTGTAGAAATTGTCCAATGAAGTATTGATAAAAATATCGAATACAGATATCAAATGAATGCTCTGTAATAATAATTTTGCATTTTTAATTATGTAATTTTCAAAATTTAAATCTAAATCTAATGACATAGGTGAACATTTATTTTTCTAATACTAAATAAGTTCCGGAAGAAGGTGGTAAGAGGTTTTAGCTGAAATCTCTCTCAGTGGAAGCAAAGAAAATTCATATCAACCGAAAAACAATTTATCTGATGCAGATCAATTTCGTTAGGAATAGCTATTCAGCACGAATGCTCAATAAATTATCCTCAAACGAATGAATTAAATATTAAATCAAATCTGCAATAATATGTGTTTCTGATTTTAAGAAATTAATTATATAATAGTAGTCTATCAAACAGGTAACAATAAGTATTTTAGTGCTTTTTTCCACTTAGCAATTTTACCATCATTAGTTATCTTAATTATACTGAAATTTTTGTGATTTTTTTTTTATTCACAATTTTGATGTTTTATTCCTATTTTATGAATCTACAAACTGCATACTTTTCCCATGAAGTTTGTTTAATTGTATAATCTTTTAAACTTATGTTTAAGCAAATTGTATTACAGATTCGATCTCAATATATTTTATATGAGTCAGTAATTTCATTTAAATGGAATTTGTGAAAAAGAAAGTTTTTTTTTTGTAATCTGAGAATCATTCATATGAGGTATGAAATTACAACATGTAATTAGTTAATGATTATATTTGCATCATTTTCATAATTGCTGATGGATTTATGGTGAAAAGAGTTTTTAATTAGATAATACGTAAATACTTCATCGTATATGTCTCGATTTTAACGCAAAATAAGTGTATAATATAATTATTTAAAAACAGATGTCAGATTCCTCATTCACCAATAAATTAATACCTCTGCCAATTTCCACAGATTCTTGTCCACATAAGACCAATGATTTCAAAACATTAGCATATGAAAACACTGTTTTTAATTTATATAAATGCTTTAGGTAAGAAATCAGTTTCCTTTTTTCTCAATTTAATAACTTCGACTCTAGTAACGTGTGTATCACTGCATATTGAAGATTCAATTACATCTGTGGAAATTGCGTGAAAGCCGTTTATCACAGATTGAGGTTACAAATTTCAGGGATGATTAAATGATACTGTACTATTGATTTAATTGAAGTTAAAAAAAAAAGACTCTTCATCAGGTGGAGGGAGAATGCTCAGTGACAGAAGTTCCGATAGTGTGTCTTCGACACCATATCTCTATAGTGAGTATCTTTATCAAAACCATTGTGAAGTATTAGTGTACATTTTGTTTAATATTTAAAAAAATCAGATGATAACTCTACTGACTATGTAAAAATCGTTGAAACACTGTTGAGCTATTGGGATATTTTAATCAGCATTCTTTTCTAATTCATTAAGATATAGATAGTTCTAGATGATATTAGTTATTTAAGACATATTTTACTTTCTTGCTGAATTATAATCTATTATGCTTATAATTGAAATTTCTCGTTTTTACAAAACGATTAATTAGAATGAATTACAATAATTGATCAATACGATGGTGGATTAAAACAGGAAATGAAAAATACTGCTGAAGATTTCATAAATATCTCTGTGACTAATAATATCAATAACAAACCTATTTTAAAAAGATATTTTTCCAAAAAAATATAAATTTGTTTCTCTTTCTTTCAGAAAATGTTTTGCATTAAGTTATTTGCAACTTATGCTATTATTTATTATCCTTTTAAAATTTTGAAATATTTATAATATAATCTGTTTTTAACTGTATTGTAACAAACCTATTGATACATATTGGAGGAGGATGTTTCACTCAAATTACTTGAACTTAGCACATCATTACACATTTATCCATTATACCTAGATAATGAAGGAATTACAACATAATTATATTTATTTTACTAACAGCTACTCTCACAGCATTTTGTACTTAATGTCATACAACAGTTTAGGTAGTAGGTATTTTGTAACTGTAACTCTACCTGATAAGCGTAATAAATGGATAAATTTTCTTAAAAGGTAACATATAATATAACATAAAAGTTAATTAATGAGAATATTTTGCAAACATAGGAGTAAAAATAATACTTAACGGATTTCTAAATGAATACAAGAAGTAAACTCAGCAGAATGAAATGGAGATGATTAATGGAACATGAGAGAACCGAGTGCGATAAATCATGAGTATGTTTATCGTTAAAAACTAGGTATTTATTATCTACTAAGTTTTCAGACAGTTAGCCATAGAAATTGCACTTTCAGCCTAAAATTAATATTAAGAGCTGAAATGTCCATTTTTACATTTGTTTGCAATGTGTGAAAATAAATATATTACAGATACTTCACCTCTCTTTGTTTCAGAAATTTTTAAATCTTCTTTCATGCAGTAGGTCAGAAATTGAATGAAGTATATTAGATTATCTTTACGTCCTCTGAATTTATTATATCTTTTCTCTAAAGTCTGTTCGGAAGAAAAAAGTATATATAAAATGGCTAACGAGTTGCATAATTTTAAATAAATAATTATTAAATAGTTTATAAACGGTTTAAGGCTATTCGAAGAATATCAGTCACCAATATTACTCAATATGAATAAGATTTACTTTCTACTCGCAAAGAGTATCATAAGTGTTTTTGAGACAAAGTTATTATTCCGCCTTTTATCAACGAAAATTGTTAAGTATTAAATTTATTGTTCAGCAGAATTGATGAAAATGATTCCTTTAAATAGTCAGATAGGATTAAGATTAATCCTTTATTGATTCTAATAGTTATTGCTATATATAGATGTATATAGGAATATGGATGTGATGATAAAGATTATTTATCTTCATTAATTTAAGAGCAATTAAACGATTAGTGGAGGGTAAGTTTCTGAGAGAGAAGGAAGATGTAATGTATGAAGCGATACAGCTTGTCGTTATTATGAGTCCTTTTTATAACTCCTACAATAACAAACTCTTTAAAAGAATAAATCATTTCGGTATGAACGTGTGAAAGTGTAGAACAGAGAGTAAATTAGAGAAGAAGTGAGAAACGTAGTAGAAAAAAGTAATAGATGATATAACCGTGAGTTGGCGAGCATGTCTTTTTAAGGGACTTACTAAAACCAGTCAAACTCCTAGTAGGTTTCTAATAAGAGCGATAATACTTTTTCTCGGCACAATTTTCCGAAAATCAACTGGAAATTGACCTTGATATAAAGCCGTTTGAAAATAGAGCTAACAGAAATTACCGAATGCAATAAAAAGCACTAAGACCGTCGCATCAGCATTGAAACTAATTATCTAAATAATGTCTATGCAGATATGACGGTGAATCAAAGCGAAGAAGAAAAACACAATTTCTCATTATAAATATAAGTTTTCTAGTTGTTTCGATTGTCTTAGAATTCTTTGGAAAGGATTCAACAAAAACTACCCATTGTTTTCATTGTTGCTTAGTTCCCTATGTGCAGTGATGAATTCAAATGCAATCGGTGGTGACTACTCGATGCAAAATATCGACAACTCGTCGTGGCACCAATCAAACTTTAATACGACTACAAATAAAATCTAAACAAATTTATTTAGAGTTTATGAAGAACATTTGTTTAGTTCGTAGCTCATTGGAATGAAAGTTATACATGTAGAGATGAACAGGAACGCGAAGTAAAGGAATCGTATTTAACAAATTGTAAGCACATTTTTTAGTTTTGATGTCAAATTTAAATGAGTTTGAAGAAACTATGAGTCTATCTCTAATACTATAAGCCAAGAGAAAGAATATTAACGTATTATAGATGGATACAACCATTTTCAAGCTTAAGAATAATTTCTCCATTATCTATTGACAGAGAATAATATATTGTACATATATATGAATGCATGCATCATATTTTAGTTTAAGGGACATTGTTTTCATAAATAAGGGGCAAATAAAGTAATGATTCCCACAGTGTAATAAAACGTCAAAAAGTTTTGTATTCAACCATAATTTTGTCTTTTAAGGTTTTTTTTCCTATTGTTAAAGAGTCAAAGTAATAATTTTAGGCAGGGTGAAAATTTTCTAGGAATTACATTTTTGCAGAATCTCGTGATTTTATTAGAGTTCAAATAACAAGGACTAGTCTAAACTAAGATGAATACATAATTTTCCTTTTTATTGTAACTACATTTATATAAATAGTTTGGAAGAAAATATGCTTAGTTTTGAGCAAACGAGCGAACACAGTTTAAGGAATTTAAGTTTTTTTGAATGAGTGTTCCCCCCTTTTTTTGTATTTATCGTATGAATTTTGCAATAAAATGTTTAAAATTATGGCATAGTTATAATTCATTGTTTTATATAGTTTGATTTAATATTTCACTTTACAGTTTTATGAGAATTTTTTTTTTTACAATCAAAAAGCAACTCTGTAATTATTCCTAATCTCTTTTCAAGAGCATTAATTATGTATTCAGTAAATTTATAAGTCAGTTAATTTTAATTTATTTTGAATTTGGTAAATATTTAGTAAATGTGTTTGTGATTTCATATTTATTCAGTAAATATTTGCGTGGATCGTTTTGAGCAATAAAATCATTTCTGTTTCAAGATCTCATTCTTATTTTAAGTTTGCCCTCTTCTTGCTTCTTTCGTAATCCTATCTTATACTGCATTTCATTTCAAAGGAAAATATATATGTTGCAAACTACTTAAAATTGTGAGTCTTTTTAAGATATAGTGTTTCCTTTTTATCAGAACATCAATTTTAAATTCTTTATTCACAAAAATATTTATAGGAATATAAAAAAAATGTACTTATTGATATTTAAAAAAATAATACGCATATTAAAATGTAAGTATTATTTTCTGAATTTTCCTTTAAATAATAATCTTTAAAGATCTCGCTTTCCTTCCAAAATATCATTCAATGTGCTAGAAATATTTTAAATATTTAATTGCATTTTTATTCAAAAAATTAAAACAAAACTAACATCACAATCAGTTATACTAATCTAAGTCAAATGAAACCAATGCATGAAGTAACCTATTAATGAAAAATTAATAACGCAAATTGAATGTCAGGCAAATTTATCAGCAATTTCAGACATACGACTGAATTGGGGATTTAAACCAACTTTAAAACACACTAAACTTTCCACAAATGTTTTTTGCAGGGTGTTTGACTAAAATATTTTTTTATAAAATCAGTTAAGATTATAAAATATTAGAAAAATATACTCCAAAAGTAAAAGAATAATAATTAAAGGCTTTGCTAAAAAGGAAAATTGCAATAATAAGTAAATAAGATGTAGAAACTGAAGGAAGATGACAAGAGGTCTAAATGCGGATTGTAATAATAGTGAAAAATACAGGCTTGTTATAAAAGGAAATATACATGAACAAGGTTATAAAGTCTTATATACACAATAAATAACAATATTTCAAATGGACCAAAAATAAAAAAAAAATTAAATCACTTAGAATCTGTAAAATAATTTTATTTTATTTTAATTATATTTTAAATTATGTAACATTTCTTGTGAAAGTTTTTTATATTAGTTTTAAATTTCAAAATGATCATGAAAATATTTTCCTTCATAATTTTCAAATCATGTATAACAAAATATTATAATGTGTTTAATTTATAAAAAGCTGAAACATATGATTTCATCTGTTGTTATAAACTGGAATAAAATGGGTTGTAAAGTGATAAAAAAATACATAAAAGGTAAATTTCTGAAATAGTTAGTCATAAATGGGAGTAAAAATGGTTAATGAAGATGTAAGAAAGATATTCTGATTAAGTCTCGCAGAAAATCTTATATTAGTAATGTTAGCCTTTGCCTTACAGAGAAATTAAAATTGGTCCAAAGTATTGTTTTTAAAGTGGATTATGTTAACAGGTACGGGAGCCTCTCAATAAGTCCTTCGAAATTCCAAGAGATGCCACTTGTGAATGAAAAATTGATTGTTTTTAGTAAGCCTCATAACTCACTAAAACTTGTCAAAGTCTCATTTACTAGTGTCCTGCTATCTTTCGCACCTCAAAAACTCTTCGTCGTAGCTTTACCGGTCGATGAGACAATCTTTGCCTTCTTTGGAGCAGATTCACCGAAAGTAACCCACTGTTTTGATTTTTTCTTGGTGTCCGGTGTATAACGACAAATCTATTTATCATAAACGGTGACAATATGACGTGGCAGGAATCAGTCTTATTTGGTAGGAAATAACTACCAAATCGAAACAATTTTATGAATCAAGGTTAAATTTGTTTGCTTTATTTAACAGCCCGCAATGGTAACTACAAATTGCCTTAATGAAGCCATATGTCTCTAAATTTGTGCCACCCTTGTGTACAAGGTGTTAATAAGAGTATTTTAATGAAAGTAATCTTTTAACACAGTCTATGCAAAAGTAGACTATTAAATAATTAAATTAGACCAAATAAAAAAGTTAATCTATTAAATGATAATTATTTTCAACTTGAAGCATAGATTATAATTTAAAATTACACAGTAACACTCAAAAGTCATTGGACAATGCGAATATTGATTGCACCTCAAGTGTATTAATTGATTTGATTGGATATTTTACATAATTTTATTAGGTTTCTAATATAAAAGTCCGTGAATTTTTTTAAAAAATATTTATTCTTTATTTCTAATATATAAAATTTGAATGATTCAAAATTGAATTAACAAGAATAATTAATTCTGAGGAAAATAACTTTTTTCCCTTTTATTATCAGTTATTTAGTGTTAAAATGAAGAACAGGAAACGTAGAGGATATTCAAATAGTATTCGAAATCTTAATATTAAATATTCGAAAAATGAAGCGAGTGATGGTTTTTGGAAATTTGTATTATTACGTCAAATAGTAAATATTGGGAATAATAATTTTTATTAATGTGTTCCAGAATTTAAACTAAAGTTTTAATAATCCAAGATGTGATGTTCCTGAATATTTTTCAAATGGAATTGATATAATTATAAAAATGTTACATTTATGAATTCTTCATAAACTAATTCAAATAACTCATAAGAATAATCAGGCTGTGAATTAATTATTATAAAAGCTATTGAGAAATGCTGGTTTGCTTTGTCATCCTCCCAGCAAAAACCCCAAGTATCAACCAAAATCTAAAAGATCCGAAGAAAGTTTACTAAATTCTCGTTTAAAAAGGAAACAAAAGAAATGGTGTAAAGTATATTTCAGTGATGAAAGCAAGTAAATTTCATTTTTATCAGATAGTGTTAGGTACATAGATCATCCATAAAATGGGGGAAAAAATCCACAATATTCTTTTCCTATCATGAAAAAAAAGCTAGGAACATGTTATGTTGTGTGGATGTTTTTCTTTCAGAGATCTGCGACCATTATGTTGAATAAATGACACCAAGAACTGATTTTTTGTACATGTTTTCTTCTACAGATGTTCGACTATTAGGTTGAATAAATGGCCTCAAAGATAGATGTTTTGTACAAATATATGCTAGAAAGACACATGGTAACACTATTCAAAAATAATATGCTGAAACACTTGATTTTACATCATGATATTGATAGAAAATACATCTTTTGTGTTGTTCAACAGTTCTGACATAGCAAGAACAGTTAAAATTTTAAAAAAGATGGCGTACATTTCTAGACATAAATGCTTGAGTACATTAGTGGGAAATATTTACATAAAGCAATAAAGTAATTCAATTGCAAAGTTTTCAATGATTTGTATCAAGAAAGACGGTAAAGGAAAAGCTATAACTAATGCTTGCCATGTCCAATAAATATCAATCAGTATCGAAAGTAAACAGAAAAAGTGTTTGAACAAAATATTAATGATAAATGAAACAATAATTTACAGTATAAGTTAACTCGACCCTTAAATTAGATTCTTCATTTTCGGTGTATATGATAATTTTGCAAATATTTTCCGATTTTAACTAAGAAGAGTATTTTTATAGCTACTTAGTCATAATATTTAAAATACTTAAGTTTTCTAAATTTTTAATGTTGAGTTTTCTTACAAAAATCCATATCTGTGATTTTTATTTTTATATCGCTTCTTTTCTCACGAAGATGCTTTATACTTTATTTTTAATATTTGTCAGTTCATTTGTTTAACCGAAATGGGCATAAACTTTAGTATCTGTTAATATGTTTAACTTCAGTATTGGTTAAAATTTAAATGGCAACATTTTTTGATAATAACCAATGTTTAGAAAATAAAATAAATTCAGTATTGATAGAATTGAAAAATATATTAATTCTTAATTTCTCATTATTTTGAAGTATGTGAGCTGCTGTGACAGGATTTAAAGAAGTAGTGTAAATCTAAAAGTACGAGAGAAGTTGAAATTTTTTTTTTGATCATCAATAATCGTATGAATCTATGAGGAGTGTTTTTAAGTAAGTACTATTTTTAAATATGGCTACTGTAAAACTACTGTCATCATTCCGTGCATACTCCTTGAGTAATTATATCTGTTGGTTAGTTACAGAAGCCAACAGGGAAGCATTTGTCCATGTTTGCACTTATTTGTACTTTTTAAAATGTCTAAGATAACTTAAAAATTCTCTGATTTCGACATATGCGCTGTGATTCACAAAATGCAATAGTCTTCAAAGCTGAATAAATTCATAAGGATATTAATGAAGTGAACGGAGGAAACGCTATGACCCTAAGCATGGTCCAAAAATTGGTTAGAAACGTCTGTTTTAATCTTCCAATAAGGGGGGCCCAATTTTTAATCATAATTTCAATTGCATTTAAAATTGTACCCAATAATAATGTTTTTTGAGTATATTGATGTTACAGCAATGATTGTAATTATAAATGTTACTAATTACCAAGAATAAATGAATTAATCAATATGTGGCGACACCGATCAACTGCTTTGACAAAATCAGATTCAATTGCTCTCTGTTGCTCTCTGTCTTATGTGCACCAAGTCGAACATTCTCTCGGTTTCGTGAGAAATTCCAGTTTTTGTCGAACATTTCCGAACGCCTGCGCGACGTTGATGCAAAAGTGTATAAACGTACTCTCCGTACATTTACATCCAATCTCAGTTTAGTCGATCCTTTTTTCGTTATCAAACTTATCTTGAATGTACATGTTGTAATGTGCGTGCTAACTACGATTTACGGTAATAAATATTCACGGCAATAGATTTTATGCAGAATCATAGATAAATTTTTACGTTGGCATAAGCGAGCATCAGACGATAGTGAAACATCAGCAAGTCGTTAGATGAATGTGTTTCTTAAAGTAAAGCAAAGAAAATATTCTTAAATATATTTAAATTTTTTGGTTTACCAATACTGATGTAAATGGAGAAGAAAGACCCCATGTGTGTGTAATTTTCTTAGAAAGTTCGGCAACAGGCAGTATTATACATAAAGTTTATATACATAAAATATGTTTGAAAACGTTGCTTAGTGGGAATGTTAACAAACCCTGAAAATTCGTTGAATTAATTTAAAATCATACGAAAAATGAAAATCATTTTTTTTTCAAAATTCTTTGACTATGAATGAAAAAAGCTTTATATAGTTGTCTCTTACAAAGTTTCAAATAAAATTGCTAGGAGTAAAAGGACTCACTCCATTCGTGAAGAGTTAATTTTGCCAATTAGTGTTCAGAATGTAGAAAATCCTCGCATAATTGGAGATAATTTTGTCAAACAGCTGCAGTACATATCTCTGTAAAATTATATTGATACCCGTCGAAATGGTAGTATAACTGAAGACGTACAACACCAGCCTTTCGGGAAATTGTGTGACAAAATTGTTTTCAATTTAGCTTGATGAGGACACTTAAAAAAATAGAGACGCTCTATTCATTGTCTATGTTGGATGTTTCGAAGGTATTTCAGCAGTAGAACTACGTTTCTGGAATTCAAAACAAAAGCACTCACATTATTTGCTGTCTCAAATGATTTTACAAGTGAGGCATAGATAGTGGAAGTATTGTATCAGAATATACAGAGAAGCTGTTCGTTCAATGTCCTGCAGATTCCGAAGTAAACAATCACTTGAGTAACAAGAATCTGCACAGTGTGTCTGATAGCATTGCATACTTCCATTAAAAGGAGACTAGGTCTGAATACAGTGCTAACGATGATTGTAATCGTAGAAAATTATATAATCTTGAAGCACTTAAAACCAAGATTCTTTCTTGTATTTTATAAGCACACAGATAAAGTAGATTCAGTTAAGATAAGTATTAATTACGAGATAAATATATGAGAAATTTTTGGAACTTGTTTATGAATTAAGAGATGAAATTACCATATTATAGAAAAGTAAAACCAACCGAAAACCCAGAATATTTAAAATGGTATATTTGCGATGAAATTGAGATACTCTACTGATATACTCGAGAAATCAAATACCTTGAATCTACAGCACTCCAAGGAGCAAATAAACATGTGTATGATACGATTGCTAACTCTAATGCTTTTTGCAGTGAATTAGAATTATGTATCAGAAATTTAAAGCAAAGAAAAAAAAACTAGAAATGATGAGGATGAATTTATTAAAACTCACAAGGCTGTAAAATAAATTGTTACAGTGGTTTTTTTTAAAACAGTGGAAATCATTTAAAAATACTTGCAGAGTTTTAAGAAGTGTTTTCTTGCTAACTGTGATCTGACAGTACTTTAACAATAGCTTAAGGATCATTTCAATGTATTTTTGAAGGTCTCTCAACTCTCGAAGAGCATATCATTGACTTTAGGCAAAGCATCATAATCAAAAGATGAGTAAGTAAGTAAAGAGTCTTTTAATTTTGGACAATTTGGGTGATGCATTTTCTGCTATGAGACGAAAAAAAAAATTCGTATAATATCATTTCCAGCATTTTTCTGTGCAAAAGCATATTTTCTGTAGCTGCTGATTTTAAGGTAAAATATAGATCTGAGGTAAATATAGAAAAAATAACTCAGAGTTTCCATTTCTAACAATAAACCTTGCTTCAAAAACCATTGCTCCGTAAAACTGGCTCAAGAGATTCACTAATAATTATGAAATTTATTGTTAATTTAGTATTGATAAGTTAATTATTAAATTCATTACTCAGTACTTATACAATCGTATTTATTAAAAGTGTTGTATTGATGTAAATATGTATTTTATTTTTTCTATACCGTATCTTTTGATTTGTTTTCCTTTCAGTAAATTAATCAAATTTTTGAATAATATTTTCATCCGTTATCCTCTTAACACTCCATATAGTGTTAACACCCACCCCCTTGAGGAGGATTCACAGATCGAGAATCCCTGATTTAGAACATTTAAAAATGGTCGTACTAATATTTATGACGAGGAACGTGGAGATCTAGCATATATTATTGAAATTATAGTGCAAAAAGGTCATGCGAAAGCTCGAAAGTTTTACCTTAAATACCAAAATTGTTAACAAAGGTTGTAACATAGGCTATAGATAACCCACAGTCTGAGACATTTGCATTTACTCTGCTGCACAGGTGTGGCAGGGTTGATTCTTCTTTGTGAGGAATTGTGACCCATGACATAGATATATGGATATTTAGGGCCTAGCCGTTGAACGTCCGACATCTGCATGCACGTGCGTTAAACTGGATATTGGCCGGTAAGAGCGACAGGTGTTGGGGGACAGAACCGAAAGTTGTCTGTGAAATTTGGCTGTCCAATCAAAAGGAAAAATAACTCGAAAAGGCGGTGGCCGTGAGACAGCTCTACCCTAGAATTTAAAAGGGACAGAAAAAAAAAGACAAAGAGGAATCCTGACAGAGAGCGAAAAGTGCGATCCCGCAAGAAGAGAGCGAGAGAGGATACGATTTAGGCTATTTCCCGCTCTTGTGATTTTGGTTAATTCTAACTTTTAGGGACTAAATTCATGTGGATATATACCTACTCGTGGTATCTTGTATGAGATAATTTGTTCGGGACATTGTCTAAAAGAAACAAGGCGAAAACACCTCCTAACTTGAATATAACTCATATAATAGTACAATAAAGAAATATTTTTACTTACGCTGTATGATTCATTCACTCTATTGATCCATTTCACAAAATTCTGGGGTCCAACGTTACAAAGTAAACATACAGGCAGTACTTCGAAATTCCTTAAGTATTAAAATGATAAAGTTGGTGAGTTTGTAAGGTAAATTATATCACTGGCGACCAAACATAGGAGGCTCCTTTTACAACGGAATCAAATAAGCAATATATTGAATAGAAGTATTGAACATCACTCAAAAAGTTAAGCTTCAGCAAGTAATTTCAACACATTAAATCATGTGTAATGCGTTTTGGGAAAGGTCCTTTTACTTCAGGTTGACAAAATGAATAGCGAGACATATAGTGACTCTGACTAAACCGAGTCGTGTAATCAAAAACAAAAAACGAAGCATACTGAGTACAAAGAATAATTTTTCTGCATGACAAAATCCTTTCATGCGTGGAGCGTCAATTACAAGATTACATTATATCCGTAATTATCATTTTTTCCTTTACTTGATAAAATATTTTTGTGTTCAGCGTCAGAACGAGAATGTTGTCGATAAAAGGGATCTATTGAGATCCTTGCATCATCTGAAAGGCAGATTTCTGTAAAGATAGAATTTTAAATCTGGTTGTACGATATAATAAGTGCCTTAATATTAACAATATATGAATTGAAAACTAGATTATTAAGGTGAAAGCTTTCTTATACAAATGGAATATTTCAAAGAAATGCACTTGTTTTCATATCAAATGGTAATTAACTAAATAAATCATTTAATATATTCATCTTATTATGTTGTATTACATATTCAACTTATATTAATTTTTTTACAAAAGGTATCAACATTTAAATACGTTGAAAAATTATTGAATGGATTAGGTAAAGTTTTTAAAAAATAGGGTTTTGTTTTATTAATACATATACTTTGCTTAGAAAGTATTTCTCTCTTCAAATTTGTTGACTTAATACCTCCATAAACTGTTATATGGATAGACTGTAGATCTCAAAAAAAGTTATATCCTAGAAACTATAATTTAGAATATCGTTATTGATCTATGCGTTTGTAGCTACACAAGTTAAAACAAAATAATGATTTTTACTCATCTTTAATTCTTAAGAAATTTACATAAAAACTTTTACTTGCAATTAAATTTTCGTAATCTAATTTGAGCTTTTGAATTCGTTATCTTAGAATGATGTTTGAGTTAAAAGAATTGTAACTGTTTCAAAAGAGAAGTTTCTGGAACAAAAGTAAGATGGTAAGTCCTAAATTTATGAACCTCTTCAATTTGTTTAGTTCAAATGATACGGAAATCTTTTAGAGTAGATTACAGAGGAATTCCTTCAACTTTATTTTTTAGTTCAATTCATTTTAAGATTCTGTACTTTTTCTTCAGACGTTACATTACTTTAAAATGGATGCCATTTTACTTCCGTTTTTCCTAAGGACATTTTCACGGATGGAGGCAGATAAACATTTCCACTGAAGAGGATTAAAGTGCACTCTGAATGTAGCTAATACTCCCAAATCAGTAAAAGGAAAAACTCCAAATGACTGATATTTTTCTTTTTTATTAGCAAAGAAATGATTCAACTTTCCAAGTGTTCTTGAAAATAGAAAAAGGAAAATAATACAATCTTTTGATAAGTATGTGCATACTTTTTACTTCCTCCCTCTCAGCCTTTTTCCCATGCCAGATATAATAGATAACACAAAGGAATTCTAAATTGCACCATCTTCAATTCAGCTGTTGAATTTTTTGCGTAGTTTAATTAATAAGATTAAGTTATTTTTGTTTGTGATTAACGAAAAAAGTTATATAGCTGCGAAGTGAAATATTATTTAAATCTTCAGTGTAATATTTTATCAGAATAGCTAGTTGTATTATTTAACATCGATGCAAAATTTCAACTCTTAAAATAATTGTTAATTGCTTTCATTTAATATTTTGACTAATTAACTATTATAATTTTTACAATTATATAATTTTAATAATTCTAAAATAAGTTTAAAAAATGATTAATAATACCTAATAAATGTTTTACAAACGATAACTATAGTAATTTTATTTAACAGTGTCTATTTATATGTGTGATGTTAAACTAATTGTAAAAGGGATTTAAAACTATAACAAAATTATTTACATAATTTATACCGACTAATTATATGCAAAAAAGAAATGTAATTTAATTTTATTATTTTCGACACTATAATAAAGTAATTTTTACATTAAGTATAAAAAGGAAACAAATATTCGTACTGGAAATAGTGTGCAAATTATATTTTTTAAATAGATTACAGAGGAAACGATTAGCAACTGCTTAAATGAATTACAAAGATTTAAACTCTCTTTTGAACTTCAAAAGTGGTTTCTCAATATTATCTGAAAATTTGCATCCCTAAGTATTTCTATATTATGACTCTTTAACAACATAAGGAATTTCGCTGCATTGCAAAACTCAAAAACTGAATGTCTCAATTAAAACTAATTACTGCAGAATATCTTGAAAATTGAAAAATCCTTGATATAGAATATGGAGTGTTCGAAGTGTATGTAAATTCAAATGAGCAGTTTTTATATGAGAGTAAAGGAATATCATTTAAAGCTTTATTCGCAGATTGTATATCGGAATGTTGTTGTAGATTGTTTTATCCACATACTTTCAGAAACACTATTAAGCAAAAATAATATCTTAAAAAATGTGATAGTCTTTCTATTTCCTAGAAAACTCATGAGCTGAGAAAAAGTATTCATTATTTCTATTTTACTCTCACAGTTACGGTAATAATTATATCAGGCCATTTATCCGGTAAATTAAGTGGTTGGAATACAGTTTAGCCCGACCACCCTTGGCGACAGGAATTATTTATTAAATATTTTGCAAAATATGGCTACCCTGGTGTGCTTCGCGGACTTAACGTTCAGCCAAAAAAAATCGCTAAGTTTGGCAATTTTTGAAATCGCGCCAAGTAGTTGGGTTAAACTGCATGTTCTCCAATTAAATTTAATTAATGAGTTAATATTTGAAAAAAAAATGTATTCATACCCAATGTCATCCACTACAAGTTTAAAAAATTGTATTTGAACTTGAGTGGATGAATAAAAAGTATTTTATTAACGATTGAAAATTTGAACAAGATATATAAATATATACAGAAAGAGTGAGAACTAATCGTAGGAATTTAATAAAAAAGAAGAATTTAAGCAACACAGAGCCTTATTTTGTCCCCTGAATATAACATAAAATGTATAAAAGCACAATTCTATTATTATGACATTATTAATCTTTAAATATAAGAATCAGTGAAATGCATTTGAAAATATATCTGTACATGTGTGTTATTTGCTGCTCATAAACTACTGCCAAATTTAAAAATTTAATGAAGAGAATACTCTTCATATAATTTTTAATGTATGTTATATTCATGTAAATGCTGAATTTTGGAATAAATTTAGTCGAGGATTATATTAATAGGTCTTTAATCAAATTAAGTAATTAATCGAATTTTATTATTGTGAATGTGATGTAAAAGTTTTAATTTTACATAAAGGATTTTCTGTATTTATTGAGGGGTCTGTTCATCGCTTATAACCCTTTCGTCACGAACGTGCCATATACACATCACTCGTGATCGTCGTTCACGGCGGAACGTACCCAATACGCATCACTACAGAATGAGCTCAATGGCCGAACGATGCGCATTCGTATTCTAAGGTGGGACGTTTTCTAAATATCTCTCGATGGCATCTTGTGTCCAAAAATTTTGAACTGAATAGTAGTTTTAAGATCATGACCTTCTGTTTGTTCACAGTCGGTCCGAATTCAGTATTTTGTTCAACAGCTTTTGCGGGTGAGGAAGAAAAGCGTAACGTAAACAAACTTAACTCGGCTCTTTGAACTTCCATGTCATGTACATTCATGTTTCTGGTTTTTCTCTGAATGTAATTCTTTTGTTTTTCGCTATGTATTTTTTTAATTTATTTCTTTCTTTTTGGAGTTGTACCGTCAGTACTGTTTGACTTTGCTTTGTTTCTGGATGCATTTCATATACTCCCCCCCTTTTTTTTTATTTCGAAGGGCCTCGACTCCTGTTTGTAATTGCGAGAAAGCGTTGTTTATCAGAAGAATATACAAACATGATCGAAAGCCAATTAAAGATGAGAGTGTGATTAATTTTCTGAAATGTTTGAAAGGAATATTTCTAGTGATTCTGATGCGGGCATTTTGTCAGAGACGGACAAAACAGCACTTTGCTTTTCCCACACTTCGAGAATGATCACCCTCGGTGTTCACATTAAGTTTTGTTACATCTTGTAAATAGTCTTTAGTGTATAATTTTTTTTATTAATTTTAAAGTTGATTGATGTTTTTGTCAGTAAAACTTCGGAAAATTTTCCATAGCGGCTATTGAAAATTATTTCTCAAAGTAAGCACTTCTTTATATACATTTTTCACTATATTAAAGGAAAAAAAGTATTAAAAAAGCTAATTTTAAAATATATAACAGCTTAATTAATAATCTGAAATTTTACCAAAAATTATAACTATAGGATGAAAATATTTTTGTGTTGGAATTTTTTTAAAGTTAATCTTAGAGATGCAAAAACCCCGTCCCGTGCGAGAGCCCCGTTCGATTCTCCTCCGTCCCCGGGACACGTCCTACTCCAAGGCGTGCCTTCCTGAAAGGGTTAATGACGACATATCTTTTGAATTAAATACGTTTAATTAATCTTATCGGTGCACACTATACAACTTTTTTGTATACAAATTTACAATGAGGGAATATACACCTCCACAGCAGATTCGCGCAGAACATTATCTAAATAAAAATGCGTCTAACCCTTTTTTTTTCTTTAGTCCTCTCTCCTCTCACTGTATATACTAATAT
The DNA here is from genome assembly GCA_019974015.1 of Nephila pilipes. NCBI lineage: Eukaryota > Metazoa > Arthropoda > Arachnida > Araneae > Nephilidae > Nephila > Nephila pilipes. The sequence goes on along the minus strand of BMAW01104404.1, from coordinate 152,325 downwards.
ACTATCTCCCACGCACTGATGGGAGAAACGGGGCAAGAAATCCCCCCGCAGCTTCCATAAGAAAGCGTACTTGCCGATCGTTGGTCATCCGCCACTGGATGGGGGGAAGCTAAGCATCTTTGTGCCCCCCCCACATAATGAATAGGTCTCTGAAATGGAATAGAAAGATGAAATTTAAAAAAGGCAGTAAAAAGTTTTAAAATAATAAAAAGTTGGAATAGAAGGTGAAAAACGAACCCGACTCTAAGAATGACATATTTACATTCATTTTTTTCAAGTATCAGGTTACAAGCTGGTGTTGCTGTCTCATTGGGCTCTACGCGTATTACACCTTGGATTTTACCTTTGTCCCTCTCTAAATTTCTATGCATCTGGGAGCCAGTGTCATTTTACCACTAAATTGGATTCATTTTTTGGCGGGACTTTCGGATCTTTTCTTATCATTAAAGATTCCTTTTATCTTTTATCTTATTTTGCTGATTGAGCCCCGTTTCTAGTAGTATGAATGCAATTATCATGGCCTAGAATTAGTGAGTTTGATTTTTAACTTCTTCTAAATAGACTATATTGTGAGGTGATGATAAATATGATAAAAATAAGTAAATATAAGTTAGGAAATTGAGTTGTAGTTTTATAAATATTCTCGATTCTCAGCTGAGGTTAAACCTTACTTTACCAATTTATAACTAAGTAACCATTCAGCATCCCTTATCACCACATTAATTTATTAAATTCTAAATTTTAAAGTAGATATGAAACCAATCCTTCAAAGAAAAGTCGAATTCCTGTAGCATTCAGAGTTTAATACCTTTAATTTGTATAGAAATATATATTTACAGTTATCACCAACACGTTAACATCACAAACTGCACTAAAAGTTCGCATCGAATTTTTACTCTTGCATACGACAACTGAAAGGCTTATGCTTTTTTAAAGAAGCTCTCCTTTGAATGCAAAAAATTAGTTCCATTTCCTTCTGGAGATTCAAGAGTTTTATCCCTAATATCTTTTTTCCCTGTTACCACAGAATTGACTTCATAAGAACATTTCCCTTCGGGAGAAGCATAATAATTAATTATTTCCAGATTTTCATCTGCCCCTGTGGAGGAATTGATTCCCTTTCTCTTGTGATTTCTTTCGCTCTGATGATCCGTTTTTCATACAATTAGACAGCAATCCATGTAATTAAACTAGTGATTTATGGATTCAGCCATTTTATTTTTGTAATCTTTCTCATATGGTATATACTTAATTTCTTGGAAATTAGTTATTTCTAGCTAACGTGATTTTTCTTCTTCTTTTATTAGCACTATTGTTATTAATAAAATTGATTCATTTCTACTGACAAAAGTTAAAGGGGAATAAAGAAGTTCTGATTTATTTGAGAAAAATGAGACTGCGTCCTGATTTTGTAAGGAAAAAAAGTGAAGCATTAAAAGCTTGGGAAGTATTTTCACATTAAAAGTTAGAACATATATTTAATGAACTTATCCGGAGATAAGTGTGTTTAATCAAGTCAGTATGGATTTAATTTACTATACTTTGAAGCATACTGGAAAAATTGTGATGAAAAATGAGAATAAAAGTTTTTTTTTATGCATTTAATGCGTACCTTAAAAGAGACTCAAAAAAATTGAAATATTATGTAAGAAATAATTAAACTTGGGTATAATTAAATAATGTTTAAATTTATCATATCCATTAACGACAAAGAAGAGATATTCATTTAGAGTTCCTTACTTTAACTTCTTATTAATAGAATATACTTTCACTTACTATAATTCAAGAAACATGTCATGTAAACAGGACATATTACTCGTTTTTAAGATGTAAAAACTCAAGAAATCGTTTTGAGATAGTTTAAATATGAATTTTTAGAAATTCTTCTGATTGATGCATCTATTTTTGATGTCTCTGTTGAAAGAAATCCAAAAATGTTTGTCTAGTAATCATACCTTGACATTTGTCTTCTAATATTCGTAGCACAATATTTTTTATTTTACCTATTTGTTAATTTTTTGAGGTATGGATTTATTAAGGTAATATGATCTATAAAATAGTAATATTATTTTTTTAAGTAATAATATTTTTAATACATATATAATATATTTTCTAT
>BMAW01104404.1:47012-147382 GCA_019974015.1 Nephila pilipes | reverse complement strand
CACACACACACACACACACACACACACACACACACACACACACACACACACACACACACACACACACAATACATTATATTGGATTGGAAGACATATTATACACACACTATCACAGATATATATATATATATATATTGTGTGTGTGTGTGTGTGTGTGTAAACAATGTCTTCACATAAATTTAACTTAATTTCTTAACTTGACCAATACTGTAACTGTCAAAGGGAGGAATTCATCTTTATCTCCTGATACAATTCTTTTAAATCTTTTAATTTATTTGATCCAGCGTTATGAAATTATTGTATTATATAAGATTTTCCTCCATTTCAAACCTACAGGGACATCTTTCGTTTCAATACAAATAATGTAATATCACGTAATCCAAATAATTCCTGTATTAACGTCCCAAGACAAAAAAATTTCGTTCTATTCTGATTTAACTACTGAAGAAAATATTTAAAGTTTCATTGTTGTACTTCGACTGAAGTAAAATATTTCAAACACTACATTTAAAAATTAATAAAAGAATTTAATATTGATATTGCATCATATATATATATATATATATATATATATATATATATATATATATATATATATATATATATATATATATATATATATATATATATATATGTAATAATATCATCTTTCTCTTGAACTTTGAAGTCAGAAAAAAAACAGTCAAGGCTCATTGAAGTTTCAAGAAACTACTTTTACTTTAAGCGAGAGAGAGACCATTTCCACTCATGTTGGCTGCCAAACCATTACAACACAAGAAAAAAGAGGAATAAGAAGAGAGCGTTTTTCGTTGTGTTTTGATTATATACGAGGGAAAAATCACTTGAAACGTCAGAAACACTGGTTGGAGGAAGGATTTAAATATCATAATAGACAGGGAATATGAAGGAATTGTTTTGACAGATTTATAATCGTGGTAAAGAGATTTACCAGATTTAAGAGCACGAGTATAATAAATAAAAGAATAATTTGAAGGGGATCAGAAATACTAATGAACATTGTTCTTTTAAAGGAGAGAATGGACAAATTTGATAATTAAGAGAACCATTCAGATTCAAAAGAGTATTTATTCTAAATGAAAGCAAATTTTCCGAATTGAGGATCGAAGTAAACCGAACGTTTTTTCAGAATCAAAATTATTTTGATTTTAACGAGAGAAGATTGAGTTAAAAAATGTAAAATTTTAAAAAAAAGTAGTAAAGATTTTATCATATATATATATATATATATGTTTGGAAAATTCTTGATATTTTTTTTAGTTTTAATTAATAATTGTTTGTAGTATAAACAATTTTAATTATACATTTTGTTATGGGGATAGGTTGATAAGGCCTATAATTCTAAAATATCACAGCTTAACATTTCAAAGAGGTAACAACAATGAATCATATTATTCTCTCGTAACACTTTTTAAATTTATTATTTTGTTCTTTCTAATCTTCTTTTATATACATAATTAATTTTGTAACAAAATATTGAAAGAAATTTAAATATTATGGAAACAGGAAACTAAATTAAATAGAATTCCTCAAAATTGCTAACAAAAGTTACTTACAGTTTGTTTTGAAAAAAATAATAAATGTGAAAGAAAAAAGAGAATTTTAAAATTGCATAATCTTAGATAGAAGAGATTGCCACTACTTAACAAAATGAGAAGAATAACGTGATTTAATACAGGACAAAGTGGCGGATGATGAACCCAATATAGGTAGAAACCTTGACATAATGAATAATGTAGATGAAGGAGGAAATAAACCTAGATAAAAAAAAAAGAAATGTAATAATCATAAATATTTAATCTGGTTTATAACAGATTAACCTGATTAACAAGTCTTACAATTCTAACTTTCCTACTGAAAAATCGCACAAAAATATGAAATTCCAAAAAATAAAATTTATACACATATATGGTAAATAGAAATAACCAAAAAACAGAGAAAGAACAATCCAAAAATGAATCAATTTGATTAAAAAAAAGATTATAAAACTTACATCAGTTAAATTCCTTTAGCAACTCACAGAGAAAAACCACATTCTATACTCAAAATTCTATGTAATAATATCAGTGTATTTAAGACACAAATTTGATATTGCGTATTTCGGTTATAAATGAAATTTGTAAGTATGTTCTTCCTTAAAATGCATTTAAATAAGGGTAATTTTTTTTTTCAAGGAGAAGATCCATTTTATCATATATTGAATATGTTTTTTTATTTTTACAGTTTTAAAGAAATAATATTATTCCAATCATTTTTTTAAAATGGTTTGCAGTAAACTCATATCTGGATAAAATGATAAGAAAGGCCTAAAATATTGATTATTTTAACTTGAAAGAAAAAACATAATAAATATTTTTAAACATCCTAAAACTAAAAAAATGAAAATATTTTATAAAATGTAGATTAGTACAGACTAAAATTACATACAGTACCTCCTTGTTGTACTTTTAATCTGTTTATAAATAGTTTTGCTAAAATGTACACTTTTTTTATAGCAAACATAACAAAGTTCTTAAAGTTTTTTTCTCACGCAAACATTAATTATTTCATATAAATCTCTTTTAGAACTTTAGTAAGATTCTCCTCAATGGTCAGAAGATTTAAGAAAAATCCTAAAATCACAACATAGATAGTATACTGTCTTATTATTAATATATATGACTATATCACGTTACTTTTAATATTCACCAAACTGTTCTATTTTTTTAAATTTCTTTTATTTTTTTACCAGCAATGGTATTATAGGTATTGATTCATTAGTTATTATTATTCTATATTTTATGGTTTTTCTATGATATATATATATATATATATATATATAGTTATTAGTTATTGTTAAATAATAATGTTTTCTGAATAATATGTTTTTTCTAGATGCTAAACATTTTTAATGTTTTTACATTCATTTTTTCATTCTTTGTTTTTTTCCCATTATTTATATTTTAAAGAATCGTAAATAATTTAAATGTTGTTTTACTATTTTAAATATTAGTTTTTCATTTATTCTTTCTAATAGTTTTTTTATAGATAAGTAAATTCAGTAAATAGTTTTTTTATTTCCTTTAAACCACTTAATCAGAATGTTAGTTCAGTGAATCTATTCAGTCATGAATTATAGATGGCATTGATGTGAAAGTAAAGAATTTATTCTGTTTGTAAACGTTTTAATTTTCTAATTTTTGTTCATAATGAATGGTCATACATTTTGATTATGTAAAGAATTTCATTCTGTTGATTATGCCACATTTAAACGATTTGACATTTTATAATTGCAACGACGTGTCGTTGGAAGTATTTTTAAATATCATTATGTTTTAGTTCGCTTATCTTTCTGACATAATTATTGGTATAATTAATATAATTCTTTTATATTGTTAAGGGTCTTAATTGGAGTAAAAATATTTGAAATTTATTTTTACTCCAATTAAGACCCTTAACAATATAAATAATTGGGATTTTCAAAGTTTCCTTAGTTTACCTCCACTCATCTATCCTTTCATAATCTATTGAAAGAAAAATAATAAAGTTGTTCCATAGGATATAGTATAGTACTAATCACATTATTCCCATTTATCTAAATTTTAGCCTATCGATCACTTTTCTTTTCTTTAATTCCGCTCTGGATTCAAGTAGATTTGTTTCGATTTGTAATCTTTAAATATTGGACCGTTTTATTATTTAATTAAACTTTTGATTGGCATGTTTAATAATTTCTTTCATCTATTCATTTAGAAGCTAGCCTAGAGTTTTATATTATTATTAGGCTGAATATTTTATACTTTTATATGATATAAACATATCATGCTGCATGTGCATGTATATTAATATATATATATTGTATAGAAAATACATATCATCATCATATATATACATACATACAGCAAGGTACATAGAAACATATATTATCAATATATTACATATAGCGTATATATATTATGAAACATAAGGCACGTAACATATATCAACATATACATACATACAGAAACATATATATATCAATATATATCAATATATATATATATACATATAAGGAAAATATATATCAATATATATACATATATACAGAACATATTACATTCAATACATATATCTAATTATTGGCTACATGCTATTAATCAATACATGGCATATCACTATATATACATACATATCAACATATTATACATTCAACATATACAGTTACATATACATACAAATATACATTACTCACCATATACATGGTTGTTGTTAGAAACTATGGTCAACATATATATTATCAACATACAAGGCCATCAATATATACATACACATACATAATCAACACATACATGTATACATATCAATACATGCATATATACAGAAACATATTACTGGGGTCGATATACACATGTTTGATACATACATATACAGAAAATGCATCACATACATATGTTATTATTACAGAAATATATTACATCAACATATATGGAGCAGAAACAGATATTGCCATTGTTATTATTAACAATACATATTATTACAGAAAACATATTATTACATCAATCATATGGTTGTTGTTACAGAAACATATTTACAGCATGTTATAAGCGTGGCTACCCAACATTTACCAAACCCAGCTGAAACACACACACACACACACACACACACACACACATATATGTAACATTATTCCTATCGACTTTTGTAAAGTAACATAATATCAAATACAGTCGAGGCGTATTGAATTTTCACTTTTATTTAAAGCTGTGAGAGAGACCATTTTCATTAGGTAGTTGGTTACATCAATTAAGTAAGAAGAGCAGAACAGTTGTATGAAAAAGAGCAAGCGCAGTATGAAAGAGAGAACGTTTTTCGTTGCGTTTTTGCTTATAAACTAGGGAAAATTCCCATCAAACGTCATAAGCACGTGGTAAGAATAAGGGGATTCCAGGGAAAAATAGTAGATAGGGAATTAAAAAGGGATTGTTGTTGACAGATTTATAATTAGTTTAAGCAGAATTAATCCTTTTCAAGAGCGCGTGATGTAATAAATTATAGGATACTTTGGAAGGGGATCAGGAAATAAGAATGAACTCTTTACTTTTGTATTAGGGAATGAGATAGAATAGAAAGTTAATTTATTATTTAGGGTAATTATTGAATTAAAAGTTAAATCATTACACACATATATATATATATATATATAGTTAAGCTTAACGCAGTTATTGACATGCAAAGACAGTTTAAAATTACTGCATGTGAAGTTGTTTTTATTGTGACAAAATGATTAATATTTATTGTAACAACATAATAATTCTACATGGTTATGCTTCTTTCATTACTATGTTAGAATTAGGCAGGAAAATCTTACATTTAAGGGAGCGCACACACATACACAATATATATATATATATATATATATATATATATATATATATATATATATCCATAATTGCATACTGATATTTAATGCAGTTATTATAAATAAATACGCATCTTTTTATTTTCAAGATTAATCAAACTAAAAGAATTCTTGATGGAAATTAGCTATTTTTCAGACTAATTGATGCATGCGTATAAAAATATTTATTTCATTATATAAAATATCTTTTAAAATTGTATTGAAACTTTTTATTAGAATATATTCCTGTCTTAAATGGGAGTTTGACACATTGTAAATTTTTTTTGGTATTACTTTTTACATTTAACACCAAACTATACCTTAAGAAGAAAATCTTTCGACGATTTTATCTTGCTGTTTCTACATGTTTTCCACACATTTTCTCTCTTAGCTACTTAGAATAATTGAAGTTTGCCACAAACTTTTCCCAACGATAAAGGGTTCCTCATAACTTTTAAGAAAGTAATTACTTTCTTCGCTACAGCAAGGTTACTTTTCGTTAATGCTTAAACAAAAGTTGCAAAAAAGAAAATGTCATGAAAAAATAACTTTCTCTTTTATAGTTTTATGAAGTAGGTACAAAGTTCTTTGTATTATTATTGTCTGCAAAAAAGAAGGAAACGTTGCGAAAGCATTTGAAAGAAATGAATTAATTAGGGGTTATTTTACTTAAAACCTGTGGAAATAACCTCTGTGAAGAAGCAGACGTATAACTCAAATATATCAATAAGTATTGAAATATATATTTCTTATAACGATTGTTATAAAATTAATGTAAAATATGAACAATTGGGAATAAAGCAGGGACATTTTTACTGGGAGAGAAATCAATATTTCTTAGTGAGCACAATAATTGTTAAAGTAACAAGCTTAAACATTTAAATAGAAAATGAAATAAATGAAAATGTTTTAACGGTATAAAAATGTTTATTAGATAAGTTATAATTTATAGAACTAAGGAAAATATTTGTAATCATTATTATTGAATAAAAGTTTCTAAATGCAAATTTCATTTAGATGTATTATATTTTTCATGGAAATAAGTAAATATAGATTGTTATCCTTGTAATCTAGAATTAAACATTTTAAAATTTTAACAGGTTGAAAACATTGAAATGGTTTTCGAAACTTGTATTGTTAGAAGTAATTACTTTTTCTTATTCCTGCTTAGTAACTATGTGTGATTGTGAATGTATATTAACGTCGTACTAGAAGCAACACGAGGGCTATTGATGACGCACTTCGTACATTTGAACCACGTTCTAGTGATGAGGACGACGCTTGAGCCGGCATCCCCTTTCTAAGCTTCCACATCGAGCCAACGGGAGGACTTTGAGCCACGACAGATTTAACGTGCATCAGCTCCGGCAACACGGAGGGTCTAAAGTGATACAGGGCTGAAACCCACGATTCCTCAAAACTGATAACAGAAATAAAACGTGAAATGATGCATTGCATTAGTCAGATATAGCCTTAAGACGATGAAAAATAATCTGTAATATTTTGTCCTAGTGTGATCAAATATATGAAAATGTTTCAAAGATTATTTGTATTTGAAGACAGATGGTATCCTTAAGGTGAATTGCTGTTACCATTCGGTGCTGCCATCTGTTAAACAGAGTCGAAACATATTTGACACTGGTTAATAAATTAGTTTTGACTTATTAGTCATCTGATGTCAAATCTAAATTTGATACCTGCACATAGAGTTATTGACGTCATTTTACGTTGAGTTGTCACCGTGGATGATAAATTAATTTATCATTTTCCACCAGAAATCAAGCTAGAATCAAAACATTGGGTTGCTTCCAAGGAATCCTTTATAAAAAAAAAAAGACGAGTATGATCTCAATGGCCGAAAAGTTATGGCAAAGAATTTTTGAGGTACGGTATGTGTCATGATGACGAATACGAGTAAGTGAGGCTTACTTAGATAGCTGAGCCACTGGTGTAGATTAAAACTCGTGACTGGTGGTGTTTCAAGTGAGCCACGTGTTTGAGTTCTGATTCCACTAAAACATGCCATGTAATAGAGCTGATACATATTAAATCTGTTGCATCTTAAATTATCCACATTAACATGGTTTGGAATTATGATGAGTGAGGTGCAAACAAAGGGGTCGTCTTCTTCATTTGATTCTGGTTCCAAACTAAGTCATAAATAGACCAGCCCTTAAATGTTATGATAATAAGCAATCGATAAATATTTCATAGTTTAAGAAAAATAAACTAAATTATCCAAAGCCTTGTTATTCAATCGATATTAAGGGTAATATTTTCGATTGAAGATATTATTCAGTTTTATTTATATTCAACGAGTTCTCTAATTCCATGATGCAATACCTTCTGATAACATCAATTTCAACAATGGTTCTTTCAAATATTTTATTTGATCGTTATTCAAATTTATATTGAAAGATATATGATATATTTTAAAATATACATTTGAATGAGAATAGAAATACATAATTTTCATCTGATATGAGGAACAATGAAACAGAATTGCGAAGGCTCCACTTCGTTGCTGAGATGTGCTATCCATTGATACACACTGAACAAACAGTGAATAAATAGTTAGAGAAGCAAACTATTATATTAAATTGCATAAGAATTACATTACATAAGAAACTACTACATTAATCTACATGAGAATAATGAAAACTAAATGTTTGTATTGCAAATCTGGGGCGATAAATAACTCACACCCAATTCTATAGATTAAAACTGTAAGTGCTATTTTTTTTTATTAATATTGAAACTGGATCCAAGTTAGAAACAAAGCATATATACTATCTTTGATTAGAATATCAGCCTTCCGACGATCATCTAACATTCTTGAACCAATATCGTTTCCATCCTAATTTTACAAACCTTCTATCTTTTCTCCGCATTTTAACACATGCGATCGCTCACTCTTATCTGTTCCTGCGCTCTACGGGGGTTATTCAAAGTGATTAATCTGATTTCAGATTCCGTATTTCCAAATAAATAAAAAAATAAATGAATAAAATAAATGAAAAAAAATTAATTAAATTTAAATTAAATAAGATGACAAATAAATAAAAATAAAATATAAAAAAATAAAATTTATAAATTTTAATAAATAAAGGTAAAATATAAATAAAAATAAGTAAATATAAATAGAAAAATAAATAAAAATAAAATATAAATAAAAAATAAATAAAAATAAAATATAAATAAAATATAAATAAAAAATAAATATAAATAAAATATAAATAAAAATAAAATATAAATAAAAAATAAATAAAATTAAAAAATAAATAAAATTAAAATATAAATAAAATATAAATAAAAAATAAATAAAATTAAAATATAAATATAAATAAAATATAAATAAAAAATAAATAAAAAATAAATAAAAATAAAATATAAATAAATAAAATAAACGACGCAGAATAGTAAGTAATACGAAAATTCAAAGGGAGAACACAGAATTTTTTTTTATAAGCATTCGATGTAATTTCCATCTAGATATAATGTCATTTCGATACATAATTCCTGCTTAACATTCTAAAACATCAATGGTAATGGAATGTATATCGGTAGAAATCAATTGCTTAAGTTCACATACAATTATGGGTAACGCTGGAGCATACACCTATTCTTATGTAAAAGCCTCCAAAAGATGAAATAGCGTGGGGCCGAATCAGGTGATTAAATATGAGAATCGCATATAGGAGGCCTTAGGTGGTCTGCTGTGCAACACCAAGTCACGTGGTGCACTACAACCGATCTAACTGAGAAATAGCTCTGAGAAAGCTTCTAAAATAGCTTTTGTGAAATAGCTTCATGAAGAAACTCCAGGAGCATCTATTTTTCACAATATAAAACTTCCCAATTTTTCCTTTTTGTTTCACGTATTACTTATCATGCTGTGTCATTTACTCATATTTTTGACAATATGTAATTTTGATTTTAGAGGAATCATTTTGAATAATCTTGTACTTCATTACACTCCTTCTCACATAGAAATGCTAATTTACATAAGTTAGAGTTGTAACGCTACAATTTTAGTTTCTCTAATCAACTAGAGTTCTCTTGCTCTCTCGCTCTTTTACCATAATTCTATATGATACACTAAACTTTAAAAGACATTCAATGAAAACTCCAGACCAATCAAGCAAAAATTTATATTTTCAATGAAAGAAAATCGATACGTTCTCTTCGGTTCTCAATCCTATCAAACCACTTTAATAATAATTGAAATTAAGTTATCTTACCGATGTCTCTCAGTTAAAATCACCTGATAATCCTTTGATATCGCCACAATTCAATAGTTATCACTTGCACCGGCTAGTAACATTCGTTACTCTCTATATCTCTTATAAATTTCACTTTACTAATATAACACCATATTTGAATCACTTCACTTTATTTCCAACTGCATCTAATTCACATAATCAAGTTTCATTCTGGTTGGGCAGAAATTGTTATTTTATGCAATCAATCTCAATTATAGTAGTCCTGGTTAATGAAGAGAAAACTGCGAGTAGCCCAACGTCACAGAGTATATTCACAAGGTGATTTTCTCATATGAAATGCATCTTAAAATAGCTCCAAAATATTAGTTCACTGGAAAACTGCTCAAGAACACGTTACAAAACTTTTAAGGATATAATTTAATATAAGATATGTTTATTATACGATGCAATAGACTCTCGTCCTCCTGTAATATAAAATACTGTTTCAGCATAGAAAATTATAAGCTAATAAATAGCTAATTTTTAATTGTAAAATTCTATTCTGATCCTATATTGAGTCTATATAAGCCTGCAATAATTTTATGTAAAGTTATAATTAATTATAAGTAACAATTTACAATTATAATAAATTCCAATAATTTATAAAATATTATATTTAATTCTGAGTTATAATTCATGATTTATTATTCATTATTTAAAAAAAACCAATCATAATGAATCATAATAATGTTTTACTAAAAATAAAACATGATTAAATTATAATTTATTAAATAGAAATATGCTCATGATTCATTTTAATTTATAACCACTTTGACAACTTATCGACCGATAACTTTAGGTACGACGGTTCATTACGTTTAAAGACTATTGTAGAGAACACAAAGGTTATCTGTTAAAACTCATTTGGGGGGGTCTCAGTTCCCTTCTCAATTCATATAGAGTAAAATACCAATTAAAGTGTTCACGTTCAAAAGTTATTATGAATTAGGATTATAAAAGACATATCCTTCTCCAATTCAATTTCGATGGGATATAATTAAATTACTAAAAACTCAAATAACTAAATACTTGCATATTACATTAATATAATTTGCATTCCTCAGTGAAGAATATTAACTGTTGCAGTTCAACCAATACCTAAAATGTTTCTTGAGCAAAACTTTTTCCAGCTGAAATGTACATTAAAAGTATTATATCCTAGTGCTTTCAGTTGTAATAGAAAAATCATTTTTCTCTTCGCTCTTCAAAATTGCATTACGGAGTGATGTCTTTTCAGAGAGTTACGTTATAATTTCGTTACTTTATTAAGACTTATTTTACGTAGCAAGTTCTGGAATTGGAAAAAAGTAAGAAGTGCATGATTAATTTAGGAACAGGACCTGTTTACTTCTCTACTTATTCTTCCTGTAATTTCTTATTACATTCACCATTTTCCCTCGAAAGATTTTCTTTACTTCTAGGATATCCAAATAAACGAGAAAAAAAATTTCTTACTATTCACTGAAAGCAAATTATACTAGAGGATTTCTAGTTAATTGTACTTTTTATCTGTGTATCTGCGAAATTACATTATTTTGTAGTACTTCCTTGATAACGTAATACATAATATACATTTATTTATTTGTGTAAAATACAAAAACATTAAATATATGAAGTTGAAGTGTTTTAATTGATACCTATTTCAACTCGTATTTGAATTTATCACCATGGCTTGTACTTATGTAATATAAAATATAACTCTAATTTACGCTCATTAATCCTAACACCATAAATGCGTTCAATCTGTTGCCTAATAGTAATTTTTAAAGTAAAATATAAATGTAAAAAATAAAATTATCTTTACATAAAACTATATTAAGAAACTTGTTTTAATCCTTAGAATATTAGAATGAACACTTTTATCGCTCCTGAAATATGAAACAATGATAAAAAAAATTATAAATTCGAGAAGTCTAAATATAAGCATTTTTCTTAAATTTGCAATTAAAAACTATATTCAGTAAAAATATTGCCAAATTCTCACTCTCATTCTTTCTTTCTTTACAATCTTCTTGAGAAAAAATAATGGATTTTTCAAATAAAATTTAAATATTTTTTAGCATTGATTGAATGTCGGCAATAGCATATCATATTAGAAATCAAATAACGCATTTGATTATATTCACAATGTTTAATTTAGTTTAATGAAACATTTTTCCTGACAAATAAAATTTATAAACTCAAATGCATTATAAGGAAAAGATTTTAAGCGTTTTCATATATCCAAAGAAATGTATTAAATTAAAAACCATACAGTATGCCTAAAATCCTTTCAAATCTCAAAATGAGAGAATAAAGTTGATTAATTTCATTTTGATTTCCATCCCGTTACATATGAAATTTTGCCAAATCTTGAATTGAATTATAGCTTCAGAATAACATTCTTGAATGGTGCTATTAATTTCAAATTAGAGCTGTAATGCTTAGAAAGACCCAGAAAATTTAAGTAGCAGAATATATGATTTAAAGAAAACTTTTGGAGGAAGAATTGGTTTCGAATAAATCTTGGAAAAGTTCGAAAAGTCATAAAAACAGTTTAAAATTTCAATTTATAATTATATTAACTAATTAGAAAACCTAATTTATCTAATTTAATTAAACAAAGTTGGTTATGTGTCTTTCAGTTGTACGTATTGGTAATACAATTTATGTTATTGATACTATAAAGGAATGCCAGACAGTACCAATAATATATTTTACAGGAGTAAAAAAATAAACCAAAATCACAAGTATACTGCTAAAATAAATTAGGGTAAACCCATGGAACTATGCAATTATTTTCAACAGTAATTAATGCCAAATAAAAAGTAGAAATAGGCAAGAAGAAAAATTCATATACAAGTCAGCATATGCGTGCATGCTTCACATAGCGATGAATTACAGAGGTCTCTCTCTCTTTCTCTCTCTTTGGAATGTTTCATTCTCACTGGGGTATTTTGTAAACAACATCTTACACACTCACTCCTTATAAACTCTCCTCTATAAGTGGACGTTAACAAATGTAACTTCCATATATAATGTATAAATTTCTCATTAAAGTTACAAATATTGCACATTTTGCAATAACATTTAGGATTATTCATTAATTAGATCGATGTATTCATTTTGAAATTAAAAGCACCTATAGAGTATCTAAACACTTAATGCAGTTTTCTGAAAGATAAATGAGATATCTCCTTTTTACTTTGAGTTTATTCTATACTACGCCGTCAATATGCCAAGAATTAAACCTCTCCATCGGTATGATGGTGAGTCAAGTTCTGCTGAAAAATGTAAAAAAAAAATTCTTTTGGTGGTGTAGTAACAAAGCTGCTTGTATAAGTCAAAAAAATATTAAGTGCGTGAGAAAATTTTAGATATTTATAAAAATATTGAACTTGGCGAAGAGTCATATTTCAGTTACCTAGAATAAATCTTTAATAAATAATTTTAAAACAGTTCACACTTGTAAATGGTTTAAATGAAAATTCGTTTTTTTTTAATTACTCATTAGGGTACTGTTGAAAGGAGAATACTTTTTCTTTTAATTGGTTATTTGTTTTGAAACTTGTATGAAATGCTACCAAGTGTAATTTTACTTAGAGTTTTTGTAATTCGTTTAGACAAGTTACGCAAATTTTCCTTATTGTATATAGAAATATGTAAATGATGAACGAGTTCATACATTTAGGAGTAACAAAGTATTTTTAGGAACATTCAAGTGTGAGAATTATTGCTTTAAATATTTAATAAGCTTAAAAATTCAAAAAAAAATTAATGAAATTTTATAACCGTAAAAGAGAGACTCGTGATATAAAATATTTAAATAAAAATATTATATTAGAACAAATGCAATTTTACTATGAACGATAATAAATAAAAGTAAGGAAGAAGAATAAAATGAAAGAACAAATTTTTATACCTTTATATAATGAACAGACTTAAATTTTATACGTTTATTTTATTCTTTTATTACTGTACAACGAATCTTACGAATTTATACATTTTCAATTTCCTTTTAACTTGAAGGAAAACGCAATGAGTAGACCTATTAGTTTTTGGTATCCAGTGCTACATATATGATACATAAGGCATTCATTCGAATTACATAATTTTTAAAAAAAAGATGTCTTATTTTCATAAAAAAAATAATCAATTTTTCAAATATCAGCTTAGAAATTACTATTACTTGTGCTAATACAGATTATAAAGTTTATAATCGTTTTCATTTGGAATGTCTATGCCGCTAAGATATACACATATTTTGGATATACATTATACTTTATTAATTAAAAATGAATTAGACGTGAATCATTTGGCTTCATATTAGGTTCGCGTAGCAGAACAATTATTTCCAAATCTCAAATGCGTATGAATCTTAACTGTGGACAGTGACAACATTTTAAAATCAGCTTCTTTTTGGTACTACATATGTTCTTGCAGCTTTAGGTATTTATTTTACTATGGATAAACTTCATATTATGTTTTTATTGAGCCTTTATTATCATTTACTAAGATTATCAATTTGAATTCATTAAATTCTGTTTCTACTGTTCATGATCGTAAAAATACCTTGTATTTGTTTCAGGATTGCTAAGAAATAAAGCAGAAGGTTTTTTATTCTTCTTCAAGTTAATGAATCATATATTAAAACTCATTCTTTATAACTTTATGTCGAATTATCTTATTCTATAATTTTAATAATAAACTGTAATGTAATGGTCATATTATTTGTTCCATAAAACGCTCATTTAATTTGAATAAAATCTTAGGAATATAAACTAAATGAAACAACAAAAAAAAAAAGACTATTTGGAAGAAAATAAAAAAAAAATATTTTTCAGATATTAAATGCTATAAATTAATGTAAATGAGAATTATGAAGATATTCCGTTGTGTCAGTGTGCAAATGAAAAACTCAAAATATACTCATGGACAAAAAATTAGCGCACCAAGAAATAATTCCGAAATCGTAACGAAACTTGGCATGAAGGTACACGTCGGGGAGGTATGCAAATGATTAGAAATGCAGCGTGATTGCGCATTACATATAGCCGGTGGAAGTATATATTTATGTGCAATATTTTTAACATTTTGCACCTCTGATAGTTTCTTCAAACCGACTTAAGTGGTTTGATTTATTTTAAATAGATAAAAAGGAGTAAAAAAAAGTAATATCCATTTTACACAGGTTTTTTTTTTTCGAAATTAAATTCAAATTTCTCCAAGATCAATTTTTCTCTCACTCAATGGGACTTTTACACCAGTTTTTCATTCCATTTGACGCCCCTCAGCTTTGGGCTTTGTTGTTTCTCGGAGATCATTTATTTCTCGTCAAAATTCTTTACAATCCAGGTGCTCTTTACGTTTGTACTTTTTCCACTCTGATTCTTAGCTATATTTTACAACGTTTTTCTGAATTTCACTTGGTGTGTGTGTGTGTGAGAGAGAGTGAGGGTGTGTGTGTGTGTCATCAAATTTTCGATCGTTAATTTAACCAACTTCCCATCAAGCTAGAGCTTTGAAATTTTGGGAATCGTTCGTACTCGCCTAACAATGCAATATTTAGACGTTTGCGATAAGTTTTAATTAATATTTTCTTTAATAATGCAGTTTAGCCCAATCACTTGGCGCGATTTCAAAAATTTGCTCCAAACTTGGCTGGTTTTTATTTATTATTATTATTATTTTATTTTTTGTTTAACTTAAGTCCGTAAAACGGAACAGGGTAGCCACATTTAGCAAAATATCGCTAAGTAATTCTTGTCGCCAAGGGTGGTTGGGTAAAAATGCATTCCATTCATTTAATTTACCGGATGAATTAATTAATTTTAGTTAGTTTTAACGTTTTTATGTATTTCACTTGGTGTGTATCTGTCTCTGTGTGTATCACTGTGTCATCAAGTTTTCTATCGTTAATTTAACCAACTTCCCAGCAAGCTAGAGCTCTGAAATTTTGGGAACTGTTCTTACTTGCCTAACAATGCAATATTTAGATATTTGCATCCAGTTTTAACTAATATTTCAATAATTTTTTTAATAAACTTTGCCGCCATATAAAAACGTTGTTTTTAAAAACGTTGGTTTTTAATTCGAATTATTTATTTCTTCGGAGCTGTTCAAAAGCTACTCGCAACACAACATTTCTCAAAAAACCACGACATATCGATTACTTGTTATATTTTCCATTTTTTCGTCAGAATAACATTTTTCATGACAATAAAACTTTACTCTTAAAAGGCATGGTACTCGAAGTTTTATGCTTCAATGTAAAAATTGGGAGAAAAGAACAGGAATTTCAGTTTAAAAATCATTTTGTTGTTATTCTCTTTTTTGCTTGACGTTTTATATAAAAATCTTCTTTGATGAATTTGTTTACTATCTGTTTCTATAGGACTTGTATAAGAAATGAAGTCGGACTTGAACAAAAAATCTGGTAGCGATGTGTGTTGTTTGGATACGAATCTCAAATTCAGTTGCTCAACTGACAGGAAACAATTTTTCAGACGAGAGCGATCTTCTCAGGTTCAGCTTTTGTCCATCTTCAAAAACAATTTAAAAAAATTATTATAAGATACATTATTCTAGGATTTTTTTTATTTTTCAATTTATAGATTATACTCTGCATTATTTATTTTTAAATTAAATTTCAAATAAGTTTAAAGGAATAAAATATGTCAAAATATTTTTTTTATTTGTGCTATTCATTGCTGATGCGCAATTTTCAAAATGACAAGCTATTACTGGAAAAATTGGCATCTCTAATATCTCATAATACCATTAACTGATTCCAGTGCAACTTAAGTTACTGAGGAGCTAGGCTGATGTGAAGGAGAAAGGGCTTCACTCTAAAACGCATCAGTTTATTTCCCTATCAAATTTGTTAGCTTGAATATAGTCTTCAATATTGATTGGTGTTTGAAATAACTGAGATTAAAAACCTGAGCGAAAATGTTACATTATATCAAAAGACTCTACTTTAGGAAATTGAAATTTCACATTTTATTTTCATTGTCCCTTAGTATTCGATTTTCGATAAAAGTAAGAAAACATGTTTCATAATTTAAGTTCGAGAGAATTGTTAAAATATTTCATTTGTAGAATCGAAGGATCAGAGTAAAATGAAATGACTGATAAGCGTGACAGAATAAATAACAAGACAAACGAAGTATGGATACTTTTTTCACTTTTAGATACATTTTTGTGTGTTGTGCAGTTAAGTGATTTTGTAATTTGGATCGAACAGATGATTTGAAAGACGAAACTTTATCTGAAATATGATTTTATTTTTCAATGTTTTGTTGAATGAAATCAGTGAATGCTTAATAATATATTTTTAAAAATACGGATTAGCTGTAAAGAAACTTACTTCTTTTAGAAGAGTGTATTTGGGTGCATTCACCGTTTCGCACTCTTCTCATTTTTCTAATGCCCAATCAAAGTTTCGTAACACTAAAACATGCAAGTAGCGTTCTTTTGATTTCAGTACAAAGTACAAAGATTGAAATTAAATTTATTTTCCTTATGCTTTAAATATGTTAAATCGTCGGGTTGCGCTTCCAATGACGTCATTTCGATGTTCGTCTGACCTCTTCGCCTCTAATTGATTTGAATGTGTGGCTCTTCTTGTTGATTTCGTGTTTGTAGGATATTTTTCTGTATTTAATTTGCATTACTATTTTATTTTCAATTATATTTCCTTCATAATAAAGTTTACGTATTTTAATACAGCGTCATTAATAATGGTCATTCTAACCATTCAGCAATGTTAATATAACAACTACTTTGAAAGCTTATCTGAATGAAGCAATCAATTTCACACAAATGTTAGGCTAAATAAATTCTTTCTTTTAAACATATTATCTGGTTAATCAAAAGAAGCACAAAATTTAATCGAAAAGCATTTATTCTCTATAAATGAATAATTATGAAACAATACTATGTGAAATAAAAAAATTAATTTCATGATATTCTAATTACTTCTTCATAAGCTGACATTAGCTTCAATTTTATACTTAGTCAAAAGGTCAATAATGAAAATAAAGTTAGCAAATTTTTATTCCAAGGAATTGAAATGATTAGAATTATTCTTAAAGTAACTCTTGGCGAATTATTAGGACAGTTTAATATGATCATTTTTTAAAAAATTATTAAATGTGGTAATTGACAAAAGAAAGTAATATTATATATATATATATATATATATATATATATATATATATATATATATAAATATTTTTGCGTGTGTGTGTAATCTAATTAAAAAGTTATAACTAATTCAGTAACTTTCATTAATTGGATGTATATCTCACTTTAAAAAAGATCCGGTTGATGCTCTTATTCAATTATAGTTAAGTCTTTACAGGACTTTGGAGTTTTAAAATAAATTTACAATAAAATAAAGTTACGTTTAATTTAGATGAAACTTATTTTTCACTTAGGGAGGGAAATACTCATTTGTGATTTTTATTCGTACTTATGACTATCGATATTTTATCTCGTTTGAAATTATTTTTGCCAAGTAATGTTAATGAAACAAATAGCTTAAAAATAATATATAGTCATACAATGTGATTAATACTGCCGTAAGTAAAACGAGTCAAGAATAAATCAAAATTAGTTTTAAAACTCCTATTTTGGAATCAAAATTTCAAATAAAAAAAATTAGAAGACAAACATCCAATTACAATGTCCCAAGAAATGTACTTCATAATAGATTAAAAACATACTTCTAGAATTTTCTGAAGCTCGTAATTTTTGATAAGGATTTATTACTGACATTTTTTCTATTCGCGTGAATATTGATTAGCATTTTAAAGTAAGAACTCAAACATTAAATTGAAAATACTTTGTGTCTTTAAGCATAAAACACACCCTTATATTTTAATTTAAATAAGAAACCTCTGAAATAAAGAAGGAATTAACGAGAAAGTTATGTATAATATCAGGTGAAACATATATCTGACTTAGCAAAACAGAAGAAAAATAACATTTTGAGAGCATACGTTAGAATGAATATTTCATGAATATACATTTAAAAAGGAATATGAAAGAGACGAAAGAATAATAATAAAAATATTTACTCACAGCACTTTATACATTTGTTGCTTAAGATCTTTCTTATTTACAAACAAGTGCTACAATACTTTTCCGTGATTACTAACAAGTACACATATATTATAAATTTATCAGATGAGCAATTAAATTTGTAAGTATCACAAGCATATTCAATTATTCATTCATTTTTCGTGTAAAAGATTTATATTTACTGTGATTGTGAATAAAGTCTTGCTTGACTTACAGGCAATGAATTTGGTTCATGGAAAATACTTTTCACATTTAGGAGAAATAATCGTATATGGATGAAAATTAAATCAGCATTCTCTCTACTTTACTTTTAGGTGTCAAAAACTTCCTACATTTTTACATTATATGGTATTTTTGTTTCTGATTTAGGATATGTTTGCATGAATAAGAAAATAATTTTTAACTGAAGAGTACCGAATGATGTTTCAGGATATTTTACTATTTACCCTGCTGTTCTGTTTGAGTCCATTTGACCCGAAAAAATTTAAATGTTTATGAGAAAATATAGAGCTGATATATTTTAATGAAATTTCATAACTTTGTTTACAAATATTGTAAATTTATATTCCTAGAAGGATTTGTAATTTCATGACATAGTTTTCAATTTATTTCTAATGTACTGTTTGGGTCATAATGACTCGATTCGAAAAAATATTTACTTTTATTTATAAACTTTAATATTTGCTTGGAATAAATTAACAGAACTGATAAAACTGCACGTAAAACATCAACAGGTTAATACAGTTGACTGGGAGCGGAAGTATTCGCACCTGTTGTAACATATCTTTCTCTTGTGCTATTTCTGTTTCTAACAATTTGCAATGCAGTTGTGCCTTTGAGTGTGGGTGCAGAAATGGCGAATTCTAGAGAATCTAGTAATGGTGATATAGCTAAGCTAATTGAAGTCTCTGACAGCGAAGAGGAAAATGTATCCAAGTGTGTGAATCATACAAGTGATGAAATAAAAAGCGATAGTTCGGACAATGAGTTTGATATTGATATTCAGCAAAAGTACTCTATACAGAATATTCAGTCCAAGAATAATGAAATACAGTGGACATTGCATATAATTCCACTTTCAGTTCATATCTGTTAATATTATAAATACTACTTCATTTGTTACAAGATATGCAACAGCAAGGATAGCAGATGTAAAAAGTGCACATTTGAGACAGTAATCAGTTCCAAAATTCTAAACGAAATCATAAAAACGACAAATATTGAAAGAGGAAAAAGATATGGAAGAAAATGGAAAAATATCGAAATTGAAATTTTTCAAGCACGCTTTGGATTATTATTATTAGCTGGTGTTTACAAATCAAGTGGAGAATCGAAGAAAAGTTTGAGGGCTTAAGATACAGGTAGAAACATATTTCATGCAACAATGTCCCTCGAAACCTTTTGCACCATGTCGAGAGTTATTCACTTTGATGATAAATCCATTCTTCAAGAAAGAAGGTTTGTGGATAAATTAGGTTCTGTTTGAAATATTTGGATAATGTGGGTAGAAATTCTACCAAAATTGTGTTATCCGAATGAAGATGTTACTGTAGATGAATAATTAGAAGGCGTTCATGGCCGATGTCCTTTCAAATGGTATATACCGAGTAAACCTTTTAAGTATGATATAAAAATATGGACATTACATGACAGTAAAACTTCTGATGTGCTAAAAAATGAGGATTAATGCCAGAGAAAAATCCGTTTATCCGAGTAGTGAGTGATCTTACTTCTGGGTATTCGGGACATGATGTTACATGGGTAATTTTTTCACATCGTACAACTTGGGACAAATTTTTCTAAAACAGAACATGACTATGCTTGGCACCATTTGAAAAAATAAACTAGAACTTCCGGAATAAATATAAAACAAAGAAGTGCACAGTTCAACCTTTTAATTTACAGAAGACACAACAGATGTAAACTATATCCCAAGAAGAACAAGAATATTATTCTTGAGAGCATTTTGCATCATGATAAGTAGTAAGCAGCAGACCTGACAAAACCCACAAACGATAAAACATTATAATGTATTTAAAGGAATAATGGATATTCTTGATCAACTTTTAACATGTACACTTGTAAAACAAACTAAATCGGTAAGCCATGACTGTATCCCTTAACATGCTTGATACTTCTGCTTAAAATGCATTTATCCTAAGAGCTTCAATAGAAAGTAAATGGAATTGTATTTTAAAAATAATTGACCAAAAGAAGGCTGTTTTTGAAGAATTAGGGAATTCATTTTCCATGGATTGGAGGAAGAAAACATCTACCTAGAAGTGAGGATATAATCAAACTAGTAAAAATGATACAGACAAAAAGTGAAAACGTACTAGATATTTTAAGATGAAGACATGAATTCCGCTAGATATTACATAGTAATTCATTTTATCGAAGTTGTTTCTTTCAGAGTATGCGCTCTTTTGGAATTCAGGCATTTCAATAGCTACAGAAATTCATTTAGACATTTATTTTTTTAATTCTAAATATTGAAAATACATGTCATAATTAAAATCCCACTTTTATTTGAATACTAAATAATCAAAAGTTTTAGTTTTCCTGCATCGCATATGTATCGTATTTTTAAATTTTTTTTTAAAAGAAATCATTTATTAACCAAATAACCCTTTTAATTTCAACTTGTGATTTTGAATCTGTTTAACATGTTCCTAACATAATGTTCTAAAAATAGAGTAATCAAAGCTGAAACCTATTTTTTTCAGATTTCATGATAAAAATTACTTACTATTATTTAACTAAAATATTTATTAATATCTCAACCAAAAATCCGATAATTGTAGCCAGTCTAAAAAATATTTAGCCTTTCTTGTAGATAGACATAAAAAATCTATAAATGTAATCCACATTAATAAGTAATTATAGTAATTGTTTAATAATGTGAAAATGCACGAAGAATTACTTTAGTGAGTTACTTTTGTTACTTATCACTATTTTTTCTTAATGTGAAGTAATAAAAGTTGTTCTTAATATAACTAATATTGAAATAAAACCTCTAAATATTTCATCAAATCTGTATATAACAGCAACAGAAAGATGTTTAAAATGTCGTATCTAATTTCACTCTTTACTTCCAAATGTTAGCTACAAATCAAAATATTGTTTTCCATCTTAAGCATTTCTTGTAAGGTGATAAAAAATTAAAACTCAATTTCGAATTTTTTCTATAGCCTACCCTTTTAACTTTTCTTACTCATCCTTGTTCTGATGTGGCATTGATTGAAACTTATCTCCAGAGCTGTGACAACTTCCTTCGTCTGTAAATAGAGCAGAAAGAAATCTGTCGATTCGTCTTCGCTAGTCGAATCTCTTGAATAAAATATGACATCAGCATATTTCTATTTGCCTTTACATACTTTACGCCCCAGGAAATTCGGCTTTCAAAACCTCCGTATTAGCCTCGCGGGATCTAATTTTGAATTACTTGGACTCCGTGGGACTTCATGCGTTTACATGAAGAGGGAGGAGCTTTCCACACACAATGGCCTGGCAAGACTGATTTTGAAAGCCTCCATAGACTGTAATGAACTACTCAGAACCATGTAAGCAACTGATTGTGTTCAAGGTGTTAATAACAACAGATATTTAGGGTGGGGATGCGTAGCCAACCTAAATATTTCCAAGTGTGGAACAATGTTTTAAATATTCTCGATAAAATAAAACTATTGATTTCAGATATTGATTGCTTAGCTTAGTTGGTGAAGGTTTTGTCAAAGCTTACATATTTTAGAGTAATAGGTGTCATATACAGAAAAATCTATACAATTTACAATTGATGCTTCTACACTTCATATATATTAAATCGTTTTTGAAATTGATTGATAAGTTCGAAGAGAAATCTTTTGTTTATTCAAACCTAAAAATTATTGTTTATAGTTATGGTAAAGGATTTATAAAATTTTGTTGCTTCATATTATATTACAAAAATGATTTTAACAAATGTCTCACTTGACCCTTCTTTATCTAATTTTCAGGGAATTAATATATGTAATTATATTAGGGATTTACTTATAAGAAACAAAATCTTTTTTTAGGATACTTAAAGCACATATATAAAACATATACGTATAATTTAAAACATCTTATTCTTTCAGAAAAACGAGGGAAAAAAGTATTTTTCTAATTATTAAATGCATCATTTATATTTAAAAATCAACAAATAAATTTATAAACGCATAATCTAAAGCTTGAACTGAAAGACGAGATAATTTTAACGAATTCTTAAATATTAGAATACGATTCACAAAAATATAAAACTTCGACAACTTTTGCTTATTTAAGGAACCAAAATAAGAATAAAATAAATGTTTTAGATACGTATTATTGTTTAGTTAGGTCTACATAAAAATAATTAATATACAGTGTACTGAAATTCTTTAAATGTTTGCGTTACTTTCCATTTATTTCCCTCTTTCTTAATAGGTATTTGGTTAGACTATGTTTAAGGTAAAAATGAAGGTAAAGAACTAAAAAACACTTTATATTAAACACTACTTCATTCTCCAATAACTGCAGTTAAGAATTAAATTAATATCTTAAAACAAACAAGTAATTTTTTATTTTCTATCGTATTCTTAAATGAATGATAATGAGATTATGAGAGAGAAGAAGAACTGAATGAGCACTCGAACTAATAAGGAGATATTATGTCCGATCAAATATTGATTCATTAAATCTACTTTATTTTACAATGAAGAGATAACCGAACATGATTAAAACTCATGTATTCTTTAGAACGGAGTTATGTATGTTTACTATCTATTCTTGGATTTTTGTACTTTTTTCTCTTTATATGTTAAATTTTAAATATGTTAAATATTTGTTTTTATATTTCAATAATTTTTATTTAAAATTGTTTTATTTTTAGATAAGTAAATTAGTAAAAATAACCTTTCTCTTGGTTTTTTTTTTTTTTTTAAATCATTTAGAAATTTTACTTTTTTTAGGTGAATTCATTCATGGTTGTAAAGAAAAACAGGTGCTTTTGTGAGAAGTTTAGCAGAATTTACTCTGTTAGTAATTTAGTTTTAGATAATTTTTATTTTATTACTTACAATGCAATGTATTCATGATGTTTTGGAAAATCAATAAATTTCATTCTGCTTGTGATTTTGTCATGATTAAGTGGGTTCACATCTTATAACTATGATGACGTTTCATTGGTAAGTACTTTAGAATTCATTTTTTTTTATTTGTGATTACATTCTTGCTATAATTATTGTTTAATTAACATAACTGTTTTAGTTAAAATCATTAATTGGTACTAATATATTTTAGATGATTATTTAAGTATATTTATGTATTTTGATTTAAAGGGTGTGATTTAATATATCCTTCTTTTTTTTGTGTGGTTGGATTTCTAATTTTTGGCTTATTAGCATTTTTATAATATAATTCACTCAATGCGATGGCTAGATCTGTAATACCAGTATAATACCATAATATTCCTTTCCAAAGTATTGAAAAGTATCAACTACATTATCTATCAATTAATATTTTTTTCTTTTCTTTTTTATTAGTTTGTTTAAAATTGTGCGTGTGTGTATAAATCCGATCTCGTCTAAGAGACTCGAACGAAATAAAGGCGAACTTTAGCAGCGATAATTGTTAAAGTTAGTCGTGCATCCCAAATGTACCACGAAATATATATATATGTGTGTGTGTGTCTGTGGGTGTGTATTGGTTGGCCCAACTAAGTGATAACAAATTTTAAGTAAGAGAAAAAATTCAAAACTTTTTTTCTTAAAAATATAACTTTATTCAATTAGGTAATGTCGGTTTTTGTCGATAACATTTTACGATCTTTCAGGTAGTGTCATAATTCCATATTCATAAGACTTCTGATTTTTGTCAGTAAAAAAATAAATAAATAAATGTGATTTCACATTACCAGCTTCATTAAAAATTTTATCTTTTAACGATTCCTGCACGTCACAAAACAAATGGTAACATTAAGACGCAAGGTCAGGGTTATATGATGGGTGTAACAACACATCCCGACCTAATTCTAATAATATTTGCCAATAATTTGACCAAAAATGTGTGGTGCTCATGATAGAAAACAACACCCATTCTATTTGCCAATTCTGGCCACTTTTCTTTAACTGTATCGCTCAGTTCGGTGAGTTGTTGAGCCGGACTTTTGAATTAACTGTTTGGTTTCTTGATACAATTTCAAGTGCAAAAATCCATAATAATCTCACCAAACAAACTGCATAATACTTTTGGTGATTCTCAGCTTTTAATGTTGTCTGGGCTGGTTTATCCTGCTCCATTCATGATCTTTTTCAATTAACTTTTTCATAAACAAGACACTTTTCATCGCGAGATATCAGTCATCTCATAAATGGATCTATTTCATTGCGTTTTCGAAGTAAATCGTAGATGCTAATGCGTTGCGTCAAGAGAATTTCTTTAAGCTGATGAGGAATCTATAAATCGAATTTCTTGACATGGACAAGATCTTTTAAATTTCTTTTGGATGAACGTTTGCGTTACAATGAGCTTCTCTGTAATCTCACGTGTTGTGCTGTGACGATCTGAATCGATAATGACTTTGATATGGGTCTCATCCACTTCAACTGGACGGCCAGATCGTTGCGCAATTTTCAGTGAAAAATTGCCAGAACAAAATTTGGCAAACCAATTTCGACATTGCTTGTCTTATAAGGCTTCATTACCATATCTGGCACTTAATTTCTTCAGTGACGTTTTAGATATAATATAATAAAATATGTCTGGAATGCACTTCTTGTTATTACATTTTTAAATTGAGATAAAAAACGAAGTTAAATCGGTAGAATTTTTCACTAAAGGTGGAAGTCCATACGAGAAAAATACAACAGAGGTTAGAATGTTTTGAACACGGTGACGAAAGAATGTACTAAGACCACATGTTGACAAAATCCGCAATCTCAGTTTCTAACCCAATACATTCATACGTACATTCACACACAGATATATATATATGCATACATACTTACATATGTACACACACACACACACACACACACACACACACACACACACACACACATATATATATATATGTGTGTGTGTGTGTGTGTGTGCTGATTACTGATATAATACATAAAAATACATAGTTTTACATACTATATGTATTTTTGAGTAAAATTATTTTTTCGCAAAATTTCTAACTCTGTCAAAATGCCATATGAAGAATTATAATATATAAGAAATTAATTCAGTGATGCATGCAATCTATTAAAATTGTGATAATTCCCGTTTTGGATATTAAAAGCTCTCTAAAATTTAGTTACGAGATATGAAATTCGCAATACAGTAAAATTTAGAATGGAGAAACCGATGGCTATTGAAATTTTTAACAAGTTAATAGATATAGTTCAAATAATGTATGTCGGAAAAATCAATCTTAATGTACAAAAAAGTTAACATCTTGTTTGAGCTTCATGGAGAGTTAAATATCTTAAATATTTAGATTTAGGAAAGAAATACACTTAATTCAAGAAAAATGTTTCTTTTTGTGCATGAAATACTCTATACAACTAAAATTCTCAAAAGAAACCCAGAACAATAGGATTAAGTAAATAATTCTACTCTAATTTAAAATTAGTTAAGTAAACGTAGCTTTCAAGCAGAAAATGTGAACACAAAAAGTAACTTAGAAATTTAACGAGTTTTGCATCTAAATTCATTAGAATTCTCCTTCTGTCTTTCATTAGCAAATCTCTTCCACTGAAGGATGTGTATACAACGCTAAGCAATAGTATCAATACAATAACATTACAATGTTTCAAAAAATGTATTAATGTCTGCAAACTTTTCGAATGGCGAGTACTATAACAAAGTAAACATCAAAAAATACTTAATAACTGACAATTGTTAATTCGTAATTACTACTAGAGGTAATTTCTATTTTTCGAACACAATTCAAACATTTATTGGAGTTATGATTATAAATACATGTTACAACTCTTATGGGCCTTATATTCAATCCTCAAAAAATCCTTTTGAAAGTTTTTTTAATAATTTAGTCAGATATCTCTATATCAAAACGTATGAGTGTAGAATCTATAGTTAATTTTTAAGAAAATTGTATTCAGACAAAAACACAATGTTTTAATACATCTCGATCCTTATATTACAAAATATAAGATGGTTTCTTTCATTATTCAAATAGTTTCTGAAATATACATTTTAATGCAAATGATGGCACTATTTGATAGACAAATTGATCATTTTCAAAAAGATTTGTTAATAATGATTTATAACTGCTCACTATTTCTTTTCAACACATTTTTTTCATAAATGTGGCTTTCATAGAGTTTGTCTCTTGTCATTTAGAAATAATTAAACTGCTTTTAATTCGAAGAAAAATCTCTAACTTGCAAATTTATTTTTAGAAATCTAAATTGTAACGAATTTTTCTCACTTAAGAGGAATATAAAACTATTAAGATTCCTTAATACAAATTATATTACTCATTATTAAAAGCATTATTTTATCTAACACTGAACATACAAAAATATTTCAAGCAATATTCCTTTGTAAGCTGCAAATCATTTCAAGTCCTCATGGAACGGAAGCGTCCATATGTAATAGAAAAGGCTCTAATTATACAGAAATACGATACAGTATATATTCACAATCTACTGTGATACATGAGAGTTGTAATATATATATCACGCTAAATTGCTAGTCTCTGGTTATCTGTGAGTCAATGACTAGATCATTTCTACCATAGAGCTATACTCTAAAATCATATAGTCTCATTAAATGAACTATATAATATAAATGTAGAGGTGCTGTGATAAATAGCGTTTACAAGCCTTTTAATGTTTCCTCATTTAAGGGTACCAAGACATGTGGGTGAACATAAAATTCCGAATTAAAGGCTCTTTCTTTTATGCGACATTAATGTTTTAAAATTATTCGTAGAGCTTAAATTTTTTTCTGTGCTTAATAATGATATTTTAATCAATTAATTGAACTATAAAAGTAGTTTTTAGTTCAAAGAATATATGGTTTAAAGGTTTTTCTTCCCCTTTGAATAGAATATGGAGATGATTTTCCAGATATTTTTGCTATAAGATGCATTTCTGTTTTAAACAAAAGTATTCCATAAATATACAACATATTTTACTCTTCAAATGTAAAAAAATGTACAAATAATAAGAAATTAACTTTCTAAATAACATTACTATATAATTTCTTAGAAAATATTATAGAAATTTGATATTGTGGAAGTTTTATTTACAAGGTGTATTCAAATGAAAAGGTACGAAACAACACTGTAGATATAAATGAAGCGTCAAGAAACAAAAAAATTTAATTTATTGTTGTAACTCAGAATCGGTATGTAATTATTCGTTAAGAATATCAAAATCTGACACACCTTTTCTGTCGTTCCGGGGAGCTGGTTCTTTTTAAATTTCTTCTTTTTGCTGTAACAAAATTCCGTTAGAAAATTTTTCCACTCAAATAAACTGAACTCTCTTCTAAATAAAAAAATACGTATTGCCATTAATTACAAAACTATGACAGCTACACATAACGCTATAAAACATAACACAGGTTACATAGGAGAGCAAAAAGAGTTCTCTCCTAATTAAAGTTCGTTCTTTTTCGACACTGCTCACTCCAATCATCAGCTTCCTCTTGCGGGAATCATGTGGTTTGTATTGGAAAAGTATACATTTCTGATTAAGAATACTTTATTCAAATTATACATCATAGGCCTAAACACACCGATTCCATTGATTAACAAACCAAAGGATTCCTTGTTCCCAGAATTTCTATGGCAGTGACGAGACCCAGTCCTTCACAGCGTCCTTGAGTTCATCGTCCGATTTGAAGCGCTTCCCTTTCAGATGTTTTTTTAGGGGATCATACACATAGAAATCGCAGGTCGACATGTCCTGGCTGTTGGGCGAGTGGTCAAGCTGCTTCCATTTAAACTTGGCCAGTTTTGCATATGTGACCCTGGAGACGTGTGGACGTGCGTTATCATGTAACAGAACAACACCATCCATGAGCAGCCACGGTCTTTCGTTCCTGTTGGATATCAGATATCACCTCGCTGCTCCTCAATCGTTGAATATTGT
This sequence comes from Nephila pilipes, assembly GCA_019974015.1. Classification (NCBI taxonomy): domain Eukaryota; kingdom Metazoa; phylum Arthropoda; class Arachnida; order Araneae; family Nephilidae; genus Nephila; species Nephila pilipes. Next base: position 118,574 of record BMAW01104404.1, on the reverse strand, counting down.
AATGTGAACGGCATCATGTCCTCACACGCACCGCCGCTTCAATTGGATGGCGCTCCTAATGAGAGCCTCTGCTCTCTCCTGTACATGCGGGCTACCGTGCACGCTACAATCCAAGCTGGAGACTCCATTCGCATCATTAGATATCTCGCTAAGCTCTCCCATAGCAATAAAGGAAAATATGTTAACGGTTACGTTGTTAAGCGTTTTGTACCTTTTTATTTTAACATCCCTTCTATTTATTTTTTATTTTTCCTATAAAAATTATTTCTTAAGATTTAGCCATTATTTAAAGAACAAATAATTTTCCTGCAGCAGAAGAAATCTCTATCAATGGTGAGATGGAATTGCAATCTTGTTGCCACGTGCACTAAGTCACAGATATCTGTTATCTAAGGAAGTAATAACTATTATCGTACTTTCAGCAAATATTCGATATGCTTAATAGGTAGTTAGAAACTGGTTCAGCAATCGTCCAATAATGGAACGATTACGATTTAGCAGTATCGCAGTGTCAGATGTCGTGAGCTTGCATATAGTCGGACTATGGATCTGTAGCACAATTATGGTGGTAAATATGTCATCTAATATTTTTTTTACACTTTGGCTCATTCGAAAATGCTTTATATACTCGTTCCTTGTGTAGAGATTCGTCCTAAACAACTGGTCGTAAAGTGTATCATATTTCTGAAAAGCGATAACAGCCCACTCTTTTGCTTAACGATAGACGATACACCTTTCTATTTTGTGTAACATATCCAAGTTTCTTGAATTTCGATCAACTTTTATCCAATTTGTCACAGCGTTTCTCTTTATTTCTTAACCTTTGGAAATCAGTGTTTATTGTTTGTTGCAAATGTTTATCATTGAAAATAAATTTTCAAAATTACTAAGCCAAGAACTATCTTCCAATTGATAATTATTATAGTTTCAAGTGCAATGATATATATATATAGCCTGAAACAATCATTTAAAATACTTCATATCCATTCTTATACACATGTGCCAACAAATTGTAATTTTGAGAAAATGGTGTCAACATAAATACATAAGCTTAGAATAAAAGAATACATGGTGTCAGATTCAAATGATCGACATTATAATATATTATGTTTACAATAATAACATTTAGATTGCTTGTGGTACATTTACATCGTTAAGATATATTTGCTGTAATATTTTATCGTCTGCTTTTATTTTCATATCCGAACAGAATATTATAGTCTACTTTAATATTTGATCGTATTCTCTAATTTTGATATTTAATTTAATAATTGGTTTTGATGGCAGAATCATCCGCTTTTTTGTTATTGTTACGTATTTGGCAACGTATTTGAACTTTTGAATGTTTATCTTAAGAAAATAAAAATGTCTCAGAAATCTTAAGAAGGTATTTTCTTTTCTTGATAGTAATTGCTTCTTTGGAGCCTGAGGCTCTTGAATTCATTTACTTTCCGCTAATTAAAACTTATTTTGAATAATATACTTTTTCGAGAACTTAACAGGGGGGGGGGGAAAGTTAGTGCATGAAGAAATGAAATTGGCAAACACTGTATTATATATATATATATATATTCATATTATTATCTTTATTTTACTTATTCCTTCTAAATTCAAAAATAAATAAATTTTGATTTGCTTTTTCCTATGATTTTTGTGTCCTTTATTAATGAATATGGCTTGAAATAAATGGGCTTGCTTACGGATTGTTACGCTATTTTCTATTGCACTTTTTACAATTTAAATTATTACTATATATATATATATATATATATATATATATATATATATATTTGTGTGTATGTCATACATCCTGATCTGAATGGAATTTGAAATATAGTGTTTGAACTCTTTAAGTGTAAGGCCCTACATTTCTCTTAAAGTCAACAACATTGCAAAATATATTACACCGAGAGTAAGTTAAGTATACTTCTGACGGGAGAACTAATACACACTCACGATGATTAATAGGCTGATAGAACAAGAGACGCAGGCTTTGGTGAAACAGTAATTCCATAAAGGTCTTTGATAAAGTAAACACTTCGGGCTTTTAACTCCCCATTTCTGTGTGAGTAATTAATTGACGCTGTGATCTCTAAAGCTTCAAAATTTACTGATTGAAGTGAAACTAATAATGAACGGAATTTAATGCGGTAAAGGAACTTCTTATAGTAATTTTTATCTAATTTCAGCCTGGCTTTTAGCAGTTGTTGAAGTTAGAATCAGTAGATGACTGAATTATTGAGAAAAGGCGAAGTTAAGAGACCAATAATATAACCTTCTGAGGAAAGTGGTAAAATGATTTGCAGAAATTAATTGAGTAGAATCCTATAAAACAATTCACATTAAACTTAATATGGGAATGGAAAACACATTAAATGAAGCATTTATATTGTTAAAAATAACTTTAAATTGTGAGTGTGCATGAAGAATGTAATGATATTTATCAAGAGGAAAATATTTATGCCTGAAAGATGAAAGAGTTGGTAATTAATTTTATTGTCGAATTGCTTAAAAATGAAAATTACCTTAACTTAGAATTATTAAAATTTCTTAAATTAACTTAGATTTATTAGAAAATAAATAATTTTCTTATAATCATTAAAAAATTATTTTAATGCCTTTTTTGTCATTTTAAAAAAATGCTGAATAATAGATATTTAACGCTGGAACATTTTGTACTTCTCGAAGTAGCTTGAATAAGAAACAATATCTTTATGGTTTCAATAGTTTTAGTCAACTGAAATAGTGAGGAAATTTAATAATAGATAAAACTAAGGTTACCGAGCAATTATAAGACGCATTAAGAACTATTCGAATATAATAAACGAATCATAATTAGCTATGAAAATGAAAGAAATATAAGTCGAAATGGCGGGGGGGGATTTCAATATTTTCCACAAACCACCAGTTATCAACAGATTCAAACTTTTTTTCGACTTTATGGTAATATTGACACTTCACTTTCCAAGCATTTAATATCTATGTTTAAGAACTTCGTTTTGTTGAAGGTTGCTTTATGTATCTGCTCTCTTGATTAGTTTTCATTTCTTTGAATTCTTTTTTAAGTAATGGCTTACTTTAAACTCTTTGAAGTGTTTTCAGATGTTCTGATCCTACCAAATTGCAAAGGGGGATGGGTGGGTCCATCAAACTAGTTTAATCGCGCATATTCGGTCTTCAACTCGAAATAGATTTTTGATTTGTTGGATTCCATCTTAAATGTTTCATTTAAATTTTCTACTTTTATTCATCATTTTTTTTTGTTTAGATTATTTTACTATCTAATGTTTCATATATGTTGCATATTTAAAACTCAATTTGATAACATTTCATAAGTTAAAAAAAACATTTTCCCCATCAAAGTGATGCGTTTCATACGAAGGAAATTCAATAATATTCACCTTGTTGAATATTATCCATGCTTCTTTTCAATGTCTATTTCTTCATTTATATTGATACCAAACATAATGTAATAAAATATCTACTAGATGTTCTTTTGTATTTCCTGAATATAGAAAAAGCGCATATGTAAAAATCAAGCATAAATTGGGGATACATGAAAATTTATCTTGAAATTGAAAATCTAATATATTACTAAATGGCTAAAATATTAAAAGCAAATGGATTTTTAATACCAACTGATAGATTTCCTTACGGAACTATAAACTAAATATTTAAAATAACATTATTATTTTCATCATCATAAAACAAATTATTCCAAAAATTTGATTAAATTTATAGAAAATGCTAATAGTTGTTAAATATATCTGGCTATTTTCAGATAGTATCAGAAATAAAAGCGATTTTAATAAATTAATATTGATTTCATTTATTTATTACATAGTCTAGACAAGTTTTTGCATTTACTGAATTCCTTTATTCGAGAAGCTTTTTAAGGTGATTGTTTATTACACTAGATCCAATTATCTACTTTTTTATATATGATATTACTTTGGTACTATTCTAAATTTGTAAATAAATGCTAAATTGTAATTTGTGTTCAATACATTTTTTTTTTCCAATTATACGAGTGAAATACGTAATTACATGCTGTTTGTATCATTCTTCATGCTTGATACCATAGATGTTATTTTTATCCATATGAGTAAATTTAGCGAGAGTTTCACTTGCATAAAATTTATTTGTAGATAAATTCTGATAAATGTAATCTAGTGAGAATCATACCTAAAGATAGTGTAACTAAAAATAATAATTATGAATGGTTAAAACGACAGGAAAAAAATTATATCCAATGGAAAGAAATTGCTTAAAGAAATTCAGTCACTGTTAATCTAAGAATTTGTAAATTGCTAAATTGTGGAACGCGTAATTTGATTTATTGTATTTGAAGTCTCTGAGATTTAATGAAAGCCTATTTTTCCCAATTTTTCCAAAGGGCTTAAACTATGTTTTCTGTTTCATAATGATATTTAAAATTAAAATAATTTATATATTTAGTTGAATTTCTAAAAAAGTGTAGAATGTTAGGAAAAAATAACACTTCCAAATAAATAGACAAATATCTAGAACCGAGTACGTGTGTGTAGATAGGGCATTTAAAGAAAATTGCTTTTTATGTATCTATGATAGCCTCGCTTCTTACATTTGAACACTTTAACTTTGCAGAAATGTGATGCAATATTTATAGAAATGAAAAATCGAGTAGTTAAAAGCAGTAATCACAAACATTTGGGTACTGGGATGAGACGAATATTTATCATTTGAGGTTGGTTAGTCTGAAATGCTGATTACAGGAGACTATGTAGTTAACTTAGAAAGTAATTGTATTTGAAGGCCGATGACATCATTAAGGTAAATTGTATTTAGTATTGGGTGCTGCCATCTGTTAACCGGAGCCGAAATATATTAGACGTGGATTCATATGCTAGTTTTGTAGTAATTTTCTATGAAATCAAAATTAGATTGCGTCGAGTTGCCTCCGTCGACGATAAAAGGATTCATAGCCACAGACCGAAAATCAAGCAATAATTAAAACGGAGTGATTTCGGTGGATCTGTTCCAAAGAAGGCGAGGGTGACCTCATCGGCTGAACAAGTTATGACGAAGAGTTTTTGAGGTGCGAATGCCATATTCATAAGGAATACGAGTAACTAAGACATAGAAAATAGTCCATTGAGTCATGATACTTTCTTAAAGTAAACCTTTTTTGTTGTTACGATCGCAATCTCTTGGATTTTCTTATTGAATGATCATCGTATATTATACCCTGTTTTACTAAAAAGTTAGATTAGATATATTTTGGATAAATTTTTCCCCCGGTAAAACATATAATTTAATTATTACATCTATTATAAATAATATTACAGTATACTGTGCAGACGAAGTTGATAAATATAGTATATCTCACAGTACATTTATCTATTTAGCTTTCTTGATTAGTTGTAGATAGTGGTATTTTGCCGTTGTTTAATCGAATATTTCCTCAAATACTTCTAATATTACTTCATTCGGATCATGTAGCAAATTCAGCTTCTTTTTTTTGTTGTGCTTAAAAATTATTCAATTAAAAAAATTTTTAATTATATTAATCTTTAAAAGTAATCTTGCCTGGTAAAGTTTCCACTGCAATTTGCGGTATTGTAAAATGCAAGATTGATGCTCTAGTTTGCATCTTCTTTGTTCAATAGCTTATAAAAACTATTGCTAAAGGCCATCTTCGATTGCTGAAATAAATTTATGTCTACATTGTCGTCTTTTTTCATTATCACCTCATAACCGCTAAAATCATCCGTTTCTAGAATAATTCCTTATTTCCTTTTAACACGGGATTGTGATATCTTACAAATATCTTGACGGAAATAAAATATACAGAATAAAATAAATAAAATTACTTGTTAAATAATTATTTCTTTTTGTCTTAGCTTATAATTGTCTTACTAGTAACAAAAATAATATATAACTAATGTACTGAACTATAAATTCAATCTTCACGAAGTAATTTTATAAAAAAAGAACTTACGGTATTATGGGTAAAATATCATATCACATAAGTTTTCTTTGTTTAGCAGCTCACAAAGTACGTACAAAATAAACTTTTAAATATGAACTTTCTTATGATAACGGTATCCCTATTGAAACCATAAAAGATTATAGAAAAAATTAGTGTTACCTCTATTTCTATTTTTCAATAATGTAATCTATAACCAAATAAAAAAAAAAACGACGCACCAAGAAGAAGTTGCCCGGTTGTAATGAAATTTCGTATGCAAAGACATTTGAGCCAAATGTGCAAAAGATTAAAATTTGGTGTCCAAGGAATGAATAGCGGGAGCTACAGTGCATCGGAACTGTGCACTCAGCAGGTATATATAAGAATCGATTCTCAATCGGATGGTCAGTTTTTGGGTTACATTGTGATATAGGATACCTTTCGAAGACTGAAAAAATGCATCGCCGTTGGATTCGAGCTCATTACGAGCAACTGTCAGAGTTTGAAAGAGGTCGTATCATTGGATTGAAAGAGGCAGTTCCGGCAATTTGGAGAATCCCTCGTTATATAGGTCGACGCGATGCGGTGATTAGAAGATTCTGGCTAGAATGAGTACACAATGGCAGATTTTAGTGTCATGATGGTAGCGGTCGACCTAGGGCCATAGCAGATCAGAAGGATAGAGTGATTGTCAGATCAGCTGTCACAGCGTCTGATTAATCGTCATCAACCATCAGACGTGAGAACCCGCGCACGAGTGTTCACCATGACCATTCGCAGATGGCTGATACAGCAATATCTACGCTCGTACCGACCGCTACGCCATCTGTCACTCATGACTGCACATGGTCGAGCCAGATTACAGTGGTGCTTGGCTAGATCAGGTTGGAAGGATGCTGACTGTAGGTGTATAGTGTTAAGTGACCAATCCCGCATCCAACTGTGTCCTGACGATCATCGATGACGTGTCTGGAGACTCTCAGGACAGCGTGCCGATCCTGCTTTCACTATTGCATGCCACACAGACCCTCAACTATAAGTTATGGTCTGGGGTGTCATTTCCCTTGATAGCCGAATCCCTTTGGTCGTCAATAGAGGCACACCTGCAGCCCAGAGGTACGTCGACGACATTCTGAGACCTGTTTTGCTATCGTTCCGTTTGCAGTAACATGGCCTTATTTTTCAGCAAGATTATGCCAGACTATATACGGCACGTGTTGCTAGTTATGAAGTGTCTTACAGCTTGTCAAAGAATTCCTTGCCCAGCCAGATCTCTCTCCAATCGAGCAAGTCTGGAATGGAATATGATGGGAAGGCAACTGAATCCACCATGGAATGTTGAAGAACTAGCCCGAAAATCAGAGCAAATTTGGCAAGGAATACCGCAGAAGACCATCAGAGAGCTTTATCATTCTATGCCACGTCTTGTGGCTGCTTGCATCCAGGCTAGATCTAGGCTTGCATCTAGGCTTATTGAGCTTGTTAATTTGTAATGTGTAACTCTGAAATAAATCATTCAATGTTTCTGATATTTTAATCATTTTCTATTCTGTACATAATTTTCCTATGAGCCAATTTTTGCCTCCATCGGACAACTTCTTCTTTGTGCTTTGTTTTCTCCCCCGATATAGACTGTATTAGCAAAACAATTAACATGGAGAGAGTTTCCTTTCATGCCAAATTTTCGGGGTTAAATATTTTTTCTATGCATATTTCTATCTTCTTTAATTTGTTTTGATTTCATTCTTTTGAATATAACCTAATAAGCAATTAGTCGTTATTTCTTTAATGAATTCATTATTTATTCTTTTTGGCGTTCTCAATTTATATTGGAGCCAAATAAATTTTTTTATGAGAAAAATTAGTTATTATAAATTTTCCCTCAACGAATCACTATTTCAATGAAATAATGTGCGTGACTTTATTTTTTTAAGTATTTTAAAACAAATTATGAAAAAAAAAATATATGTTAGTAATGCTCCACAACGTTTTAAAAATTATACAAGATTAAGACAAATATAGGATTGTTTATTTCCTATTTAATTTAGTAAAGATATATAAGAATAAACCCGGTATCACATCCAACAACATTTATCATTTGATTCTGCCTTAGTCCAAAACTTTCATGAGAAAACTTTTGAAATAAACTATTACATTTATATTTAGAATAATTTTTAAATCATGTGCTCAAAAAATAAGCAAACATTTATAAAACGGGATAATAAGTGATTGAGTGATGGTTTGTTAATGTGGAGGACGCTGAGAAGTTACACGATGGTTATGGGCGAAGACTCTCGAAATTTTTAGTCTCGGTCAAGTGATGAGGTCGTCACCCAAGCTGGGACCTTGGTCTCCAAACTTCCACACCGTATCAACGGGAGGACTTTGAGCCTCGATAGGCTTAACGTCCATAAGCCCCTGCTATACAGTGTGTCTTTCGTGGTTTCAGGGATCGTACCTACTACTCGACGAAAACAATGCCAGCCGTGAGTCCATAAAAGCCTTGTGAGCCTTGCACAAAAAGTGGGCATTAGTTTCGTTTAATTTCTTATTTATTGTAGACATATATTTAGGGATTACTCCATAGTTGTATAGATAATATATAACATAAATTAATATAGTAATAATCGATTACATTTCGGTCACTTAACATATTTTTAAAACTAAATTGATTTAACGTTACAACATTTTGTTTCCTAAATTAAGTGAAATATAGGTAACATTTCAAGCAAAATGTATTTAGTTGGATTAATTGTGTAAAACTCTTTCATTTTCTCATTACCTTAAAATGTTTTGTTACTTAAATTTCGGTTCCATAAACTTCCTTTTTTAAAAAGCCAGATTTATAACTGAATTATAGAACAACAACCAAAAGTTCAAAAGTGCTGATGTTTATCTTTAACCACTTCTGATATTTGTATAACGGGCGAAAAAATCAAAAAAAATGTGGCAACAAAGTCTGAGAAATATCTTTTATTGGTTTCGTTGTGAAGATTACCTACAGTCATCCGCCTTTGTCTGCAGACAGTTCAAATTAGTCTTTCGATAACGAAACTCCCGAGGGATTGGACAGCTTAGAGCTACGGACATTAGATGGCAGCACATCACAAACTAATGCAAATACATTCACCGCCAAGAGTGAAAAAAAAGTTTGTATAAATTCTGCTCAATTCATTTAAAATTCAAAAGAAATCATGGAAATTGCTTATAGTGAAAGAGTTTTCATATAAATTTCTTTGTCGGTTAGTCCAAGTCCGTTTTGGATGAAATATTATTACAATAGATGAAATTCAGATATGAATTTATAAATTAATTCGAAAGAATTTTTCTTAAAAAATATTTAACTTCTGGACAAAGCTATTTATTATTAGGACCACTTAAGAAATTTGAGCAGTCACAAATAATCAGTACAGACGTAACTGAAATATCGCGAGCAGCTTTTTTTGAATTTCATTTAGAGGTTATTTCTTACCTTGATTTCAGACAGTTAAAAATGATTACGATAAATTAAAAATATTTAAACTAGTAATGTATATCAAAACATTTTTAAGCATTTCCAAGCAACCAACTTTCACAAATAATCCACTAATTTCTACGAAGTGCAAGTTTTAAAAATAAATATATCATTCTAAATAATAGAATATATCACATTCTTTGATATTTATTTTCGAATAAAAAGATAATGAACTGTGATATTAAATTAAATAAAATGAAAGGGATTCCAGACATAATGTAAAGAAGGTTTTAAAGGAAACTTATTGAGAAAAACTATGATTTCTTAATTTCATTTCTTCGAATTTCATAGAATTCCTTTTTCACATTTTTCGAAAATTCTTTACATAGTTTTGTGAAACAATTTACTACTATTCACTCTTTATAAGTATTTTGTTATTATTTTTTTTTTTTGAAAGAAGCGAAAGAAAATTGTATTAAATTGTCACCGCTGTCACTTTTTGCGTGTTCCTGTAATGAACTGAAAACGCAAATTACAACCGTTTAGAAGAAAAAAATAAATAAAAATAGAAAATAAAAAAAAAAATAATAAAAGGAAATTAAAGTAATACATAATAATTGCTTTTTTGTGTAAAATTGCTTCTGTATTAAAGGCAAAAGCAATCAGACATTTCTTTCAAATGCAATACTTTTAAAAATAAGTTTTGTCAAGTCATGTTTGTGAAAGATTTTCATTTCAGAAATAGAATTTAAGAAAACAAGAAAGAATAAAGATAATACCCCCCCCCCCCCGCAAATATTTTTGTATTAAAAATAGTGAACCGAAGTAAAATTATTGGTTTTGAAATTTTAGAGTTAAAATTCTTAGTTGCTTTTACGTGTTACTCTATTTAAATGAACCTTAAATATTACATTAAGTTTTACACTTATATCGACAAAAGGAGGCTCAAGACCATTAAATTGTAATATAATAGACAAATCTAAGATATGTATGGTTTAAAATTTTGCCAAAAATAAGATTAATGCTATAAGTATAGGAAAATGATAAAGAAGGTTAGAAAACCAAATATATTTCATAGAATTTTAAAAAAAAAACTAGATTAATTCATATGACCACGATGTTTTACAACACATTGCGAAGTATTTGAAGTAGCGAACGATGCTATATATTAGTGTTTAAAATGTTTCAACATTAAATTCTGATGACGTGTCATTGGTAAATATTTTACATTACATTTTGTTATTAACATGCTTATATTTTTTATTTATTTTTGTGAGGTTTAATTAATACTACTCTTTTTTATTCAGATTTTTTAATTGGTTTTATAATATCTTAGATGATTAGTTAAATGTTGTTTGTTTTTTTTGGAGGGAAATTGAAGATGTTTACCTTCTTCCAAGTGTGGTTGATTTTCTGAATTTAATGATTATTGGTTCGTTACTAATTTTTTAATAATGGAGTTTACTGAAGCATGATGATTTGATCAGTAATCACCGGTGCAAAAACACTTATTTCTATTCCTAAATATAGAACATTACTAATTGCACTACTTCAATTATTCAGATTTTTGCTTTTCTTTCATTTTTCTTCCTTTTCATTTGTTTAGATCTTTAATAGTTTTTTCCTAATTTTTGAGTTTTTAAAATTCAAATTTTAGATTGTTTAAGTATTTAAGTAAATTTTTTACCTGATTTGTGTGTGTATAAATATTAATTTACTTTTTAATGGTTTCCTTAAATAGTTAGTTTTTTTTACTGTTAATAGTATTGGATATTCTTAAATTGTTATATGGTGTGATTTGTACTATTTGCGTTTTGCTTATATATAACATATATATATAATAACATATATATATATATATATATATATATATATATATATAACCATTAAGGAATGAAATTAAGGTAAAAAATATTTTTCACATGATGTAATATCAAAAATGTCTTAAAAAACTTTTAAACCTATATTTATTCTTTTATACGATTTTAACACTTAGATTGTACAACTTAATGATATTCAGTAAGAACAGCAAGTAAACAATGCATTACAAACTAAATAAAAAAAACTAAGTACTTTTTTTTCAATTTCGAAAGAGAATAAATTGAAAACAACTCAACAATCATGGCACTTGAGTTCAAAGTATTTTTAGGCTCAGTATGGAGTGTAATCACCTGTAACAACTGTAATGGTGTGCCAGAGATGTTCCTCACTTTAAATGATGGGGTTCATTAACTCAGTTGTCAGTAAAACCTATTGCTTTGTCCTGGCAGTTCGAGTTCTCAGAATAGTTAAGCGCAACGTTAAGTGCTGCACTATATCACCCTAGAGCAGGGGCTTCTCCACTGATCCTCGAAGAATTTTACCAGTCAGTGTTAAAAAAATTTCGTATTCAAAAATTCCTGGTAATGCAATATTGAGTAATATTTTTATGTTAACGTCAATACTTTAAAATCCAGATTCGTAATTTTGTCCTTGAAGAATGTTAGCAGTAAATTGTGTTCACATTTGTCCTTCGTTATTCTTTGCAGGGTGCCGTGTAGTAAGGTTATTTATTTCTAGACGTTCATTACAATATGCTTAACTCTTGCAGGCAAATATAAAAGTAAATTTATTGATAATTTATAATACTTTCATAGGCGTTAAAAACTATTTCCTAGCCCTGAATAACGAAAACCATAAACAAGGCATGGTATTGAAATGTTTAAATGCGAGTTCACTAACTCAAAAAAATAATAGCGAAAAAGAATTTACGTGTCCAACAGAAAAAAAGAAAAAAAAAAAACTTTATCAGGATTACAATCATATACAACTAAAATATGTTTATCTCTATTCCTCGCAGTTCGAACGTCTAAGCCAACGTATGAAAATGTACGTTTGAAATGTGTCATTTGCCGTGAAACTTTTGTAATTCATGATATGAAACCATAAAAAATTATTATAAGCACGATATTCGTAGTTCAATCATTCTAAACTAAAAACTAAACAGTGTGTATAATTTGAGTGTTAAAAAACAAAAATTTGGCATAGAAACAAATATATTTATACAAAATTCTAATTAAACTAACTAACATTTAAAATGCTCATACCTAGAAGCACTTCAAATTGCTAAAATCAAAACCATGATTTACCACTGGAGAAAATTTAATGAAATTGGATTTAATAGACTTGTGTGGAAATATTTAGATCCTTGGCTGGTGATAAATCAAATGGATTCTTTAACCTAATGATATTATAAGAAAAATTAAAACATAATCATGGAATGTGGGATACCAGTTAATCCATAAGATTAAAGAATCAAAATTCTACTCAATTGTGCCACCAGTATTGATGTTTTAGAATTCTCGTGTGTAGCAACACTCTCTCTTAAGGCTTGTCGATGAAGACAATGTACACAGTCATTATCCTTGAGATTTATAGTCAAAGCCAATTTCCGCCAATATACATCAATAATGCTCACTCACATGTAATTTTGCATTGAGAAAATTACATTTTAAGTACTTATATTACAAACTTACATGATAAATGTTTCAAATACAATAATGTTTATTGTGATAATCAATCTGTAACGTTGGTTTATCAGCAACTTATCTTTTAACAAAGTTTGGGGATTATTTTTATAATTAAAATTCCATAAAATAAAAAATTCGACTCAACAAAATGAAGTGGGATTTAAAATAGATTAGTTAAACTAACTGAATTTAATGAATTAAATAGAAAACGTATATATAATAGAAGCCATATTGAATATAAGAGTTGGGGGTTGTGGTTAAACAATTATGCTTAATAGCGAGTAGCCATAGTTGGCGTGCATCACCCTATATATATAGAGAGAGATTAGTATCGAACATAGATCACTTATTTCGCAGAATTAAAAAGAGCTAAAGAAATAGTTCGAACTCTTTTTTTATCACAAGTTCAATCTACTAAACTGAAGTATTTTGGAGAGATTGATCTTTGATACTAAAATTAGATCAGATTACAAAACTGATTATGATTGGTAGATACAGAGAGTTTATTCAAGGTTTAAGAAAAATCAATAAACTGTTAAGAATAATTATGTCTCTCCATTCTTTGGTTGATATACTTGTGTGATTAGACTTAATAAATAGATATACTGGTATTCAAAATTTAAGCATAATTGGTAATTTGTGAATAATGAAGAAAATCTAGTCGGAAATGTGAAAAACTTGAAATACTGTCTAAAATGGCTACAAAATAAGATAACAAAGTGAAAGAACAATAATAATCACAAATATTATTCAAACAGTTTGAAAGAAAATTGGGTTTAAGAGGAGTTCAAATAAAAGAAAAAATAAATGAAGTAAAAAAGAGATGCTGCAATTTAGTAAGATGTGCGATCTCTCTTTTGAGCACTAAGTAAGCTACCCAACCATTTCTCATACCTACTATGACATTGTGGATATGTTTTGGGCTCAATGAGTTTCGAATCTAAAGGGCCCTTTTCAATTTTGGATTTGGTGGGCTACAAATTGCGTGCGGTGCATATCTCACACAATTTTGATAGGATTTATATCAGATGAATGAGTAGGTTATGGTAACTATGCTTTGGATATTTTCTATTTCAAGGAAGCTGTCTATCAGGCCGAAGTGTGATAAGGCGCATGAACATCCGTAAGTATGAAAACTGGATGAACAACACTTTAAAACAGGCGAACATAAGCCTTTCTCAGAAGCTTTATCTACGTACATTTCAACAATCACAATCTCAAAGAAATGGAGGTCTGTTCGGTCTTCCAGAAAGATACCTGCCCACACCATAAATCTCCCGGATGAAAAAATATGACTTTCCGTAATGAAAATTAGTTCCACATTCTCACCAAATCGTTAGGTGATAAGAATCGTGATAGGTCTAAAGATTTACTTGAGACTGAACAACACATTGCCTCACTGTCTCAAGCACAAAAACTAATGTTTCAGCTTAAATGCACTAGTTTATGCTTAGATTTTAGGAGAATGCAAGCTACTGGTCGTCTGACATAGAGAACAACATGACTGGGTCTTTTCTAAGCAGTTTGTCTTGAAACTCATAATAATGTGGCGGCTGTGAGCTCTGATCCCAATTCTCTGGCACAACTGTCTATTTGACATCATGCTGTTATTGCGAAATATCTATATTGGAGAACAATTGCGATTCTTGGTTGGTTGGTCGTTTGTTAACCTTTTCTGCACTTTGAAACTTCTGCCACAGTCTCGAAATTACGCTCTGAGGAATCAAATTCGTGATATTTCTGTTTGTGATTGTGCAGTTTCAAGCCTTCCGATTATTCTTTTTTTCGCAAACGTATCCAGTTATCATCATTGTGCCCTCATGCGTTTTATTTAATCATTAACAATCGTTAACATTGCTTGCAGTAATACATATTTATAATTTTACGAATAAAACTATATAGATTTAAACATTGTTAATAATTATAGATATATTGATGGTTTAGTCACAGTAAACTGTAACATAAATGCTATAGATACACATAATCTATCTTTTTGTTCTGGATATTTAAATTTTATTCAAATAAATCGAAATAATTAAAAATCAGAATATTCAGGCACAAAATTGGAAATTATAGAGTATAAAGTAATTGTTATCTACAATTTCCATCTAACATGTGATAAAACATAATTTTTTTAATTTTTAGCTAGTAAGTTCCATTCTGGAATAGTAACATATATATCCAAACACAGAGATGTTATTTTAAATAAATAATATTCAATAATACATTAGTTACAAATTGTTTAGAACAGAAAGTTGAACGCTCGCACAAACACATATTATATATTTATATTTATAATGATTTCCTTTAAATTTAATTTAATTTCATAACTTATCCTATACTTTAACTGTCTGAGTAAGGAATTTATTTTTGTTTCCATAAACAATACCCCTTTATCTGTAAATTTTTCCAATCTTGTTGATCCCTCCATAAGATCAGCATTTCCTACTTGACAGTCTTCACGTAATACCCAAGGATCCTTACTTCTATTACATGTCATCTGAATAATATTTACATTAACTCCCCAAACAGGGAAAGTTTCTCTCCTTTCTCTCTTAATTACTGAGGAGAGTGAACGTGCGTCTGAAACTGCCTCTCCACTCATATAATATTACTAAATTCATAATTTCAGTGATTTAATGTTTCCTTGTTGAGCCACGACTGAATTGAATGTTAACGCTAATTGAGTGCGTAAACGTTAACAATCACAATTAAAAAACGACGCTTTTGACTTACTAACGTACGTTTTTGAAATGTTCTGGATATCTCTCTATTATTACTGTAAGTCGCTGATATTTTCCTAACACCAAAGTTTATATAATGATATCTGATGAAATGACTGCCATCGCCTTATTTACTGATAGATTCTTGGCAATACTATCATAATTTTTTTCTGTGAGATTGTTTTTAAATTTCCTTCAGATTCTAAGCGAGGAAAACAACTTAAAGTATGTCGTAATATTACAGAATTCCATATGAGTGTTTTATTTCATTTATAAACAAAAAGAAGTTTTAACAGAAATTGTTACGTATTTCTGTTTCTGTGGGATAAGTGTATACCACTTGCTTATTTTATCATTAAAATATATTGACTGATTTTTAGATAAAAATGCAGGTGCAGAAAAAAACTATTCAAAAATTGATAGGGAAAATAAATTTATAGAAAACTGAAAGGATGACGGAGCAGTGAATAAAATGATTGGATATTGATTTCTGCTGCCAGTAGCTTACGTGTGTGTAAGCTAATAATAATTATTCTAGTTTCCTATATTTTGTTTAGAATTAATACTCTTCAAAATATTAATTGGTAGTAACGTTTCTTTCCGAATCGGCTTTCCGCAAACAGTTCAACTGCAAAAAATTCTAATGTTCACTGAAAATAACACACCACAAATATTGATTTTTAGGTCACTATTTTTTCCATTGTTTTTTTTGATAAAAGAGTAAATCTAAGGTCAAAACATTTTGAGTCCGAAAAAACTATTATTTGATGTTTACCCATTTTTTTCCAACCCTAAGCTTTTGTGGCTGTGTATGTGCGTGTGATCTTTAAATAGAATCCCAAATCTAAAGTTTCATATGATTTTATGCGTTTCCTGATCAACAATGTTTATTCAGCAAAAAATAAGTCCAATGTTTTTACATCATTGCATTTTCTATGTTTTTTATTTACTTCTGTAATATTAATGATGTTCGTACATGTGTGCGGTAGTTAAAATAGTTTCTATTCTCTTGTTTAGAAAGAAAATGAATATTCTGAAGTTATGTTCCCAACATTATCTATTTAATCCATAAATAATAAAAGCTTAAGGACAGATATTTATCTACATTTGTTCTGGGATGCTTAAAGCCTTTTACATAAAAAAAAATGATACAAAGTATACAGCATATACTAAATACAGAAATACAGCAGTTATTCCATATCAATACTTCTGTAGTTAATTGTAAAGGAATTTATTGACTAGCCATAGTTTACAGTTATATTGACTACTTGTCTCAAATTCTTGATGTGAGATTGTGGAGATTCTTTTCATTTGGTTTCAGAATTACAATGCATTTTTTTTAAATATTATTTATGAAGCTATTTTGAATTAAAGGTGTTTTCTTACGATTATTCCTTTTTTTTTCTCAAAAATGAATAATTTTTAAGGCTTTTCAAGTACTTCTAGATGTTCACTTTCAGAAATTTTAGGCGGCTGTGATAACCGAGAGGTCACGATCCTATGTTCACGGCCTGTGCAGCTTATGTAGAGCCATAGGTTTTCGCATTGATACCTCTAAAGACTCATTGAGAAACAAGGTCAATTCATGTAAAATATATAAAGGATTGATCATGTTAGGATGGTGTGGAAGTTTAACGAGGATAAGGAGTCACCTCAAATGTTGTCCTTGTCACTAGAGCGAGTATCAAATTTATGAGGTTTATCGGCACTATCTCTCGTACACCTTCGAAATGCGACGTTAATAAACAACAAACCAATCTACAGTTTTAGAAACACTGGTTATTATTTCCTTAAGATAGTGTAAGCTTTTCCGTGGAATTCATGTCAAAAAATTCAGTTCTCATGTAAACTTATCAAAATGTTTGAGAGAGTATAGTAATCATAATTATTATTGATGTATACTATGGATACCCGTTCATTGAGAGACAAATAGGTGAGAGAAAGAACATTTGTAATGGTAAATATGTATTAGTCAATATTAGTTTGAGTATTTGTTAACATATTGTTGAAATTGAGGGTAATGGACTTACTGAACTTCTTTTATATAATTTATATTCATTTTTGTCTCATTCCCGGAATCGTATTTTTATCCATCTAGTTTATGGATTTAATATATTCATTATGTTAAATGGAGAATGGAAAAATAAGTGTATTATTTCGACTCTTATATTTGTCCTGTAACATTTTATAAAATGCTTTAATTAATTTTATTGGAATTATAGTTTTTTTTTTCTTATATAAGAAACAAAGAAAATTATACATACTTCAAAGAAAAATCTTATTCAAAAACAAATTATTTAAAAATGATACAAGTATTTTTTTAAAAAAAAGCATCGAATCGAAAAGTTAATAACTGAGTCAGAGAATTCATAGCCTTCGGGGGCTACAAAAGAGAAGTTTTCACAGCAACTTTCCATGAAAAAACAAATAACTTTTTTTTTCGTTTTGTGCGAAAATTATCGAAATAAAGAACGTGGCAAAACTTTTACAACAATCGATATATCAATATGTATCCTTTGAGAGTTGAGAAGCGTTCGGTACTGGAAATAGAAATCATCGATGTGTGTAGCGCAGTTTTCACAGTCACGCTTCGGAAACTACTTGCAGTATCCCCTCACTGGTTTTTGAAGGTGTGTTATACATTCTTCAGAGGAAATGACGTTGTGAACCCAGTTTTGTTCATTTTCTTTGTTGCACTTGAAATAGCATCTACTATCTTCGGAAAAAGTACTTTTCGAGCCTGATGAAGTCTAATATTTGTATTAGAAAGTAGAATATTTAAGTATTTACATTATTATTTGAAAGAAATGTTTAAAAGGAGGTTTTTTGTGAAATTCAGTATTCAAGTCAAAAACTGGTAGATAACCGAAAATTCCAAATGATAGGAACTATTTGATAACAAGTCTTTTTTTCCTTCTAATTTCAAGCATTATTTATAATTTTATTTTAGAGGAAAATACACTATTACTAGAAAAAAATATTTAGTAAAATTAATCGAACTTCATTGCAATTAGTTTTACAGAAGTAAAAATAAATTCAAGAATTATAATTGATAAAATATTACTGTAAGTAAAAAAAAATTACATTTTTAAAAAACTAAAGGTGAAAATGACTAAAACTACTCAGATGGAATCTGAATTGTATGAAAAGCTACTTAAAACATATAATAAGCGACAACAAAAATGAATGAGAAAAAATGAAATAAAATAACCAAAGTGTTGTCACAAGTACACACAGAATGTTATGAGTGTGAAATATTATAAAGGTTAAATATCAGCCTGTAATTACTAGTAATATAAACCAATTAAAATCTTAGAGATATTATGAATAAAAGTACAAGTCTTACAATTCTTATTTTTAGCAATAACATCAATATTCAGGAATAAAGTAATACAAATATTGTTATATATATATATATATATATATATATATATATATATATATATATATTATTAATATTATAATAATAATTATTATTAATAATAATTGGCATGCCTATTAAATATAGTTATTATAGTGAAGCTTTTAAAGTACATAAAAAATTGAATAAATGAAGAAATAATAGGTATGAATTTTATATCTAAAGAATGCACTAGTTTTAGAAATCTAAAAAGTTCATTGCAAAGAATTTTCTGGATATCTTTATTTTTTTACGTTAGTAAAGTCCCTCTGAAAATTATGTTATTATATGCTAAAAATTATGTATTGCTTTGTCTAATAAGCATCTTTATAGTAAAGATTCTTTTATTGCAATACAAGTAGTAATAGAGATATTTTTAATTTGATGAAATTTTGTATATGAAATCAGGACTTAATATTATTAATGTACAACTAAATAACAAATGACTATTTGGCCCAAGCAATCGACACACATTCATCCTCAGATTGTAGCACTGATTATCGCAACAGTAGATAGTAATCTTACCAGAAGGTATTCTTTGTCCACCCTTGGAACCACATATGTCACATGAGTTGTACTTAAAATCAAAATATTAAAGTAACAAATTTTTCGAAGCTATTTTAAATATATCTTACACATATTGTCACTCCAGAGCTGTTTTCTTAATAAATGTAAATTAATTAACTTGAAAGGAAATTTAGATCCATCAGATCATAAAATATTATATGAATCCTCTTTCGTAAGGCGTTGGTGTTTGAGAGCCAAAACATTTTTTTTTTTCGGAGAGTCATGATTTCTTGAATTTTCAACTTTTGAGTCTATCTTCGGCAAGTATTTTACCAGTTTACGGCGAAATTAGGTCTCATCATAAATCATTCTTCTCATCATAAATCATTGGTAGCTGATTTATCAGCCAACAAATGAAAATATATCTGCTTGCGATCTCTCAAAGTAGAATTCTTTCCAACAATCGGTTCAATCTGAGTGTAGCGAACCTATTTGTTCATATTCTTTTTCGATTTACATTTAAGCAAAAAAAATTATGACGTTTGATAATACATTGAAAAGCACATACTGAATATGTAACAGCTTTTACGACCTCATTTTGACTATTGCCCTTTTTGATTAACTCGTTTAACCTAATTTATTTCTTTTGTTCAAATTTTAAAATAATCCTAATATCTAAGGTATACTAATCCTAAATAGACTAAGTAGAACAAAACTTGAAAAGGTTTTATTTTTATACATGAAATCTGACCCCCCCCCCTCTACAAGGATATTGGAATAAATGAGATAAAATGTGTTCTTTTAGATTTTAGTGTTCTCTCCTTAGTGAGAAGCAATTTCTGACTCAAATTTTTACAGTATCCAAACAATACTTCATTATATCCATTAGAGTTCAGTATTCAGTTGAATATGATACTAAACGTAATGAAAAGGTCCTAAACAAGCGTGAAAAATGTTTTATCGCATTTCCCATTGTATGTTTTGGGTGGTTTTGCTTTGTAGGCCTGTCTGACAATGGCACTGTTTTTCCTACCTCAGTATAAAATGGCTTCCCCCATCTTTGTAGATGTCTTCTTTTTCATTAGAAGATACAGAAAATACCTTGGGTATAAGTTAGATTATGTTAAGTGTATTTTAGATAAGCCATTTTTATTGCTCTTCGGAACTCCTTCAAGTTTAGAGCATCACTTATGTTGACAGCTTCAGCTAACCATATATTTACCACTTCCATATTCCTGCAACCTTGCCAGGAGTGATCCATTGTGAGTGATAAAGAGGGAGAGGAGAATGGTATTTTAGACCCGCCTGTCTACTCTATAGTAGCATAGAGCAGTTTTATCTCAAACAATGATGAATTAATCCGGCTAGTCTGAAGGAATTCCAGTTCTTGGAGCACCAAGGTACAGTATAATGTGCGTCCTGAGATTACTTCAGCCGCTAGCCAGGGATAGACTGAAAGCCTTGCTACACCAAACCTGTAGTGCACTATGTGCGGAAAGGAAGGTTGGTTCTCGAAATATGTCCATATCCACGATACGAATTAAAAGTGGATAATACCTTGTTTTCTATGAATTTAATGGCATATAGTCTAGACAACCAGTCTCGATGATAAACCCCAATCACATGTTGGTTGTAAGAGCTTATCATGTTTGCTTTATCATTAAGTCCTTTTGCTAGCTTCTCCATATCAAAAAATAATTTTGAAGTGATGAGAATTGTAGCAGCGATAAAAGTACTTCTTTCATTTCATCGCACTAGGAGAATCTCGAAATTCCTTTTAAATGCAAAAGCAGAAGTTCCTCTATCTTCCGCATAGACTTAGTTCTTCTAAAAATATTCATGGCTTATCCGATTTTCTCATATGAACTCCTCGTACACTGTTAACTAATACCTTTCTGGAGATGAGTACTGGTAAAAAACTATCAAAATAAAAATTGTAACTTGAAGAATTCGTAATATACTCTGTCAGTTTCACCACAACACGAGAACTAAAAGAAGTACATTTTCTTGCACCAGATTCTTTACCTCAGTGGACGGAAAAGATGCCCCAATATCCTTCGTTTCTACAGAAAACTCAAAGATTATAACCAAACCGTATTGGCTTAATCGGATAAACTGTTTCAGACTATTCCTACCAAAGTACATGATCACTGCTTGGATTTTCTGAGAAGTTTCAAAACTTCATAAAATTATTGTTCACCATGGCAAGCAAAGGTTTTATATTAAAAGATCGATCATCGACAAGCTGCCTTACTTTTCCATTGTCCACGAAGTATAAATAAGATTTCAACTACTAGAAACGGTTTTTTGACACAACATATTAATTGGGTAAGATCAATTCTTCAGGATCTGACCAGTAGTCTCATTCGAAGGTATTTGAATGACAAGTTAGAAGCAAAATTCCTAGAATAATAAGCACTTTGTTAGCTTTGCTCTTTTTTATACATCTGCTGCTTTCTCACAGTTTCTCTTTATATGTGATTGCAAAATTCGTTGGAATAAAATTACTCTAAAAGGTTTACTGTAATTTCTTTCTTTCATTGTAGATCGTATCTACACGAGGAAGCCATTTGCAGTTGAATCAGACTGTGTTTTCCATTTTGTATATTGCGGTGATTTCTACGTTACTCAATCTGATAGATGTTTCTATGCTAACCGTCTGCGAGTTTCTATTTGAAACACCAGAGCATGCAGACGCTTAGAGCTTGAAGCGGACTACAATTCTAACCTCCAGAGTCACAGACATTCCATTTACAATATTTCACCAGTATTGACTTTATTGTCATCCCCTTCCCTGGCATCTGTTGGTGACACAGCAATTTAAGCATCGCTCTCATTTCAATATAAACCAATATCCAATGTATCCTGTAACGCTAAAACGTTTTCATATAACTATAGAGGGATAAAATGTAGGCAGGAAAACATTTTTTTACTCTTAGTTATGAGGGGAGAAAAAACGCCTCATTTGCCTATTTATTGTCTAAGTGACCTATTTAGAAATAATGTGTTACAACTTACTTCATGACATTAATATTTTAATTAATCTCCAAGATGATAAAAAAAAGTATTTTCACATAAAAAAAACTCTCCAAGTGTTTAAAGTAAACTGAAAAAAGAATTCTGCAACCGCAATGAGAATTTAAAAACCATGCCCACTAGTGTAGTTAATAAACTAAGTTTCCAAGCTGTGGAGGAGGGAGGAAGTGAAAAACATTCCCGCTAATAGAAACTTATACATATCCTTAACCGATAAATTATTCGCACAAGAAAATACTGTTTTGTACATAGCATTTTAGTTATTCCCTAATTAGGACACACATTTGGCTAAATTGAGTTAAGGATTGTATTTTTAATCATTGTTATTAAATGAGTAGATATATATATATATATAGGATGCGTGCGCTTTCTCTTTCACAGCTTCAAAGGAATCATATCTTATTCCTTTTAATGCAGATTGCACTTTAGAAAACAGATAGTAGTCGCATGGTGCAAGATCGGAGAATGCCAATGATCGAACACTGGGATGCTGTATTCAACTTAAAAACTCTTGACAGATAATGCGGATTGACTTGTCCTTCCGTAATTCGGGTTGTCTCTTCCTTATTTCTTCATGGAGTTCAACAAGAACATGGAGGTATTTTGGTGATTAATAATTAATATTCACAGATAGCTTCATGAATTCAGTGCAGGTACACAATCCCATGAATATTGAAAACAAAACTATCATATTTTTGCTTTGAATTTTGATTTGCTTATTCGAGCTTTCATGGCTCTCGGTGAAGATGGGCTCATCCAGCACAAGGTTTGGAGCTTCGATTCAGGATCATAATTAAAAATCAACAATTCCTCACGCGTTGTTATAATTTCCGGTAAGTTTGGGTTATTTTCAATGGCATTCTAAATGTCAATACATACATTTTTGCGGGTTTCTTTTTGTTCAAACGTGAAAATTTTAGACACCATTTTAGCACACATTTATTGCATGCTAAAATTGTTAAGTAAAATTGACCGTACGGATTCTATGTCGATTCCTGCAGTCTCAGGAATTGCACGAACACTTTACCGACGCACAATGGGACGAAAGGGGTGATTTACTGGGGATGGTACTTTTAACTAGTTATTTCCCGTAAACAATGTTACGGAGGAGGATATTTTATCTGTTTTCTTGTGCTGAATCGAATGGTGATATTCGTTGGACGATATAAGGTAAGAGAAAGAATCTAGAGCTATTAGAATAAATGTATTCCTTTTATTTAGTTACGTATGAAATAATACCCTTAAATGTAATATAAACACATGCTAAAAAAGTAGTACTTCTTATATCGACAAAATATAATCAGACAGAATTCAGATATGTTTTGGTCATTTTTTTCGGTTTCTTACTAGTCTGAGTGAAATTTGCTTATAATTGATATTTTTTGGATTAAATATGTATTTATATTCATATTTAAAATCATTAGTTAACTCACTCACTCATTGCGCTTGATATTTATAGTTGGATATTATTAAAAAGGTGGACTTTATTTGATATGGATCAAATAAGAAGGGAATTTTCAAAACTTTATTTCTTACTTCTCCAGGTAGTTAGTAACAGGTAGAAAAAGATAAAATTCATTAAAATATAAACATAGTAAAATACAACCTAGTATTGCATTAAGCGTTTCTTAAAACCGTAGTTAGTTAATTTACTTTGAGTGTAAATTAGTCATGAAATCATGAATACAAATTTACAGTTCATTTGAAATAAACAATACTCGCCAAGAGTGCACCATATGATTTCTCTCATATTATAATATTTACTATGTTTTGCTAACTATTGCAATGTACATAACGTAAATATTAGGTCTCATATGATTTTTTCCAAAAATAAAAAAATTCTCCAAATATTAGGGATTACTATTAAGGTTCGAATTAATTGCGTATAATTGATACAGGGAATCGGTGCTTTATAAATTTATTTTCACAACGCAAAAACTTTACACTATTTATATAGTAGCAATTACTAGAAAAAATTTCAACTTGCATAAGCGTGATAACTTTAAAGAAAAATGTTAATAAAACTTGTCAGATATATATATATATATATTTATAAGAAATACATACACAACAGATAAACAGGGATGATATTAAAAAATGATTCATTGTTTATAATTGAAGCAGATACTGTTCCTACCAACGTCTTCACAGCTGTTTTAAAAGAAGACTTTGGTATATCTTTCTCCATTTGTATGACTCCTTGGCCAACTTAGAGTCAATCAGTTTGATGAAATGTACAGGGTATTTAGAGTCAACAAATCCTAAGCTTCACTAATCAACTCCTGCCAGTTATGGTGTAGTTTTGGGGGAAGTTTCGATTCCTAGTCTACTCCAAGAGCCCAAAGAACCTGAAGTAGATGAATATCTATCTTCATGACCTGAGCTATCGGAAGCCATACGAAGACAATTTTTCATTTTATCGTTGTGTATCACTTCATGAAGGGGCAGATAAAATCCCAGACAATATAAAAAAATAATCATAAGAAGTACACTCAACTACACCTTCCTTAACACAGTCATCCATCATCTCGTAATACTCATGAATTAACTCTCCAAACCTTAGCTCAACTGAAATAGATTCCATGTCATTAGTTAATTCATGTATAAATAGTTTTTAAAAATTTTGTGCATGGTATAAATACATTAACTATTTGTCTTGTTACTTAATAAGTCTTTTTTTCATAAAAAATAATGCCATTGTGGTCTTATTGATAAAACCAAGAATACCTGTGAAGTTAGAATATGTTGTAGTAGATGACTGCCAATATATTAGGATCGCTAAATTATTTGTATTTATTCATTTTGCACAAATTCTCAAAATATCGGAATGTATTTGAATCTATTACATGGCTGTCTATCACCAAGTACTAGAGAGCAAACATACTCCCTATATCGGATTCAGGAACCGTGTTAAAAATATTTCATTCTCTCATTTTATTCCAGTTCTACGTTTTCGCCCATGAGCCTTTTGACCACGCGTTGAAAGAGGTTTATAAATATTCTAGAGCCAGCGCTTATGCCCAAAGCAAAATGTATAATGCATGAAGAAACCACTTTATATTTTCCCTTTCGCTCAACACGAATTATTTGCTTTCTCACGCTTTTGTCAATAGTTTCGTTCTCTATGAGGTACCATTTATAGTTTTGTGACTCGTCCAAGTAATATTCAGAATTTAATCTTTGTTTCTTATTTTTCCGTCTATGTTACGTTCGATGGCGAAAAGTATAAGCGAATCTTTGTGAACTTCTAAGAGTTAAATGTCTTAAATATTTTTTTTATTTCTTTAAAATAGCTCTTTGTATAGTAATTATGTACTGATATATAGTTAAAATATTCTTTCAAAAAATCTCTTTTTAAGCAGTTATAATCTTCTAATATAATTTACAAAATAACTTATTATTTCTTAATTTAAGATGGGTTATATAACATCATGTATGAAATAATTCATATTAAATCTTCAGATTGAGAAAAAACGCCACATATTTTATACGAGCAAATTATACGGAGCCAAATTTAAAATAATTGTCTTCTCCCCCACACAAATTTCATATTACATCGCTATCAACTTGTAACTGATTTCTGAAATAATTGATAATAATTTGTATATAAAAATGCGTATATGAATGAAGTTACATAATATACACATATATATATGCACAAGCGAGTGTAAAATTAAAAGAATTTGCAACTTAAGCTTATTTTTTTAAAAAAAATATTGCATCAAAGGATCTAATAATGCCACCGAAAAATTGTGCAAATATTCACAGTCGAATACGCAAGCGTACTGGCATGTCTGGGGGCTGTCACTGTGGATGGGATGTAAGCGTATGTTGATTTGTGTACTTGTACTCTTCCACGACATTTGTCGTATTTCTTTTTCGATTTTTCCAATGTAGAAAAAAAAATATTGTATGAAGAATTTGATCTTAATTTTTATTTAAATCATATATTTTGATTTGAATATTTAGAGGAAAAATGATTCAAGATTGTAAAAAAAATATCTATGCATTGAGTAGAAATGTTGGTCATTAGATCGAATATCAATCAATATTTTGTACAATACAAACAATTAGTTTATAACGAATACTAAACATTCTTGAAGCAGTTTTGGGACTTTCCATCATTTCTGGTGGTTTCGCAATATTTTTGGCAAACTTTGTGATCAAATTATTTTGTTGAATGGATATTTGAAATTCTTCAAAGTGTCTAGGCAGAGCGAAGCTCAATTCCTTACCTTTCTAGACTACAATAGACAGAGTACTGCTTTGAAGTCAATCATCGAGGTATCCAACATTGTGAAACCTAGTGACATTTCCAATCTTCTTACGCTATTGTGATTAAAATAGGTAAGGGTATTTCTTCACATATTTCAATATGTAATTGTTTATTACAAACAACTGATTATAAGTAAACTATTTCATTCGAAGGAAATAGCAAAATCATTTATGCCTCCTTTTGTAAGTAAATGATGTTGGAGTAACAATTGATGTCAGAAGTGTTATTGATTTTCTTGGAATGCCTGTAACCCAAGCTATGAAGGATAAATTTGAAGAGCTGCTCATTTTGATGGAAGAATCGAAAGCCATAGAAGATGAAATGAAAGTGGAATTTCGAATACAAAAACAAACGTTTAAGATTTTCAGCAGCAATTCAAAACTAAGCAATCAGAATTCAAAGTCAAATTAGAAGATAACCTTTTAAAAGTACCAGGCAATATAGAGCTTAAAGTGTACGTTTTAAACCCCAGTAGGCAACTTATACATTTTTTACTGATAGAACTGGCCCTATACGTTACATTTTGAATATTTAAGTAGATATTTCATTATTTAAATTTTCTCACACACATCCAATAAATCATTGCTCAAAATATTAATTTTATTCATTGATCTTTTCTGCCACGGATTTCAGGACGTATTACGATGAATCAGGAAAAGGCCATGCTTCCTGAAATCCACAGCGGAGGTGATGACGTGTAAGAAAAATCGCGCTTTATGCTTTCGTATACAACGTTGTGTAGCGGTTCATCGTTCGCTCTCCACCTATGCTGCAATGTAAGATAAAAATTGCTTGTTCACATGTTTTTTATAACTCCTTAAATTTTTGCCTATGAGTTTCGAAATATTCTGTGTATATATATATGTTTAGCTTTCTTTTAAATTTAAAAAAATATTAGGAATCAACTTATTTAAAAATATTAACCTTATCCTAACTCTATTAAAAACGCCTGTAGTCAAATTAATCAAACTACAGGCGTTTAAAGAAAAAACATTCAAGTTAAAAAGATAAGACATTCAAGTTTTTTAGCTTATTCAAAACTGATAATCCCTCCTTTTTCTGCATTTTTTCACAGAGATACTCTAGAACAATCGATGTGACGACTCAACCGAAAAAAACTATGACTCATGATAGTTTTTCTATCCCACAGAATGATGATTGGATTGAAAAATATAAGGAAAAAAAGACAAGAATATTTTTTGCTAAAACTAGCCAAGAGCGAGAGGAAAAAACTGTACGTCGAGAGATCCCGAAGTTCCTACAATATTTTCACTCGTTCCTCTTCCTGCATCCATTCTGTTTTTTTGAGTGAAAATGTAAGGATTCTTATTCGTTTTCTTCTCCCTGAAATTGTTTCTCCTCTATGTTTGTCTTCTTTAAGTTGTTCGTTTTATTCCTTCTTTCCTTTTTTTTTTATAGATGTGATAAATATGGAAGAGTGTTCCTTTGCAAAATGAAGAGTCAGTCCTTTTTCTTTCTTGAGTACAATATGTCTTATATACATTGGATATCTTAAGTTCTGGAGATACATACATAGCAAATTGTAACTTAGGACTATTCGAGACTTTCTCTTCACTAGCCTTTGGAGTTTTTTATTAATTTGAATTGCATGTAAATACAATTTCTTCCTAACCCAAAAAAAAAACTGGATTAGGTAAATTGGATGAAGATATGAAATGTAGCGAAATGAATTACAGATAGTGATACATAAATGAAACAGAATTCAACAGAAAAAGAAGGGATAGGAAGAATAATAGTAAGATAATCGTAACTTGGATTGTTCCTTCGCAATTAATCTTTTGGATCGAACTGTTTTCAATAATTGTTTGAATCAGAAAGAGTAGTTTGGTAACCAATGACTTTGCAGCTACTTTCTTCAATAATATCGTCAGAAGTTAAAACACCTTAATAACTATCCCGAATGAGACGTCTTTTTCAGCCTAGTTGGTCTTGTACAGCAAAAAGAAACCGGTCAACTTTTATTCGACCTTCTGTTTCAGGGTTTCTGGCACATCAAGGTCAACAAACAACTCCCTC
Source organism: Nephila pilipes (assembly GCA_019974015.1). Classification (NCBI taxonomy): domain Eukaryota; kingdom Metazoa; phylum Arthropoda; class Arachnida; order Araneae; family Nephilidae; genus Nephila; species Nephila pilipes. The sequence continues at coordinate 89,682 of BMAW01104404.1, read as the reverse complement.
CTCCTCCACAGGGTCGAAAACCTCTCTACGCCGAAACTTTATCATTACACTAAAAAGTAGAATTGCCCGAGTGAAGAAGAAGCTTAGCGACCATATCTATTTTTATAAGTTAATAAAGTACTTTGTCTTGCTCTTATGTCTCTTCAGTTGGATTTTTATTGACGACTTAATCAGACTGAAAGTCGGTGGTCGAATGAAATAAAGAAGGCAGCACTAAACTACACTTAAAGATATCAGGAAAATCAACACTGAGCATAAGAGTTTCAACTGTCTGGCGCTTTCTGAACATTTAATTTTATAGGAAAATTAACAAGGGGATAAGGATGAAACTAAATGAAAATCTTTGCAATTTTTAGTGAACAGTACATATATATATATATTTAATACAGATTTATTTAAAACAGATTATAGATTTTACGAATGAGTGTTTAGTAAAAATTATCAAGAATTTTTACTACCTTATAGACATATTTTAAGATAAAGCTATGCTGTAGAAACTCTTAATATATTGTAAGATATGAGAAGGAATTATTATGTACTTTAAACATTGCCTTAATAATAATAACAGCTTTTTATTTAAAAAAAATATTTTTTACACCTTTGCATCAGATCTTAAGGACGAAGAACTTGTTACCTTATTTATACCGAAAGAAAATTAAGGTGAATCTAGTATAAGATATTGTCTAAAGTGGAAGACGGCAGTACATAAATCTGAAAGAAATGGCAACATGAATGATTGAAAATGATATATTAAACTATAAAAATAAATCGTAAATTTTCTCCTATTCTTTTATTCTCCAAATAAAATTAATTATAATTATATTACATTGAATTTCAGAAATATGTTTATTACATAAAATTCTTGAGACATTTAGGGATGAAACGGACTTAAGGATTTTTTTTTAAATAACATAATATTCACTGAGCACTTTTTCTTAACAAACTACTTAGAGCCTTTCACTTGAAAAAGTTCTGAGTTATCTACATTAAATATTTTGAGCCCTTTTTGTCCTTTATTATGCGTTAAATGTTAATCTATTAAATTTTCTTAGATGATTTTTGTGATATTTATTTGTTACAGAAGTGCTATTTTCAATTTTGGTTGCGTGAACATTATCTTTGTTAATAAATATGATTCAGAAACTATACAATCGGCCTTAGCTTACAAATTATATATATTTTTTAATTTTTCAGTGATATATTATTATAACCCATAATTTGTAATTCAATAACTTTCTGAAAAGCCTTTAGATTTATAGACAAGTTTTCAGCAATTTCTAGGAATTTTCCAAAGACATGTTTTCTTTAAATTCTGAGCATAATACCGTACACCAAAACTATTTTAACTTACAAACATATTTTGAAAGAGATTTGATACATAATTCATGAAGTAAAAGAGAAATTCAACACGTTTATTGCAAAAGTGATGGGAAAGTTTAGTTTTGCTCGTATTTCAGAAAGAATAAACCTTAAATAAATTAAAATAAGAACTAGATTAAAGCATAATTCTCTGTATAATGAACACACACACACAACATAAGCAATATATACCCTTGCGATAATACTGCTATCTATCTTAAAGAAATGTATACCTGGAATAAATATGTAATGAATTTTATTTTGTCAGCCGTTAATAAGCAGATTTAATCGAGGTTCTCTTGGAATGGAATTCATCATACCTTTTAATGAAATTCTATGCGTTAATTCTCAATGGGAATTTGGTAGAAGTTATGGTCTCGAATATTTTTCAGTTGCAAATATCTTTCAAAATATTTGATAATTTTTCAAATTATTACATTTTTTAAAAAAATAACTCTTAATTCATTATTATTCTCTTAAAAGTAATCATTTTATTTCATAGAAATAAATGATGTAAACCGCTATTAAATTAAATGCAAATAAATCCCTCATATCACAAATAGATACAAGAATGTCCAATGCCTTAATTTAAAAAAAAATTTATCTTTTTTGCCTAAATACTTCATTAGTTCAGAATGTACATAATAATAATTAGCATTAAAAATATGTATCACCCAGGAGTAGCAAAATAAAAGGAGGTGTAAAATTTAATAAGTTTATCAAAAATATTTGCATGAAAACTCTTAGTTCATTTTTCATAATAAGAATATATAGTAATACGCCAAATTACTTAAAATAAATGAATGAAAACCGAAATGTATGGGTTAAATAAATAGTTCTTAAATACAATAGTTTTTTAGTATAAGTAAAATAAACTTTTAAAGAAATGAAACCAAAGGCTTGATTCGATCGAGATAATATTTAATTAGTATTATTCCAAATTAACTGTAGATACCCAGATTAATGCGAAATGATGATTGCAGATGAAATGAATGAAAGAAAAAAAAACCAAATATCGATGAATACGATAATAATTCTAATAAATTGGCTCAGCAAACAAGTGGAGTATGATAAAACACAGTAATTGCGTGGAACTTCAAAATGAATAGAAACAAGCAATAATGCAACGCATGCTCAAGATACACTAGTTTCCAAAAATTAAGGAGAAATAACAAAAACAGTGATAATTCGCGCAAAAATGAACCAATCCAAATTGAATTTGAATTTATTGTTAGTTAAAAATTCTAAATAAAATGGCAATAAACAAATTAGTGTCAATGTCATCGTAATTTGTTTTTTTTAAAGCAAAACTTGCTTGCTTTAGAATAAGTTTGCAGATATCGCTGCGGTAGAGAGATAAGAAACCGAAGACAGCCAATTCGTTACAATGACCTTTAGAAACATCATTTCCCTGAAGAACTGCGATGGAGAGCCATTGGTGGACTAGACGTAGCTCAAACTCAAACAGAGGTAACCTGAGGACTCATAGTGAGTTAGTTCTTCTGTGGTCAAAGCCTTTAGCAACAATTTCTAGCTTCTGATTTGTCATTTAGAAGGTTTTGCCGTCGACGGTCAAGTACTTGGATAAGCGCCGATGACCAAGGTTTCCGATTATGTGTGCGAATAATTGGAAACCAATCCTCATCTTTGAATCTTTCTTGTGGAGTCACCAGAAGTTTTGGGTTAAGTCTTCTGTGCGTAGAATGCTTTAGGGTTTTGGGGAGACAACCAGCTATTTGTTTGCCACTCACTTTACGTCATAGGAGTGAAGGATTTAGGTAGTCGTATCAAGATGTTCATTAGACTAATGAGAAACGCAAGTCTCTTCATGGATGAGACCAGGTATAACCTCTGGAGCAATAGTATGTGTTGTGTTATTAGGAAAGAACAAGGGAAACGTTTTTATCCATCAAATATCCATGACAAAGGTTTATACGGTTTGTATAAAAGGTTTATAAAGGTTTATAAGGATTCATCCAAAAAGATACCACTCCTGTGTTTGGAGTGGTATCTTTTTGGATGAATTCACACATCACCATGCATCTTCAACGTTATATAGTGAGTGCTCACGTTTATAGAGATGACATCCTTGATGTTTATGCATGGCTCTTAACCGGTAGCAAAAGAATTTCATACAAAAGGGCGATAACACTACTGCATATAGGAATTACGTTATGGAAGGTTATCTTCAGCACCAAATAATTAATAACAAGGAATGTCCACCTCGATCACCGGACTTGAATCCCATCGAACCTGTTTGAGATGCTTTAAGAAAACGTGCTTCTGCTCTTGAGCCCCAGAACTTTGTTACCCTTACAACTGCTTTACCAGAGCATTTCCCAGCGAACACATAGATCATATAATGTATCACATATCACTGAATTTGCTGTATTGTTTCTAGGGTTGATCGCACTCCGTATTAAAGGTCCTTTTCCTATACAAAAGTGACACAATTAATTTGTTAGCTTTATACATGTGCTAAAATCTAAAACCCCGTAATTATCTTGTCAATTATTTTCACGTTATTTTAAACTTTGCAATGTGTTGTATGCTAGTTTCACTACATTCTAAATGTAACTTTTAAGAAAACGCTATTTCCATACTTTTTCTTTAATTTAAGGAAACTAGAGCATACAGTTATTCAATGTACATGAGTCAAGAGGAATGTTACTGTGTTTCTTCTGATACATATTAAAGGAAGATAATAGGGTTTCGAAATTTATCCGAAATTCTCCCTCTCTGTTTTCGGTTATCTGGATTAAAAATGCCACATTTTCGTTTTAGAAAACAGAAATATTAAATCGTTTCTGTTGCATAATAAATAATAAAATTCTGCTTTTGATTGATTCCATTTCTGTAAAACATACCTTAGAATGATTTTATCTTTTTTGTGGTACATATTTGACTCACTCATTAACAGCATATATATTTTACTAATTTCTTAAAAAAATACTATTAAATCGCCTTTTGTGAAATTGTTTTACCTATTACTCACTCAACAGTTATTAATCGTAATTAAAAGAATCAAATTGCTCAACGATTCGAATAAGTATATTAAATTTCATTAATTAAGCAAATATGTGCTTGTGTGTGCATTTCTTACATTTAAAATAAATTTCACCCTTAGAAAAAAATCTTTTCGTTAACTTTCTTAAATTATCATTTTATCAGTTTAATTATAAATTAAATCTGAAGATATTTAAAAAAAGATTCTAAGGGTCTCTCAGAAAATAGTTTCATTCCTTTGGAAAAGAAGAAAAAAATTATATGCATTTTTATTCCAAAAGTTTTCGGTCTCTGAAATAAAACTCAGGGATTAAATTAAATTCTTAACGCAATAAACATTTTTCTGATCGTAGGTTTTCTTATCATTTAAAATATTTTGAATATTTCACAGTTAGGAAAATAAGATTTAATTCAAAAGTAATTACTTGAAAGTTATTTAATTATAATAAGACATAATTTATTGTATACGATTTGTTATATTATAAGATTTTCAAAGCATTCATTTTCTCGAGTGAGTTATCCTTCTATTATAATAAAAGTTAGGCTTTTAATTTATTTCCATGACACTTAAAAATTGTTTATTTAATCTCATTTTACAAGTATATAATTTATTTAAAATAAATTAATTATTAATTTATACACTAAATTATTTGCTTTTCTGATAAGGGTAATTTCAGAGTACTTATACAAAACAAAACAAAACAAAACAAAAGCCTCGAGTATGTGAAAGTATGATTTTCTTTAAATATTTAACTTTACAAGATAATTTTAAATATGAACTAAGTGACATTTGGAAGAGATGAATAAATAATATTAGAATATTTACATGCTTAAATGTTCTGATGACGACTCATATTGATAAATAATAACTAAGCGTTACCCATTCATTATGTAAAGAAGTGTTTTTATGATGTTCACTTATTCCATTGATATTCAGAGACATATGAATGTGATGAAATTAAATAAATTCCTTTCTTTAGTAATTAAAAATAAATTTATAATAAAACATATAAAAATAATTGAAATTATTACGCATTTTGTAAAGTTAATTATAATGAAATCGAAGCATATAATTAAATGAAGATAATTTCCGGAATAAAGTATTTTTATCATTTTGATATACTCATTTAATAATTTTTCTTATATGTAGTGTCAAATAAACGGAATATTTTTAATCGTTAAATACTTTTATAACAAAAATATATAACAACACAATTTTACAATTAATTATTTAAATGATACAACATAAATGTAATGCATGATGTATTAAAGCATGGAAATAAAGATGATTGTTGATAATACAGAAAATTACAAAAATGTCATTGTAGTAGATGTATGATGTGATCTAATATTGCGTTAAGCAATACACATCATGATAGACAATGTAATGGGATGTTTTCTAAATTTGATAATAAGAGAGGTTTTGCAAATATTGAGTATTTGCAACTAATTAATTAAAAACGAGACCATAAGCTATTAAATTAAGAAAAATCAGTATAACACAATAAACTTTTGGTTAAAAGCATATTCCATAAAATTTCCACACAATCACCTTTAAAGTGTCAAAAGATTCTTAAGGAAGAGAAAGTAAAATAGTTTCTCAGTTGAAGGTAAAAAAATAAAGAACCACACTCCATTTGTCTTGAAGGATTTGAGAGATTTTTACAAAGCTCGTTTTATTCTGCCTTCCCATCCTTTTAAATTCTTCACTGGATCAAAAATAGATTTTCTTGAGATGTCAAAGTTTCTTGAATCTGTTTCTGTTCTATCGTTTCTGTTTTCTTTTTTTTCTCCAACCTATTTTCAACAAATGCTTCTCTTTTATGTTACAAGCTGTTTGTAACAACTAAAACTGTTTAGGATGCTGTTATTTTTTTAAATTGATGTTTTTAGCAATATTAAAGATGTTTTCACGGAATTGAAAGAAAGTTTATAATTTTAAGAAATTGATATAAAGCTACTTTTAATTCGATGGATATCAGATGATCGAATGCCGAATTATTTATACTTTAAATTTGTTTTCGTGTTTTGTATAAATTTTTTTCTGTGCCTTACTTTTTAAGAAATATTCAGAAGGAAAGAAAAGTCAGCATCACTTTCACAGTTAGTATTAAAACCAGAAATGTTTGCTAAATACTTTTGCTAAAAATTTCAATTCATATGAGCTTCATCGTTTTTAAAGCATTTTGATACTAGGAAAACAATTAATTTTTACAACAAATTCATTCATTTCGTTTTGAAACAGTCATTAAATGGTAGTTAGAAGTCTAGAAGAAGTTTTCAATAGTTACCTTGTCCAGTAGGGTCTTAGTAAAGCGGGAACGTTAACTGATTTCTAAACATGTTTTTCTACTGCGGTTACGTGAATGCGACAAGAAATATATATATATATATATTAATTTCAGAAAATAGCTTAGCATAATAGTCTGAAACCTGTTATAATATTTAATATATTATTCTCCATTTTTGTTCTTCTTTAAATTTTTCAAAAAATCCTTTCAAATTTCATGTTTTTAATAGCTCGAATTTTTCTTTATTTCATTAAATTTATGTAATTTATGAATAAATATATATTCTGATATTTAATTATTTATTCAAAATGCAAAATTTAACAATATTTGGAGGTTCATTCAAATCACTATTTAATACGTACAATTTCTTTCGTCTAATTTGTAACAGTAAAACCTGTGAATTCGGAGTTATTACAATTATTCAGGAATTTTATTCGTTTCAGTCATTTGTTTTTTCCTATTTTTGAAGTTAAGTTTACTAACAGAAATGTTTTCTTATGTGATGTTTGTTAAGCGTTTAGAAGGAACTGAAAGATTGAAAATATTTTTTTCTAACAGAATTGATCTGGAGAAAAATATTTGACACTAAACTGAAAAAAAAAAAAAAAAAAAACTTTTAAATTACTACTTAAGAACTTATGTTTCATATTTATAACATGAAAAAACTTTCTGAAATTTGAAAGGAATTAGGATTTTTGTTGTCTGAATGAATTTTCTTTATTATTGATATTACGTGTTCAATAGTATCTAATTTCGAAGGTTCTTTACAAGTTATACATTACTAATAATAATACACCATTTTTTTTAATAGAGTCATTTGGATTCAAGCAATTTTAAGGTATAGAATTTAGATATATTTATATTTCAATTTCATTTTGACCACATTATTACAGCAAAAAATTATGGATGTATGGAAATGAAATCAAATCCAACTAGTAGGATAATAACAAATGACGCTTTATTCACAATTATTCAGGATGATGTACAGGAGACAGAGCTTGGATGATAACAGCATAAACAAGATAAACTCAGCACTTGCATATATGTCAATGATACAAGATCAGCACAGAAAAGCAATGGCAGTCACAATTGTATTTGCAACACTCAGCTTCTCAGCTTACTAGTTCACACTATTGATAAGTCTCCAACATACTGCTACCCTGCAAATTCTCCCAGCACACTTCCGGCAGTTCGTCGGTATTGGATCCAATGCCGATCGCTTCTAACCGCTTTCTAAAAGCAGCCAATGTCATAATCGCAGACTATCTCCCCAGACTCTCAGCATATTTATACCTGTTCCGGCGAGGTATGATGTCTCACTGAAAATTCACAAAAAGTCCGAAAATTTATTCCCAGTCGATATTTTGAGCAGATTCCAGCACTTTCGGGAATTTTTCATTTGTCGTGAAAGTCGCTACGTTTCCAGCCAAGCCACTGAAAAGGTCGTCAAATCCATCGCCATGGCTAAAGGATCATTGTTTAAACTTTTTTGATGCTGGCGGGTGATATATCTGTAAATATGTCTTTTTCTGCAGAAGAGAGCGTTGCAGGCAAGTGTTATCTCGGTTTCGTAACATAATAATGTTCACAAGGGTAAGCTAAGAAGGTAATTTGAATTTAAATGCATACAACAATTCTTTTTTGTCCTTTGATTTTTTTTAAATATTGGATTAGATTTACTGAAGATTGACGGATAACTAGAAAAAAATGACATTATCATTCATTCCTTAATTTCTAAGAATACAAAAAATATGTGAAGAATTATGCTCTATTCATTTCCACATGCATCATCTGCAATTTTCTATGCCACGCTATCAAAATCTGAACAGTTGGTTCAAGATTTTTCTATTTGACTTGAAGAATAACCAATTTTTAAAAATATTCCATTTAAGTTTTATAATATATATATATATATATATAATATTTAAACCTCCATGGATTACAAAAAAATATTTAACCAAAGTTATAATATATTATTTTATTTAAAAATATTTCTAAGCTATTTAATAAATCTTTCAAATAACATGATGTAGTTAATTTTGCAATTTTAAACATTGATTGAATATATCTGAATTAAAATGTCATTGTCCAAAATAATTAATTTTATAAAATCGTGATGGTATATTTCCTTTAATGCCACGAAAACTTTAAAAGTAAGAATTTCAGAGTTTCAGAAATGAATCGATACTTAAATGAGAAAAGATGTTACTTATATAACAACGAGGTAGAAATGTTATGAATTATTAAATATAAATAACTTTAACACAACAAAACATTTTTTTATCTAATCTCATCATAATTATAATCTCAAAAACAATTTGAGTTGAAATAATATTGAAAATAAAAATTTCGATTTAAAAAAGACACTCTGACATTTTTCAATTATATCTTCAGAAGATGTTTTCTATTTTGAAATAAATAATTTCAAAAAAAAAAAAAAAAAAAAAAACCAGCAAGCATTTAAAGAGAGAAATGAATGTTGCTTTTTATAATGAACTTTCGGAAATTCATCTTGAGACAGGAAAAAAGAAGTAAAGATGGATAGCATTAAAAATAAGATGAATTACTTATCAGATCAATGATTAATTTCACAATAAAAGCAAAACCTCTAATTCAAAAACAGTTAAAGATATTTCTGTTCAACATATATACAGCGTGTGTCATTGAAAAAGGGGTATTCACTAATGAAAAGTTACGTAACGTCATAGCAACGTAACCGTTAACATATTTGCCTATGCTGATAAGGAAGAACGTAGAGAGACATCTAGGGATGCGAATAGAGTCTCCGCGTGGATCGCAATATGCATAAGCGCCCGCATGTGCAGGAGAGAGCAAAGGCTCTTATAAAAAGGTATGTCCAATTGAGAGTTTATTTGATGACCCGAGATCAGTCATACAAACACAGTCATCATGGCCGATCTCATCGACAAGGTGGACCACCGATTGAGAAGTTATCGGCGTGTTACATTGCGAATGTTGGCGCTGAAGGTTGATGTCAGTCTTGGAACAGTGTGGACAATTGTTCACGACAGGTTGTGTTATCAGATGGTGTGTACGCAGTGGGTTCCGAAGCAGCTCACCGACCAAAAGGAACTGCGGCTTCAACATCTGTTTCGGTATCATGAAAGCTTAGTTTTCCTGGAGAGGATCGACACAGATGAACAGAGCTGGTGCCAACAATATGAACCAGAGACAAAGCGAGACAGCATGAATTGGAAGCATGCAACGTCCCCCCCCCCCTAAAAAGATCAAAGGCGTGGCGTCTGCAGGCAATGTGTTGCTCACGGTTTTTTCGACGTCCAAGGTCCGCTACTTGTTGAATTCCTCAAGCACATAAGAATTATTAACTCCGATGTGTACTGTGAGACACTTGGAAGCCTACGCAGATCTGTCAAGACGGCTGCTCTCGCAGAGTGTGGTTCTGCTCAATGATAACATGCGTCTGTATGTCCCCATGACATGACATTCGTAACTGGCCAAGTTCAAGGGCAGCAGCTTGACCATTTGCACTATAGTCCGGATGTGTCGCACTGCGATTTTCATGTGTTTGGTCCCCTAAGAGGGCATTTGAAAGGGAAGCATTTCAATTTTACCACGAACTCCAGGACGCTGTGAAGGACTGGGTCTCGTCACGGCCACAGAAATTTTGGGAACAAGGAATCCTTCGGCTCATTAATCAATGTAATCGTTGTTCTCAGGCCTATGATGTATAATTTGAATAAAGTCTTCATTTATATCACAGTGTCGTTTCGTACCATTTCATTTAAACACTCCTTTTAAATAAGATTTCCGCAGTAGCAAATTGCTACAATTTTTTCAAAGAAATTACATAGTAACGTTATTTAGAAAGTTAATTTTCTATTTTTTGTACATTGTCTTACATTTGAGTAGTAGAATATGTTTTATACTTCTGGAATTATTTTTTTAAAACAAAAATGCACCTTAAAGCAAAACTATCTGAAAAATCATGTCCATATTTGTCTCTTGTTAGAAGTGATATACTGATTGACTCAGATAACCAGACACTAGTAATTTAACATGATTTATACATTACATCTCTCATATATCACTGTAGATTGTAAATATAATCTGTATCGTATATTCTACATAAGTAGGACCTATTATATTACATACGGACGCATCCATTGCTACTGTAGAACATAAAAGATTCATCATTTTTTATATTTGAAGTTTATTGCGACATACCGCACTACATTCAGCTCTCATGGGCTGAAACAATCAAGTTTTTAGAATTAAAATAGGAAGGAAGGAATATTTTTTTCCAAAATGTTTTGACACAAGCAATTCAATAACTCTAGTATATGTTACATTTTGTCGCAATGTAGCACATATATACTCTAGAGAAACATACAGAGATCCAAAACTTTATCTCAATGGCAAGATAAGACCGCTTTTAAAAAAAAATTTTTAGTCAAAAAATATATGTGTGTCAAATTTTTAAAAACTTAATCGTCCTAGTATCGTGGAGATCAATGATCCATCGTCGTTTGCAACAAGCAAATTCCATGTCTATCGTAATATGCGGCAAATATCTAAGATCGAAGCACATAATAGAGAGACATGAGTTTTTTGAGCTAAGAAATACATGAATTGGAAATATGAATGGTTAACCTTTCTCTTCAGAGATGAAAAGAAATCAAATAATGGTGTCCCATAATACTGAGCCTGTTATTAGCACAACCTTCGGCATGAGCCTTCTTCTTTCTTTAATAAAGAACAACAAGATAGTTTTGTCAAGTCGTGGTATGTTCCATCGTGGTATGTTCCAATCATCGTGGTATGTTCCAATTGCACCATTCATTAATGTTTTCTGAAAGATCGACAGTATTCAGAAGATTGAAGGGTGTACTTCTGACATATTTGCTTGTATCTGGAAAAATTCTGAGAGGGGATTACTGGATATTTAAGCAAGGTAACGATTCAGTCCACATTAATATAACTAATATGGTTTATACGGAATCACATAATCGTTATAAGTTGACCAGTCTTAGTCTGAATCTTTAAACTCTTGTGGAACCTTTATTTTTAAAGGGAGGGAAAATGATTAATATGAAATGGATATGCTGAAGGAAACCAAATTTTCCCCTGTTGGAATTAAAGCAGCAGATAACCCAGAGTTGAATTTCTTGAAGCCCTGGTGTACTACAAAACATAATTATAAGCATGCATAATTGGGTATTTAAATTAATCAGAATCTATGGTTTCAAAGTAGAAAAAACTCCATTTCTGCAAATATTTTTGTCACCAAATATTTTTCTTTATTTTAATTTTTAAACTAGGACGCATCAGTACTGTATTAAATTCCTAATTTGATAATACCGTTCATTGTTTTCCATATGCTCATTAAATTTAAATTATGCTATTATTTCTAATATCCACACGTCCCGTATATATATGAGACGTTCTGTATTGCGGTAATTTATGGATATGCTGAGGATATATGTGTAGATATGTAGCAAAGTTTGGATATGTGTGTGGATATGTAGCAAAGTTTGGAATTATTACTCAGTTTAACAAATATTGACTCATTCAAAAATTCTGTAAGACAGTTAACAATAATGATAGTTTTTTTAATGTATATTTTTTAGTATTTAAATGAGTCATCCACACTTTGTTTCTTTACTGTGGTTACTAAAAAAAGAGTACTTGAACGAACGAATGTTATTTGATAATCCTTTATTGAATTAATGTTTGATAAGTACACATTAAATGTTTACCTAAAAACGTGTATATTTTGAGATGATTTGGTGTTCAATAGTATCTAAAACTCAAATATGTTCGCTACATAACACCTTCGATTTTATGTTTTGAATTGTACTATTTGTAAATTAAGGTACTAGTTGAATTTTTTTTATTGAAGTTAAGTGACATATTTTAATTAGACCAATTATTAAAACTTTTAATGAAATTGGTTTAAATTCAATTTGATATTAAAAATCAATATACACAAACTTAAACTTATGCTTGGAAATCTTATTAATTGCGAAGAATATTTTAAATAACCAGGCAAATTAGATATTACTTCCACGTAGCCACATATTAATGAAAATTTGATTTTTGTTTTATGTTTAATTTCTATAAAATCCTGTATTTTCCTCAAATTGACAATCGGAATTCTCATACCGAAAAAAGGAATAATTAACAGAAAATTTATTTTCACAATGACATGTCAAACATATATTTGTGAAACAGAGAAATAATAATTATTTAATTTATTTTCTAAGACAGAATAAGTAACTCTCTCTTCTAAAATAACAATTTTACACGTATAATTATTGAGAATCCTTCTATGCTTACGACGTAAAAGAAAATCTACTCGTCCACTGTTTCGAAAAAATTGAATAAAAATGAACACTGAAATAGAAATGGTGCACGAATTTATATGATAATAATATAACAACCCCCTTATTAATAATCTCTTACTCATACAATCATATAATTATTACATAATACAGAAATAGCTTATTTGAATACATTCATGAACCAAGATAAAAGGCAGTAGAAAGGTATTACATCTGCACAATATACATTTATAGATCTCTACTTTATGATTCGTAAAAGTGTGTTGTGTACGTGTACAAGACGCTATGAAATTTCTCTTTCAATACAATTATTTTGATTTCTGATGCAAACTTTCATATTTTGTTTTCAAAATATAATTATTCCAAGTTATAGATAGTAAAATATTTATCTGTTTCTTGGAACACTGTAAATATTTTACTATCTATAACTTGAACGGGGAACACACTCCCGTTAAAATAAGATATACTTTTAAACTTTACACTCACACACATCTCCACTCACTACATTAATACTAATCACGATACATAAAATTTGTATTAAGATTTAAATTATAAGGAAATAAATACATTGATTATTTAAAAATAATGCAGATTAATTCTTAAGCAGGTTCAACTAACATTAAATATCCAAGGTTTCAAAAAAGATTTTTTTTAAACTATTACATTTTTCTAATCAATATTTCAAATGAAATTGGAATTCACGATTTCACGAGCTCTTCGGTAAACGTATGAAAGAACATTTTGTATTTCATTTTTAACGAACACCCACGTAAATACTATCCCTTAAATTAAGCTTATATCCGGTTTTCCTTCTTCGACGTCTAAGAAAACTATTATCGAGTAAATTTAATTAAAATCCATCGGGAAATATAATTTTCTTTTATTAACGGGCAAATAAGATGGGAAGCATTCGTTCCCTTATCATCGTCCACCATGTTTGGGGCAATTTTGTTTAAATTGATAGTCGTTAGGAGAGGTTAAATGTATCATGATTCATTTATCGTATCGACTCCGAGAACTTTGGAGTACCACTCGGAAATTAAATCATCGCCTAAATGCGGGGAAAGGAAGTGGAGAAAAAAAAGGGGTGATTTATTGCCGATCGACGGATAAGGAGGAAATAATTTTTATTGAAATTTGGGGATAATATCTTCGTAAAACATTCAATTACTGATAAAATGAGCTTATTCGTATATGAGAATGTCTTTAAGTTAAATTAGAAAGGTTTTACGTGAATAAGAAAATATAAAATTATTAAGCTAGAGAAGGCTAATTAGTATAAATGTTTTATCAAAATCTTTTACACAACTCGAAATAGATGAAAAACATAAAGCTTACACTATTTAAAAACATATTCACTTTTGCTACTATTTAAAAACATATAGAATAGTAAAATATACGACAACATATAGTTGCTTAACATAGATATGTTTAATTTAATTTTAAGATTCCAAAACATAAGAGAGGAAATAAAAAAAATAGCGTTTGATTGCTTATTAATATCACACTAAAAAGTAACATGAAAGCTATAGATGATTGATTTTGAAATTTTGAATCTGGAGCAACTGACGAAGATGACACCTGACTCCACACTCACCTCAACGTCAGAACTTGGAGTTTCGACAAATTTATAGCTGGTTTTCTCGATATTTGGATTTTGTCAGGCAGCCGCAGTGCCTCCAGTAATTGTAAGATATACTCTTTTCATTATTGATACCCTCAAACACCCTTCACAGCAACGCGACATCTACTTCCACGGATTCCGTCTAATATGAGACTCTATAGTAACTAAATTGTTGATATACCACGTCCAAGGAAGGAATCTTTATTCAATCAGGTCGAGATTATTCTATCAATTCTTGGAAAACTACTCAAAAAAATTTTTTTTTTCAAACCATGTATTGTGAAACGCCTTTCTTATTTACACTTCGCATAACAGCTAAACTTCTGGTAGTCCTCCTGACTTTTAACAAGATAGAGGAATTCAAAACCTTATTAGTAGACACATTAGGAGTCCTACTTTTGACAAAGGATAAAATCCTCTTCCGAAATATTGTAGTCTTTCCCATGCTTCATCTTACTCTCTTTTAACTAAATTGCGTATGGCTCGACATAGAAGACGTATTTACAGCACTAACTCTCATTCACGATTTCTAAAAGAAATTTGATCTCGCTCATTTAGTCTAGTTTTCAAGTAGACCTTGTAAAATAAGTCCCAGCAAACAATAACTGTAGATAACACAAATATCAGGGGGACACCTCAGGAAGCACCTTACACTCCAAACCATTACTCTACTCCAATACGATAGACTTTGGACCTAGACAGATTCAATGTGCATCAGTCTTCATACTTCATAGTAATAATAGAATTCAAAAAAGGTGCTTTAATATATAATTTTTCTATTTTATTTAATAATTTAGAGATAAAGAAATGTTCTTTATTATATTTTATATATTTAATTTCATGCGAGAAAACAAAATATGGCAGTAACTATTTTTTTAGTAACCAAACTTTTTTTATGTGGGTTCCTTACCTTAAATTTATTCTACACTTTTAGATTGGAATTCTTTAATGCTTTTAAAATTGTGCTATGCTCTGAACAGCGGTATCAGAAGGATAGATGAGATTTACTCAAAATAATTGAAATTCTTTTGAAATATCAATAGGGAAATATATTGATATCAATGGAATTTTTTTTTCCAAAATTTTACAGTTATTCATTCTAATCTCTATAACACAATATCATTTACAATTACCTTTCCTTGCAAAGCAATCTTCCTTCGTTGTTGGAATTTCGGTCGAGGCACGAGTTGGAGTTTGGATTCCACTAAACAACTGTAATGTAGATGGGATGATGCATATTCAACCTTTCGGAGCTCAAAACCTCATATTGACGAATGGTGTCCTCTCCCAACTTGATTAGAGACTCCATTTCGTGTATGCGTACGCACACAACACACACACACACACACATATATATATTAATTGTCAAACCAGTATTACACAAAGTACATTTCTTGTAGTGTATATTGTAAGAATTCGTATGTTTTGTGAGCTTTGTCATTTTAATATGGAATTAAAATAATTGGAATAAAAATTGTTAGAAACCAACATTATTTGCTACCCATCAGCTTTTCCGAAACAACTCTAAAATTATATAAGTACATTTGTACCAGCTTTGTGTAAGAATTTATAGATTTGTGTGTATTATTTTGAATTGATACGCATGAAATGTTAGTATTTGTTAATTTATTGTTAATTAATTTAACACTAAATACCTGCCATGTAGTTAGGCTGATGCACATTCATTCTTTTGGAGTTCTTAGTACTCCTGTTTAACTTGTATGAATGTTTGGGGGGGGGAGAGTTACCTCTGATGTTATCATTCATGATTTGACTATGTTTCAAAATTATGAGGTCCATTTTCAATTGCCTCATTTTGACCTAAAGAAGATGTTAATAAACAATTAATGAGTTTTTTTATTAGCCAATTAAAAGGTTATTGTTGTAGGTGGATCCCTTTTGGCGTACCAGATCACTATTCAAATTTTTATCATTTGCTTCAATTTTAATTACATTTAGCTTAAATGTATTCAATTAAATAATTTATTGTCTCCTTTAATTTTAATCCCATTTCTTTCAATTTTAATATCGGAAAAATTTATCATTGTCCATTTCTCGATATTTCATCATTTAATTTAATTCTTATATTTCGTAGAATAATTCAATAATAATTATTAAAAAATGCACACCTTGGGTGGCTAAAACTGTTCTGTGTAACACTTTGCACAAAACATTTATTTTTATCAATGGATTTTCTTCTACTCATATTGTACGACTAGGTCAATACTTTAAAAAATCTTTTTGCTCATATTTTAAAGCAAGCGTCCAATGCAGCTGAAATTTTCTATACACAATTGCTTTGGATGATACTACGATAATTTAACTATAATTAATAAAAACTAATTATTTAAAGAAGTGAATTTTTCGCCAAGTTTCTCGCCAAGTGGCCGAATGGTCACCAAATTCATCGACAAGGCTTAAGAGGTCATTGCTTAAAGTCTCTTTAATTATTGTTTTGTTAATTATTATTTTCTTAAGTCTTTTTGTTAATTATTATTTTGTTAAAAATTTAATGAAAAATAAATTTTTAATTTTAATTTTTATTGAAATCTTTAATTCTTAATGCATTTTGAAATTTTTATTTCTTTTGCAAGTCACAATTCATTTACTTTAAAATGTTTAATTGAGCTACAAAATTTACATGTATTTATTTTAGGTAATGAAGTATTAAATTAAATTATTAAAACTCATCACTGAATAAATTCAATTTGAATCAACATTCCCTTTTGTTCTTAATAATTATGGTATAAAAAGTATGTTTATTATTATACCTTAATTTTTAAAAAAAATAGTTGTAAAAATTACTGTGAAGTTTGAAAGATAAACCATGCTGAAAAAACTCGTTTTTTAATGGTGTTAATGTTTCATAATTTTTTGCTTACGAAATATTTCAAATAATTATTTGATTATGAGAGCATTAAGGAATAAAAAATATTAATAAATCTTGGGCCCGATACAATATAAAAGTATTAATAAAAATTAGTATGAATTTAGTTTAGAATTGTTAATAAATATTGATTCGAATACAGCATAAAATATTCATAGATATTTTTCTGAATGTAGAATAAAAGAATTAATTGGTAGCAGACCGAACAGCAATACTTTTAAATAGAAGTCGTTTAAAGTAAAGAATAAGACAACAAAATGCATAGTAGAATGGTAAAACAAATAGTGGGATATTAAGAACTTTTTTTAAAATAAAAGGGCACGAACACAATTTATTGTTTTTTGTGTTGTCTGTTCTTATTTAAAATCGCATTTGTCATAACTAAAGTACTAATTGTTGCGATTATTATAATTATAACTGAATGTAAACAGATATAATTAAAATTTTAATGTTATACAGTAAAGTGTTTTACCTTCCTATTCAAAATAAAGAAAGAAAAAAATAAGTTTTATTAAACTTTCTTTCCATAAAATAAATATCTATAAACTTATAACCATCGTGATTCAAATTAAAAGATAATATAATTATAAGTTGTTTTTAGGAATAATCAGTTGAAGTATCATTGGATAATACCACCATAAAGGATAACACGGATGTGCCAAACATGTTCTATGAAGACAAAAACACTCAAATAACACATTATTAAATAAAATAATATTACTGCAAATTTGTAAAATGGACAATTTTTTACTATAAATTTGTCCATGTATTTTTATTGATATGAGTAAACACTAAATAATTAAGTTAACTCTTTAAATATGAATTTTATATCAGTAATTGCATTGGAATTCAAATATTTTTCTGAGACCTGATATGGGAAAGAAAAAATACAGTCACTCTCAAAAAAAATTATAGTCTCGTTTGCAACCTAACAAAGATTTTATATCCTTTCAATACAAAATGTATTATATATGTGTGTGCGTGTGCGTGTATGCGTTTGTGTTTAATTCTAATCTAAGTATATGATTAATCGGTTGACGAACTTTGATAAATATTAGGAATTTAGAATAACATATTTTTTTAAGAACTTGTCGATGAAATTTTATTACAATTTGGAATACTTTTGGCTTATTTTCTTTTGCATTCATAGACTATTAAAAGAAATACATCGAAGCAATATTGTAATTTTTTAAGATAATAGATTGTAAAATGGAAATTTAGAAGCAATAATTTAGAATTGAAATATTACTAAGTTATTGGAAAATAAATAATGTCTTTGTAAAGTCTGCGGCATTTTCTGATAAATATTTAAGCAAAACCACTTGGTCAGATGATACTGTGTCCTCTTAACTAAGCATGTCATTAAATACAGTGTTTTAAATTTTTTTTTTTATAATTTGTTTTCTTCATTAAAAATGGAAAATATACATAGAAAATAAAAATTTGTAAATAAAGCTTTATACATAATGATTTTGAAAATATTACTTTCCCTTCATTATATTTATTTCTAATATATGTGCATCTATGTTTTTAAAGCACATATTATATGATGCTTAAATTATTCGTTGAAATTATTATTACTCAAATGGAATTTTTTATCCCGTCTTGGAATGTATATTTCTATAACAATTTCCTTATATTTACAAGCTTCAAAAAAGAAATGCCTCGACTCCTTTGTACAACTTTATTATTCGACATTGAAAAAATATCTCCTTTTTAATTTCATTTATGTAAACTAATTAATTGAATTTTATGAACTTAAATTGCATCGTCAAAATATTGCACATTTTAAGATATTCATGTTGTAAGAATGCTTGAAATATATTTATATTTCAAAAAATAATAAATTTCTTAAGATGATCCGAACCCTCATAATTTCATTCAATAACATCAAACTCCTAAACTATATATATTCTTATTAAAAAATAAATACTTCATTTGCATTACCTAGAAAAAGATATTTTTACTTGAAATCGTTATGAAAATTACAATCAAAACTCATAGAAAAGAGAAATTTAATTCTTAAATATTTTCTTATTAAATTATGGCTCTCGGGAAGCTAGAATTAATTCTCAAAAGAAAAAAAAATATTCAGTTTTACGTTGACTTACTTCATTCTGAAAAAGCGTAGATTTTAAATTCTGAAAGGAAAGAATATTCGTTCAAATCACGTATAAACTTCTTTTTCTTTCTTGAAGAATAGTGTATTTTGATGGGGAAGAGAAAAACATAAAATGTTTAACAAAACAAAATTATTTGTCTTTCATAAGAGCTCGTTCACTGTATTTATAGCTATTATAAGATCTTCTTTCAATATTTATTTTATTCTTATCAGAATGCATTCTACGTTTTGTACTTTAAAAAGATCAGATGGGATAAATATTTAGAATTTAAAATATATAAGAGTGACTAACCTTATTATTTACTTAGATTTGGTTGTTCCTTCACCAGTAAAACTCACTAATATTTTTCAGTCAAATATAAAAGAAATAGAAAAATAAAACTATAATTCAGTGTTTAATAGAATATCCAAGTATTTTTATTATATCTACTATGTCTCACACGTTTTTATCTGTATAACATCAAGTATTATTTATATG
Source organism: Nephila pilipes (assembly GCA_019974015.1). Classification (NCBI taxonomy): domain Eukaryota; kingdom Metazoa; phylum Arthropoda; class Arachnida; order Araneae; family Nephilidae; genus Nephila; species Nephila pilipes. The sequence goes on along the minus strand of BMAW01104404.1, from coordinate 69,592 downwards.
TTGTCCATTATTTCCTTCAGCATTCTATTAACACTGAAAACTTCAAACTTATTGTTGCTGCAGATTCTACCTCATTATCATCTTCTACTACCCCCCTGCTCTTTTTCCCTTTCTTCCTAACTTCTCCTTTGCTACCTTTAATACATTACTATTATTTTATATCACTATCACACTATACCTAATTTTGTATATTAACTCTTCTTTAATTAAATTAGAAATTAAAATGTTGGAATTAATTAACGTCTAGGAAATGTCCATAAGAACAATTAAAAGAAGCTTTCTTCCTCATTGTTGCAAGGTGTATATCGTTATTTAAATCAAAAAATATAGTTGCTTTTCTTCAAGAACGATTTAACTCAATAATGAAATTCAGTTAAGATATGTGCATTTAATAACATTAAAAATTAATTCAATAACTTAAAATGTTAGTAAAAAGTACATACTAGAGCACTCTAAAATAGAGAATATAATTTTATTTTAGATTTGCGATGTAATTAGAAAAGATATTGACCCAGAAATATTGAAAGCTTAACAGATCAAAAGCAACTATAATGAGAATTTCTCATGATGCAACTTGTTCAAAACATTCCAGGCTTTTCATCACTTAGGATTTATTTTTTGATTGATTTACTTATAACTGTGAAACACAGGAACAATAAAAATTTATCACACTCAAATATGTGTTATTTTAAAATATATTTCCTTAAAATGTATAAAAATAAACCATAATCATGTTTTAGTGAATGTAAAAGTTTTTGATAACAGTTAAAACAAACACTTTAAATTACTCCTATACATGATGGCAGAATAATTTGAATATATTAATTCATTCTTCCTTAAAAGTGTTCCTTGAGAATTCTCATTGAATTTATCTAAAATACTTGTAGAAAAATACAGCTTTAAAAGGAATATTAAGTAAGACTGCATCATTAATTTGCAATTTCGATATTCTTTGTAAATTGAATATTGTCTCTCAATTCTTTTTAACACACTTAAGTGATTCACTTTCATGTATTCTCAATAAAGTTGATATATCATATCTTATACATAACTATAAAAACCAGTGCTTTTTTTATGATTAAACTTACTTCACCAAACGTAGATGACAAAATTAACTTCACATGTATATATTTTGTTCATTAGGCTTACTGAAATTTCTATCTCTTTGTGAATTGAAAAACAATTAGTACATTTTTAAACATTTAATAATATTTATTGCGCAAGATATTTTCCGTAGTTACTTATGAACTCTTGCCCACGTGAAGGTAATTTGAAAATATGATTTTTGAAAAATGACTTGAGGCGAAAAATCCTTTGAGGCGAACTCAAGTAGTGCTAGGTTCACTTATGCTTCAGTTTTGAATTTTTCTCCTTTCAAAAATTTTTGCAAGGAGGTAGGCAAGAGATAATTAGAGGGTACTGAGTCTGAAGAGTACGGAGGATGTGATAGAAAATCCCATCCAGCTCTGTAATTCTTTGATGAATCGTCAAGGCAGCTTGTGGTTTGGCATTATCATCCTGCAGTAAAATGTGTTTCATATTGAACATCTCCGATCTATTTACCCTCAGTTCTTTATTTAAATCATCTATTTATTGACAGTATCTCTCCGAATTGAGCTTTTTGTTAGGTTTGAAACGTTCGAAATGCATTGGTTCTTTGACTTACCACCATATACACAGCATTCTATTATTCAGACTTAATTTTGATTTAAAAGTAGAGGAGCATATAGTTTGTGCTGTAAGTGTGCTCCTTCCCTAACGATGTACTCGAAAATAATCCAGGTTCCATAGTTACCATCTGCTACAAAATGGGTTTGCTTTACTTTTTAGCAAACCAAAGTTTACGTATGACAATCCATAAAGCAAATTTTTCTCACTTAACTCATGTGATACCCAACTGGAAGGCTTATAAACCAATACTTGTAACAATGGAAATTATATAGTACAATAAATATTATTAAACTAATGAAGAATGTGATATCTTCTTTCACTTCACAAACGAACCAAACTTTCCGGTTGACTTAATATTTGTAAATTATTACTTTCATTACATTAATTAAGAAACTGTATAATTAGACTATTTAAAAAGCTTTTCTGAAGTCTTTCTATGTATTTTTTTTTTTTTTTTTTGTAAATCGTAAAGGTCTTAAGATTTATATAATGAAAAGAAAAATGTTTTTTTTCTTCCACTATTATATCATTATTACAAGCCAACATTTATTTCCACTCTTAGAGAAATACAGACATATGTTTATATTTTAATTCAGGGCTGCTTTAATCTGATTATAAATGTAAAAAAGTTTATATTAAAATTCAGTAGTTTTTGGCCTTCATTGTAATGTTATTAAAGGAATTTAGATTTTCAAATTACTTTTGTCCCTAATGTGCGCATGAAGGAAAAAATTAAGACTTTGTAACCTCATAACATTGCTAATGAAATACTTCCCTCGTTTTCGACACTTAAGGTTTTAAAAGCAGTAGTTATAACATAACTTTGAAGCCCAGATATACACACTTTTCTAGAAATTTCATGTACGAGTATTTAACTCTTTGTTGTTACTTAGATTTCTATGTTTATAAGCAAAATAGATCACTATTGAATATAAATATTACCATATATTTTATATAATGTGAGTTCATTTAATATAAATATGAATAATTTATCCATAAGAAGTTATTTAACTTTTTTGCATATTTGTTGCTGTAAATTTGGCATGGATGTCTGTAAAAGTATGTAATTTTAATTATGTATTAAATAATAATTCGTTATGTGTAAAATCATAAAGTTATAGAATTTCAATATATGTTTAAAGATATTTAAATATTAATTATTTAAGTAATACCAAAAACCATTTGAAATAAAGAGATACTAGTTTCAGATATTTCTATTGCATTAGAAGAGGATTTATTATTATCATTAGGAGTTACTATTTATTAGGATTACATTACTTTATTTATTGGGATTATATTAATTTACTGTCGTAAAAGCTATTATGCATCTCAATTTGAAGAATATATAATATTTCATGTAATATCCATTCAATTCATACCAGTATACAATATATTTCTTGAAATGGTTGGCGAAATATTTTGGGTGATATGATCGCAATGGTAACTCCAAACTAAATAAAAATTGATAATAAAATATGCAACTTGTTATTTTTAATTGAAGGGGAATCCATCATGAAAATCAATTAGAAAATGAAGTTTTAAGGTTTTTTTTTTTTTTTTTTTTTGTAGAGAATTCGCAATTTTTCTGGTGTTCAAAATTAAGTGAATTTGCATATTTTTTGAATTTTCTGAAAAGAATTCAATTAAATGTAAAAATACTGCTTCGAAAAAAGATGCAAATCTTGTACGACGAATACGCAAGCGTATACATGCGCGAGGACGAAACTGGTGGAAAAAACAGGATTAATAAGCTTGAATGCCAAAATCTGCATTCCGTTTGCTAGCACATTTCGCCGAATTTCTTGGTGTTAATTTCTTAAATTAAAATTGAAACAGTACCACTGAGTACCCCCAACGTTTAAATGATGGAATGAGGTGATGAATCGCGGGTAGGCTAGAAGCAGGCCAGTCTCAACTCCAGATGTGCAGAAAATTAAATTTAACGTCCACCTTCATATCTAACTTATGGAAGCAGTTTCAAAATTACATATCCATCGAGAGAAAGCCTGGGCAAGGTCTTCCAAGAGCCATGACGGCTAGAGAAGATCGCCATTTGTCCATAACAATGATTCATATAAGGAATGCTACAGTTTCTCAGGTCCCTCAAGCGTTGTATGTGGATATAGGAATCCGAGTTTCAAGGGTGACTGTTCCCAGAAGACTTCATGAGAGAGAGATGTTTGCAAGACCTTTCGTTTGCGTCCCACTCCATTCAGCAAACTGAAATGACGCATAAAATGATACAGAGATAATAGAGATTGGAGTATAAATCAATGGGTTACCATTTCTTTCACTGATGAGTCCCGATACTGCCTAACTAGTGATTTTCGACGTACTTTCGTATGGAGAGAACCTGGGGGAACCACTACCTGCCCTCCAATTTCAACCATTACGGCAACGGTGGCTTAATAGTCTGGACAGGCATCATTTCGGATTGCCTCACACACCACCATATCTTTGAAAGATGCATTGCGACTGTTGAGAGGTATAGGGTCCTGATTTCCTTTGAATGGATGACAACTCTAGGACCCATAGTGCTCAGCTGGTTGACGAATTTCTATAAAGTAAGGACATTAGCCGGATGAATCAACCAGCCAGATATCAATACATCAATCCTATAGAGCATGCCTGGGACGCTCTGGGAAGGGCAATCGTAATTCGCAACCCCCCTCCGACAACCATCCAAGACATGAAAACAACTTTGCTGAAGGAGTAGAACCAATTGCCACAGGAACTCCTAAATTCCCTTATTTCCAGCATAAAATTACGGTGTGAGGCCTGTATATATGTAAGAAGGGACCATACCCCCTATTAACCAATTTCTTTTAATCTGTTCTGCAACTGCTGTTTCATACCTTGTGACTTCCATGAGTGTAACGCATGATCAAGCATGTATATTATAACTTGTGAATTTTTTTTTTTGCATTATATCAACTCTATGCACCAATCAAATTTCACTTAAATCTGTCTGGTAGCTCTAGAGATAATTGAACAAATCGAAAAATTCTCTTATTTTTGAACTCTAGTGTATATGTTTCTGCTTCTGCGGCAATTGAAATTTTGGTTCCATGTATAATTAGCTGAATTAGAAGTATTTTAAATATTTCTTCAAAAGTTGATTAAGTCTGCGAAGAAACGGAACGGCTGATCTCTACTCCCCGTTTGATTGATTGATTGTTTTTATGGTAAATAGGGTAAAGGATGCTATTATAACTAAATATTCTCATAATTACCACGTCCCTTTGAAGCCATAATGTTACACACATACACTTCACACCCTTATCAAATGCTTATAAATTCCTTAAAACAATTTATTTCAATCGAAAACTTGCTAAGGGAAGATTTGACGCAAATGGAAATACAGTTTTGTACACGTGTTGTATCGCACGTGCTATTTTTTCAATAAAAGGCTATTTCTTCAGTTTATATCTGCTTTTATCATTGCTACTTATACATTATGCCTCGGTTTAACAACCGAACAGTTTTCTAAAAATGTTTTTGGACGAACTTATATCTTATAAAAGATATCCTGAAATTAGACAACTTTCTAAAGAAGCTGGTACATAGAACATCAGCAATTCAACATCAAAATAAAAAATGGGTAATTGTGTTTAAGAGGATGAAGTACTTTAAATTCTTATGATAGTTTTAGCGAAATATCTGACATTTCTCTGCTTTCCATTTCCTTAAAACACTATGTATTTTGTGTAAAGTACCCAGAAATACGGCTGTCATATTACGTTAACTTCGGTTGTCAAATCTGAGGTGGGACTATAAAAATCTAAATATCCAGAGACAGTTGGAGTTTTACACAATCAGTTCCAAATATTAGCGCATCCATAGGTTTTAGGTAACCGAATTACATGAAAATACTATACTTGGGTATTGTTTTTCAAGCGTTGTGTTAATAATACTCGTAAGTGTTTTGTTCAGTGAAAGTTTTACCTTTCCTCATCAAAGCGCTTTTAAAAATTTACCCAAGCTTCAAATGATTCAACAGAAGATGTCGCAAAAATTTCTATACTATTAGCATCTACAGAAATCAAACAAATAATTATAGAAACTCAAAGGTATTCGGGACTTCGATAGAGCCAAGCAGATAAAGGGGCATGCTTCTCTGAATAGTGTCGGGAAAGATATTGGGAAGGTTGTTGATGTCAAAGAATTTTCATTGTGTTCGTGTAATTTCAGAATGGAAATATTCTCAGGGAGAATTGTTCTGCAAATTACATCAGAAATAATGTTTAAACGGAAGTAGAATTTGCGCTTCGTTTCTTCAATCATTCAGAATTATTACACAAACTACGATATATACAATACTTGGTAGAAGGTAACTCTAAAGTTAAAATCTGACTAAGATTCTAAATGTTAAAAATAAATAGCTGGAATGTATCTGTTATGTGGAGAAGAGAATGAGAACACGATTGAGAGGATTAAAATTTCGAATGGAAAGTTACAATTATTGAGGACAAAGCCCCGTTAGGGAATGTAATGTATTGGCGGATAGATAAATTGCAGTAATACAATGGTTTGGCCATCGGAAATAACTAGGGCAACAATTAATGTATGAAGCAAGTTGCATAGGCTTTCTTTTATTTTTAAGCATTCAGCTGATTTATATCCATAATATAATCTTTGTCTCACAGGCGAAGACTCGTGCTTATTTATGAAAGCACCATGCTTAATATAAGTATAAAGTAATCCTATAAGTATAAATACTCACATGTTGCAGTTATGAGCACGTTAGTAATATAAGTTATTAACAACATAAGTACCTGTGGCAGTTATGGACTGAGTAAAAAATATTTAGGGAACTGTAAACTCCAGTCTATATGCCAATATGGCAGGATACAAAACTATATAAAAAAATTTAATAGTGTTATCCACTCCATATACCGTAAAAGTGTTTTTATTCAAATTTACCACAATAACCTAATAATATAATATAAGAACCACAGTCTATAAAACTGCAAATTTTCAATCAAGGATTCCTTGCAGAATTTAATTTTTATAAGTGCATCAAATGTTTAATATAGGTTTTACATGTGTTGATCCTTACAAGAAGCAGATGACATTAGCGTAAGGAAAGAAAAAATGCACTTATAATAAGAACTGAAGGAAAAAGGGGCAAAAAATGAGATTATTAAAATTTGGATAAGAAGGTGATTTAGCAGATGACTTCAGCAATCCATGCCGGTTTGCACTACCAAATAGTATGTTTTTAATTTAATTTGCATTTTTTCAAAAGTGTACATTTCAACGCAAAAGAAACATTTTTAGAAATTTTGCACATACATATTACTATTACACAAACAAACATTTTTTTAATGAGAAATTTGGTTAAAAATTTATTCAAAAGCATTTCATAGGCTCAAGTTCCCTAAATGTTTTCCTTTTCAATGTGTTTTTCAAAATATGCATTTTGTAAAATTAAAACTAATTAAAATTTTTATAATTGTACTTATTAAAGTTATAATAACTATAAAATAAATTTACACACACAAATTAATGACTTTACAAGTCAATTTTCTAGAAGTGGTATTTAAATTGAATTATTTTTTATTTTTACGGAGAGACAGGGAAAGGGCTCTTGAAAGTGAAACCCTTAAAATGCTTATTAAATAATTGAAACCCAATTTTACTATCCATTAGCTATATTTAATAAATAAAACGTTTTCTTTTATATCTTGTAAGATAATAATTCTGAATTCAATTCCTCCAAACTCCTAAGCTGGTTATTAGATGTGTCATTAGTGTAATATAAATACCATATTTTTCTCTAATAAATTTTCGCAGCGAATTGTATTCCCAATTGCTGTATTCACGTCTTATTGATACTGTGAAAGTGAATCCCTTCGCAGTCTAGACAGTTTTATTAAAGCACAGTAAATATATTGGTCTTGCTAAACTATAGACATTTAATTATTTTTGTGTATAATTTATAACATTGTAAAGAGCTCTCCGGATTTATCACATGGCAACCAAATTTTTTTTTTTCAATTGAATTTTTTCCTCACATTTATTTAGTGAGACTTAATGTATATAAATTTTTTATTTTTCCCAAAACTCTTCCATATCTTCCAAATAGACGACTGCCCATGAAATAGAACCAATTACTAAATATTCTACTGCTATCGTTCGGGATCAAAACATTTTTTCCTTGAAGATTAAACCATTTTTATATAAGACACCTGGAACCATAAAAATATGCCAGGTAAAGTCCTCCTTCCTCTTAGTTCTGAGCGGCGGCTGCGATAGTCATAAAAGTGGTGTATAGGTATAGTAAATAGGCTATGTATAACTAGACACTTACATTGTCCTCTGGTTAAAAGCTGCGGAGTTAGTGTTCCTGTCTCGAAAACGGTATGAGATGGGAGGAAGGGAGTGGGAAGGAAATAGCAAAGTTGTAGAACATCAGTGATTTAGTTCGAAATAAACTTTGTGGACATTAATGCTTCTCATCGAAAGCTTAAAATACGCATTTTTCTGTTCACTAATTCCTACATTGTAATATGACAAAATGATCTAAGGAGGTGAAAAAACTATGAACTATCACCAGAAACCTTTATTTTCGAAGTCACACCTTTCTCCATCAGCTGCAATGTACAACGTGGCACACGATTGAACTTCACGTTGTACTAGTTTTAACACAGCATATGACACACTTACTCGAGCATCCATAATAAGTCTTCGAAGGTCCTGCAATTTTGGTGCAGGGGTTGAATGCATATGCTGTTTGAGATATTTCCCCACAAAATAGTCTAATGAGATCGGATTAGGTGAACCTGGAAGTTATTTTTCAAAACAACCATATCTGATTATTTGTTCTCCAGAAGGTCGCCACCATTTGCTGCTTCATTTGTTACTTCTTTTGCGAAGGTTGGCAATCATATCGGAACAATACATTTCGAAGTAGAAACTGTGGCAGGTTCTCTAGAAAATCAATCAGGCATTACGTCCTGTAGAAATTCTAAATATCGTGCCTCCGTAAACGTGCCCTGGAAAAATACTGGTCGATCAGCTTGTTATTATAAAATCCACACCAACATTAATCGAAAACTGTATTTGTTGCCGAAAGTCTGCAGAGCATGTAGAATTTTCCAACTCCTTGTAATGGGTGTTCTGCCTATTATACATTTCATTTCGTGAAAAGCATGCCTCATCAGTTCGCACTGTTTCTGCTAAAAATGTTGGATGGACGTCTCTGATTGGCGATAAGTTTGCACCATGCGTAACATCTAGCGGCAACTCCGTCCAGTAATACTCGATTAGGTGTTGACCGGTATGGATGAGCACTTAATTTGCTTAGGATACCGCAATCAATACTTTTTAAGAAGCCACTGTTTTCACTTATTTCTCTTGCGCTGCTGTTCGGATATTTGCGGGCTAATGGTAATACGCCTTCCGGTTTCACTTGTCGTGATATCTCAGCTTGTCTTCCTGACTGAGGTACAGTTCTTCCTTAAACGTTTCACAACCACTGGGGAATTTTCCCGGGAAAGATGTGGGCCTTTAGAAAACCTTTCTTGATATAACCATGCTGCCGATCTTACCTTAAGTTCACATTCATCGTAAATTAGAACAATCGCAGAATATTCATTTTTGGAAAATCACCTTATGACCATGAACCTCAATTTATAACTTCGAGGAGATTTTTTTTATGGGTATCAGAAGAACAGGTGTGACGTTTCACATGTATTTTTTGCATAATAAGCAAACATCACCTACCGAGTGCGCGTTATGTTTAATTGTTGCTTTTTGTAACACAATTGTTCACGATCTGCTTATTGTTTACTCTGTAAAATCACTCAGTACAAGAATGCACCCCCGTGGACATGAACCACAGCTCTTTTTATTTGGAATTGCTTGCGATATCACTGTGCCAAGATGTAGGTTCGTATTCCGTCTGGAAAACAGTTTTTCTCTCCTTTTGATCAATCTTCGTGACGTTCAATTCACAATTTGGAAATCACAAAAACATGTGCTTTTTAAGAGTGTTCGAGAGTTTCTTCTTACGAGAGTTTTACGAGAGTTTTTTTTATTTATTCGTTTTTATATACTAAAATACAAAAAGAAAGCAATGCAGTCTGACTGTGGGTATGAGTCATATTATCTGCACACCTTATTAGCAGAAAATCATGAAGTCAAAGGAATACAAATTGATATGTATTCCAAAAAGAAAGAATGGAAATATTAGAATTATGACGTCACAATTTATAAGTACATCGTTAGATTTTATTTTATTTTGAATTTCAAAATTATATATTATCCTTTGTTCTTTGCTCCAACATATACTGTTATACTCTTTATTGTTGTAAAAATTATTTATTCCAATAAATGTTGAGTGTGGTTGTAATTGCCTCCCGGGGTTCTGGGTTCTAACTCTAAGCCTTTTGGTGAGCTCTGTTTCCTTGGGTATTCTGCCGATATCCCTTGTGAGCGTACTCAGTGCTACATTAATAAGCTATCGCATCTCCCCCCCCCCCCAATTAGCTTGGATGAAAGCAGTAACCTAGCAAATAGTAGACTGATATAAGCTCAAGGATGATATCTCGCTTCTTGTTGAAGTGCTCCATCGCTAGCTTTCTGGGTCTGGGATGTTAGCAGGTGCATTCCTTTCCTTGAAAGTGTTCAGTCTGTTCAAATACAATACAAAGCAATATGAGTGGCTGTCAGTTAGATAATATCTTGTTGAAAGGTAAGTCCATAAAAGCTTGAAAAGAACATAAAAACAGCATATAGTAGAGTATTTTCTACGTTTTATTTTACTGTAAGTTTATCACAATTAACTTGTTTTACATGGTATCTCCGATCATGGAATATTGGGTTTTAAATTGGAATTTTCCCTTTAGGATTCTTTGAATTTATAGTTGAAAGACCCATTGAGGGTCAATGCATACTTATCTCTCATGCATATCAGTCAATTCGGAGAGAAAAGGTACTATCTTGCTCTTTGCGGCATCCTAGTATCTCTTCCGGGGAATAATTTAAATACGAATTGCCCCAAAGTTTGATACATACTCTTAACATGAATGTAATATACACCTTTATGATTTCTTCATTCATTCATCTCACACACTTCCATACACAAGATATAGCATTATTCACCAGTATCTACGTTGGAACACCACTTTTCCCATCTAAGGTATGTAAATCTCCCTTATGTAACCGTAAATTTTTATTTTAATTGTCTTAATATATATAATGAATTCGCCAAATGATATTCTTCTCGTCATGTAATTGTTATTGATTCTATTTCATTCTCAACTATGATAGAAGCATTCTCTCTCCACACTATGATCCTTTTGGCTTTGTTAATCTATACATTGATAATTTTTAGTAAATAATTAACCTGAAAGAAGGATTTCTTTTCACTACCAAACAAGTCTGAATATCAAAGGAAATTGCACTCCAGAACCTAATGCCCTGTTCTGAGTCTATATAGTATGCGAATGTATGTATATGATCCTTAGCGGCATAGAAGTATGCAAGAAAACCTACTCATGCATGAACTTGCTTTTCGTAGGTCATCAGTAATCTTAGTTGGAAATGAGATTCATCACAAACGACTTCTCATCGTCGCAGGTCTGAGATAATCGTTACTAAGAGCACAGTAATTAGAATAGATAGCATGCAAATGAGAAGGTTAACAGACTTAACGACTTTCGCGTGTACATTCTGAGATTCGTCAAGCCACCCACGTTTAAACTTCGAATCGCATCACACAAAATCATTGATTCTTTGAATTTCCAATCCAGCCAGCTTCAGTTCAGTGACTCGAATGATTCCAAATTCTGGCATGAACTCGTAATGAACATGAACTCATTTGCGAGTCATCGTTACTATTTAGTTAAACACCATCAATATTGACACACAACAGACATTTTGATCGTCAAGTCGTTCCAAATAATTTCTGAAGTGAGCCTTTTTGACTTATTCTATATTTGATAGTCAAAATCTTAGATAAAATATGCAATAGCTCGGAAATTGTAAGCCTTTCTATTTATAAATATATTCATCCATCCTTTTTTTGTAGGATTTAACATAACTCCTCTATTGTCCACTAATTTCTATGTCTTAGAATGTATCATACAGAATATTCATTAGTGATCACTCAACCATTAATTTGGTACAAATTTTATCTGAATGCAATAAGAGCTTTGAAAGTTATCAAAGGAGCGATTTGTTTCTTAATTATCATATTTTTTCTAACTTTACCTTAATTATTTTCTACTGACTGCCTCAAAGTATAGACTGTATCATTGCAATAAATCAGAAATGTGTACGAAGATCGGATGAAATATATTGATTTTATGTTACATATTTTCTAATAACACTTAGTTTCCTGAATTCGCATTTTAGTCAGACTTCATTTTAAAAATTGCTGACATTTGTGGTTTCAATAAAAGAGTAACTTTAAAATTGAAATAATTTGTAGTAAAGACATAGGTATTATAACAGTTGCCGGGATCAATTTACATCTTTGCATTGTTCTTGACAAAATTTAATTAATATTACATTAGATCTTCACTAGCGCTCTCGTCTATTAGTAGAACAGTCCCAAGTTTTAAGTTAATGAATATTATATTTCTCTATCAACATCAGCGAATACAATCATTAGAACTAAAATTATTTAAATGATTAATATATGTATGATTGCATGAAATTTAATGGTAGTTGGAAAAGATTTTAAGAGTGTATTTAAAGTGTTCGATGTTTTTAGAAGCATGGAATGCAATGGGGAAAAGCTTTTAATGTCCTTTTTGTTCATTACGAAAAGAAGTAAAATTTCCGTGTTTTAGACATTAAGTATCAAAATTAATGTAAGACTATTCTTTTCAGATGTGAAATAATATTTTATTGTCATCCCTTTATTAAGGCATCGATGATTTTCTTTCTTTCAAAAATTCTTTTCAACACACATAATATGTTTCAAGCAAAGCAATTCCATGTAAGCACATCAAACGAATTTTAAAAACAAAATAGAATTTCCTAAAGTCAAACCAATGTGGTGCAAATCTAACCGGAAATTGGAGTTGTTTTACATTAACGAGATTTAAGGATATAAGATTTATTAATATCTTAAACATAAACTTTGTTTTTTTTTTATTTCTGTGGATTAAAAAAAAGCAAACAATTTTGAATTCTTGAATTATTTATTACATCCTCCATTCTGAATATGGAATATGCATTTATAATACCTTTATTTCAGATCTACATAGTGCTTAATTTACTCTTTTATTATTAAAGTTACACGCGTTGATTACCTTCTGATTTCAGTAACTTTAATAAACTCAGAGCTTAATTGTATAAATTTTAAAGTACTTGCCATATTAGATATTAATAATAAATATATTTCTCTTTAATAATTAACATACTAATTTCGTTGGTATTAGGAGGATTTATAATTAAATAAAATAGTGATACAACTTCTACTGTATTCCCGTATCCTTAACATTTTCAATTTACGTTTCTGAAGTATTCTGATGGAAGATGAAATAGAAATTTTCTTAATTATAATGCCTTGTTTTCCCTTTTCTCATTCTCTTCTAAAATTATTGCAGATTTAATTTAAAAATTCTAATTGCCATCTAGAATAATGGTAAATGACATGCAGATTATTTAATAAAGTACCATTTTTACAACAAGTCTGTATATTTTATTTCCTTATTATAATTACAAGAAAGCAAGACAAATCATTCGAGACTCTCTGCTAGATTTCATTGGAATTAAATTAATTTAGGAACCCTAAGAAACTATTGGTGTAAATCTCAAAGAGGAGAGCGTTTAATAATAGAGGACTAAAATGTTTCTATAGAACAAATTTTCTATTTCTAATTCTAATAAGATCCTTTCATGTCCCAGGAGGGATGCATATAAAATTTGTTGAAGCTCTGAGCACTCCCATTGTCGTAGAGTGTAAATTAGGAGATTAAGATACCATGATTTGTAACCATCGTCATTTGAAATATGTTTTGACTCTCAGTTCTTTCTGTAATAGCACTCATGTATCTTCTAAGAGTTCCATTAGTAAAATAATATATACATAAATCCTGACACCTGTTTTGGTTTCTCACTCCCATAACTACCACACAGCGTAAGGAATTTGAGGTCAAATTCGATTTAAAGTAAATGTGCTCTCATTAATTATTTATGTGTGTAAAATGTATCATGAACAGAACCTTCGTTTGATTCATTTGTCTTCTAACATTAGTAAATAAACAAATGTGATAGAGACTAATCGTGAATAGGCAGAAAGAGAATGGTAACATTTGTGATCTGTTACTAGTGAAGCGCCAATCGAGCAGTGATTTCACAAATCCAAATAATTAATAATCATGAAGAAAAAAAATGTATGGTCGAAAAAAAAGTTGATGTCTGTTATATAAATCCTTTATCAAAATTACAAGTATTATGTAATCAAACACAGTCACACCTTTCCCTCTAAATATGACATCAAAAAGTAATTATCTTCCTAAAATTTAATTCAAACACACAATCAAACTTTTCATCGAATATAAAAAGTAATATCTTCTTACTTCACGATGAATTGATTATGATTGCTGAATATGATTGTTGTTTGTGACTTACCGTAATTATGGAAATTCAGAGTAATGAAAACATAATTAATTACTATATATTCGGCTCGAAATGTATTAAAATAGATTTAAATTGAATTATTACTGCAACATTGATAATAATAATATAATTTCAAAGGAAAAAACATATGACATTTTCATGAAATTAGATGTGGACAAAAACAATCTGCAAATAGTATGATATATATCGTGTTTGTAGGGTTCATATTATTTGATGATGTCTAATTTTTCTTACATTGTACAATATTTCTTTAATACAAGTGAAAGGCAACTAAACGTGAACTTTAAAAAAGTTAGATACACAGACAAATTCATTGTAAGCAAAGATATAAATTGTAGATTATCATATAAAACTAAATGTGTAACTTTGTAAACTGTGAGTCTGGAAAGAAAAGAAAATATACTCTCTATTTCAGATCATTCAAGTTTGCTAACAAATCTTTGATATTATCTAATGTTCTACAAAGTTTTCCATCGCTCTAAATATCTTAAAATTCTTTTCAAAGAACTGAAAAGAAATTCGTAAGAATTTTAAACTTATTTTTAGTGAAACGATCATACTAATAGATTCTTAGCAATGTAACGAACTGAATGTGAATCCATCTTGTAATTGAGGGAAAATCATTCCAGACATTTATTTTAATAAGATAATGCACAACTGATGACTTAAAAAAAGTATTGATTGATTGTTTTTAACGCTGCTTTTAGAAGCAACAAGAATACTGTAATTGTTTATTACAAAAGAATAATTTCAGAGAGTTCGCTTTACTGTAATCATCCTATTTGTAACTTAAAAAGAACTTAAGTATACATTGAAATTTAATCTTCCTAAGTTAATTGAAAATTGTTTGGATTTATTCCATCTCTTGAAAAAATGTTGATCGAAAATGTTAGTACTTCTAGAAGACCTCTAGTGATAAGCTTAACAATTTAAAGTTTGTTATTTTTTTACATTATAAAAGTTACCTTAAGCAATAAATAATATCCAGCAATACAAAAATAACAGTAAATTAATAAATCTGCGTTAATTTTAAAATTTGCTTTTATTTAATTTTAAAGTTAATAAAATATATTTTTGGTTAAAATATAGCTAATTTTTTAAAATTAAATCACTGATTAAAATACGATTTGTTTTAAAATTTGATAGTAAACCATTTCTGGAATATAAATGTTGTATGGTAAAAATTTTCTTTTACATATAACTATCGTAATTTATTTTGTAGAAAGATTTTCCCTAATATTTTTTTCCTTTTCTTTTCTATTATTTATATATAAACTGAAACATAATGAATCGTATATTAAGGAATATTTGTATTCTCTGATCAATTATCTTACTAAACTGAAAAAATACCTTCGTTTAATTCAAACAAACAAATTAATTAATATTTTATCTAATGAAGCTTGCAAATCTTAATCAATAACCTTAACTAAATTGAAAGTTCCATTGTCAATTTATATTTTTCAAAATATACATGTTTTAGAGGAATCTGAGGAACATTTTTATTTCCTACATCTAATTACTTTTCCAACTGTCTTTGAAGATTGTAAATATATTTTGAAAAATTCAGCTCCGAAATTATGAATTGTCTTAGTATATTTCTTCTCCTATTTGCAAAACTTCGAAAAACTTTTATATTAAAAGTGAATTTTGAAAAGCATTATATCTACTTGGACGAGCAAAAGTGCACTTTTAACGTTATTGCTCCTGAAAAAGGCCCGGAAAGTGAAAATTAATTTCCATAAAAAATATCCAGTTCATGGATTTCTCGACCTTATTAATACATCTTTCTTTAGCGCATACATTGATGGATTTTTCTCGTAATTGAAAATTATAAGTTAGTTTAATTCTAATAATTCATTTTCTTTTGCAGCAAAGTAAATTTTTAACTTAATAATATTTCTGATTGCTTTCTTTATGTGACTTGATGAATTCTTTAGAAACAGTGCATTTTTATTTTAATGTAGGATAGGGAAGTATTTGAGATGATAAAATATATAAATATGTTTGGTTTCAAATATATAAAATACTCAGGTTTTCAAGATTTCTAAATTGTCTGTTGATCTGAATTTAAAGTATTTTAGTATAGCTGCTGATACAAATCTGTTGAGTCCGGGAGAGATCATGCAACTTATCTGGTCAAGGAAGTTCTCAAAAAAGGTTAAAAACAAGCTTCAGAAAATAGTCCGCCTCTTATCAATTATAGAATTGTTGAGTATTAGTTTTATCATTAAGTGGAATTAATGAAGAGGGGTCATATAAATAATCAGACTGTAATATGATTGACCATTTACTGATTCCAGTAGTTATCGAGGTAAATGCAATGAAGTTCTGGTATTAAACATTTAACTTCATTAATTTCAGAATAATTAGGCAATTAATTGATAGATTCACTAATTGCCTGATGGAGATTCAGCGTGACTGGAGATTCAGCGATTTGTGAAGTCAGCCACTTTTTGTATCTATAGGCCATTTTCATATGGCCCGACCATAATAAGCAACAAATAAACTCGTTAATCCATAAAACCATTTGACACGTAATAAATTCATTAATAGAAAAAGCCAATTTGCAATGAACCTGTGAATGTTCATAACTGAGAGGAAATTAATGGTGAGGTAAAATGTAGAAAAAAGTAATAGAAGTGCCCGTGTATTGATGTTTTCTGTTTAAGAGACAAACAAAAATCCATCGAACTTCTGATAGAAGTAATCGAATGTAATAAAAAGCACTGTGTCCAACGCTTCAAAAGATGTGCCATGTGTTTTCGGAGATAATCCGGCTACTGATCCATCTTCTCTGGTATAATTGAACTCTTTATGATTTATAAGTTCATTTTAAAATTAACTGCAGATAAATTTCCTTTCGATCATCTTTATTACTCTGCTTGCACCAATTATTGTATTTTACTATATATATAATTTTATACATCTGAAACTTATGAAAATGAAAATTTAAATCTCTCTAAACTTGAATGTAAATTGTTTTTTTCGTGCAATCCAGCCATTTATATTTCTACTTTATTTTGATTTTAGCTTGGGATTCAAGGAAATATAATCACTTGGAATCCATAAACTTTAATTTAAGACTATTCGATTCTAATACATATTTTAGCATTTATATTATATAATAATCAATATTTAAGTAAAATAGGAAGTGAGCAATTGATAAATAAAACTAGACGTTACAAAATGTGCCATACCTCTCACTGCTATCATATTTCATATATAACAATGTTTAAAAATTTCTTTTTTACAGCAAATCAAATTATCGTATTACTTATAGTAGAGACACATCTTTTATAACCCTTTTTAAAACTAACCCTATCAACATATATCTAAAAATATTCTTTAAATATGTTAATTTTAGTAGTATCTAGGGAATATAATTATGAAGCTTAAACAAATGTGCTAAATGAGTGTCATAAAATGGCGGTTTTCATACAAGAAAAAAATATTTATCTAAATGTGTGTAAAAGTGTTTCTAAAATATTGGCAATATGATAATGTAAAATGTAATTAATCTACTTTAATCGAAATAAGAATTTAACCGACAAATCAAACACAGAACAATTTCGTTAACTTGAATTTGCTTGATATTTGTAAGAGTTACCTCAGTCATATACGAGTATTATTAACGATGGGCCACGTAAAGTATTCCCTTTTCCTCGAGTTAAAAGTTTTAGAGGAATCTGGACTTATTCTCCATTTGAGATCTTTGGTTACACACCAAACTTTGACCAATAGTCTGGCTCGAACCAGTTTTGTCTTCAAAAGCACATAAGAAACTGCTTGCATCTTGTAATAATAAAACATTAAAAAAAATTAATACACAATTGAAATTCTCTCTCAAGCAATTTAAATGAAGCAGTGTCAAGGAAAATTTTTCAAGTCCAGATTCATACATTTTTGACAAGTAAAATTATTTCTAAATTTCCTAAAAATATTTTACTAGTTGTTGCTAATACAATTAAAATTACAAGACAAATGTTTAAAGTTATATTTGCCACTGTCGTTGATTATTTTAAGTTTTTTTTATCAGAATATCATTACATATTCATTTGACATCAATTTCATGGGAACTCATGGCAATGAATGTCTCAAAAGGTTTTCATCTTTTTCAGCACAAAAATTTTAAACAATTAATATTAACAATATTTGAAGTGAATTACATTTCCACCATTTTGAATTTTTATTTGGTAAAACAGTTAAAGACTATTTTATTACTTGAGGTTTCTTAATTACTACGTTGAAAATAAACTGTTTTGTAAAATTTGTAACTTAAAGAAAGATAAAACAATTTAAACAGTATTAATTAGTTTAGATAATTATTAATTAAGTATAGTGAACTAATGTGTATAGAGCTAAAATATTTATATATTTCAATCCTTAAGTAAATTAGAAGTAAAAATTAAAATTGAAAAATCCTTTTGAATGTCAGTTACAATTTAAAACAGAAACGCATAATTCTTGAAAAGAAATATCATCTTTAGTTCACAATTGTTTCAAGACTTTGAATAAAATTTTATTTTTTAATTATACATACGAAATCATTAATTTCTGTTTTATTCAAAAAAACAATATTAATTAACAAAGTACTGTGAAATGAGGATTTCATACTTTCAAGAAAGGAATGTGCGTTGTTTCAAAAGCAAATAATGCTTCCGACATTTCTTAAATTATCTTCTTGCGACATGTCAGTTTTAAAAGAAAAAAGTTAATTAAAGTATTTTTAAGTATCTGTAATTTTTGGAATTTCTCAAAAATATCAAAATTAAAAGAAATAAACATTGCTTAAAATTAATGTTATTTTAATAATATTGCATTCATAGTTTTTGTATAGTTATATGTTTCCTCTTTTATTAGTATACTACGTAGTTAGCAAACTCTTTCTTAAGAAACAGCTAAACTTTCTTATGAATGAGTAAATTAAAAGTTAAAATCCCCCTTTATATTTTTATAAAATTGACAGTCATTAATTAAAAGTTGATCCTGGTGAAATTTTTTCAGTTATCGTATCGTAATCATCGAATATAAAATCACAACATTAAATACTGACGGAATAAAACAATAAATATGATTAATTCTTTTTAAATAATCTGTACATATTGCGCATTTATTGTTGAAATTACGTAAAAAAAAATCTGAATGCAGTTTGTACATTATTCATAAATATTGAATTCCCTAACGCCAGAAAGATCAATGTAAAAAAATATGTCCATTATTATGAAGAAAAATAATACATTTAAAAATGAGAAAATATTCCACGAGCATTTTTAATCTTTTATAAAGTGTTACTAAGCAGAAAACATTCATCAATTACTTTCTAACTTTTTCTAATCCAAGATTTAAAAAGGGAGGTTCCATGAAATAGTTTTCAGATTACGCTTTTTTTTTTATCAAAATAATAAAATGATGTTGCAGTATGTGATAAATTAATTGTAAGATTTATTGACAAGAAATTTCGAAAACATTTCCCTTAGAAAAATTATTCATGAATTATACTTTTCAATTTTCAGTGGCCACGTTCGCGAACACGTGACCGGTTTTGCTTCCATCGAATCATGGGTTCGAGTCCTGATGCCTCTGAAGGTCCATGGGTAGTAGAACTGATGCACGTTAAATATGTCGAAGTTCCAAGTGTTCATATAAGAGTGGAGGGGAAATACTCAAATAGGGGTACTAGAGCTGAAATGTCCTTCTAAGCATTTGACTGAGGTTCAAAATGACGAATTCTGTAGCCAATAACCCTCGTATTGCTTCTGTATGTGACTGTAAGGATAATAGGATATGAGAGGAATTCTGGAAAATATCATTTCAGTGAGTCATTGTGTGTTATATATATCTCTTAAAATTATGTGTAGAGCTTTTGTATATTCATTTAATTAAGAATATAATAAGCAATTTGTTCCATAAATTCAATATGAAAGATTAAAATTTTTAACTGTAAGAAGTAGAATAATATATTATTAATTGTATGAAAAATATTTAAATAAGATTAATTTTATTACTCTTCTTATTATATATATATAAAAGACACTTAACGAGATTAAAAATCTCAACGCTCAATGTTAAGAAACTTTTAAATATAATTAAGAAATCGGTGACATTCTTTTTTATTATAATAATAATTAAGATTTAAAAATAATTATGTATGTGTGCATAATGTTTACAAAGAGGGTATTAATGAGAAATATCAATATATGCATTATATAATAATTTACATATTGAGGAGACTAAAATATTAAGAAATATAATGAATCACGAAAACCAATTTCCCCCTTAGCATTTTTAAAAATAAGATTTTCCCCTAAACATATAAATGAGCTAAGATATTGTTAATTTTATTACTAAATTAACAAATAACTATGGTCTTCTCTCTCCATTAGACATTTTGAAACTGATTAAAGACTACGCTAATTATGATATAAAAATTAGTCTTTATTAAATTAGATATTATTAATAAAGATGATATATTAACTTGAAAAGCATAAAAATTGCTATTATTAATCTCCAGGGACGATTTCTTATTATTTAAATAAAAACAGTGTCAAATAATTACGCTATTATACGTAAAAAGGATTATGTGTTAATTTACTTACTAAGCATCTTCAAAATAATAGTTCTTTTAGTGTTTTCAACGATAGTCAGAAAGAAAATTATATTAGAATTAAAGAATTTATAAGAAAATCGTTGTCATTATTAATACTGTAAAATTTCCTAAGCTTTTTAACTACAAAATTTCATAAAACTACTATGAAATTTAGAATAGTAACTAATATCATCTCTCTCTCTCTCTCTATATATATATATATTCATAAAATTATGCAAAACATTACCCGCAATTAAGTTTTTATTTTTTCTTAGTTTTTTACTAATGATACTAATTTCTTAGTTTTTTACTAATGATATTTTATAGATTTTTCCGAATTTTGCTGCCATTATTTTTATTTTTTTTTCTTAGAATTTAATCTTTTAAAATTTTCTCTATTTTAAAACGTTTTTCTGAATTTCACTTGGTGTGTGTGTGTCATCAGATTTTCGATTCTTAATTTAATCAACTTCTCATCAAGCTAGAGCTCTGAAACTTTGGGAATTGTTCTTACTCGCCTAACAATGAGATATTTAGACATTCGCGACAAGTTTGCACATTTGGTAAATAATTCTTGTCGCCAAGGGTGGTTGGGTTAAAATGCATTTCAACCATTTAATTTACCGTATGAATTAATTAATTTTAGTTACTTTTAGCGTTTATATGTATTTCACTTGGTGTATATGTATTTCACTTGGTGTGTATCTGTCTGTGTGTGTATCAGTGTGTCATCAAATTTTCTATCATTAATTTAACCAATTTCCCATCAAGCTAGAGCTTCGAAATTTTGGGACTTACTTGCCTAACAATTCAATATTTACATATTTGAGACAAGTTTTAACTAATATTTTAATAATTTTCTTTAATAAATTTGCCACCATATAAAAACGTTGGTTTTTTTAAAAAAACATTGGTTATTATCTCGAATTATTATTATATTTCACTTGGTGTGTGTGTGTATCAGAGTGTCATCAAATTTTCGATAGTTAATTTAACCAACTTCCCATCAAGCTAGAGTTCTGAAATCTTGGGAATTGTTCTTACTTACCTAACAATGCAATATTTTGACATTTGTGACAATTTTTAAATAATATTTCAATAATTTTTTTAATAAACTTTGCCGCTATATAAAAACGTTGGTTTTTATCTCGAATTATAATTATAACCATTATAATAATTTCTTCTGAATAGTATAATTTGTTGATGAGGATACTTAGGTATCAAATTATAGAATAACCCAACCCAGCTTATCAACCTAAAGTCTGTTATAGTTTTAATTATATTATTCTCCTTTGTTATATTTTTTCAAAATTTTTAAGATTATATGTTATATATATACATATAATCTTAATTTTAAGATTATATGTTATATATATACCAAGCCTGAAACAGCATCTCAAATTGCATTCATTCTTTAATTTTTTAGAAATTTTTTTCTTGTTTCTTTAATTCTTTAATACCTGTGATATGTTTAATTTCTAAGTTATTAATGTCTATAATTGAATCTTAATTCTTAAGACTTGAGCAGTTATTTAATAATTATTTTTACTTCATATAGGTTTATGTATTATAATAATTAAGATATTTTCTTAATAATTTGATTAGATATAATTTTTTTTATTATTTATAATATACATTATTATTATACGTACAAGCACACACAAAGAAACACAAACATATATATATATATATATATATATATATATATATATATATATATATA
>BMAW01104404.1:0-47002 GCA_019974015.1 Nephila pilipes | reverse complement strand
ATATATATATATATATATATATATATATATATATATATATATATATAAACTGGTGTGCAAAAATTAAGGATGAGAAGATTTTTTTAATATAACGTCATTATGCAAAAGCTTTCCAAATCAACATTGATATTACCATAACATCCCGAAAGGGTAAAGACATGAGTAATGTAAGCAAAACTTACCAAAAAGGAAATCAAAAGGATAAAAAGGAGATTTTTTGAAGAATTACGTGGAATATAATGCGACTGAATGCCGAAACATCCATGTGACAAGTGTTCAGCTAAACTAATCCAGACTTTAATAGGATCATATCCCCTTTAGTAGGGGATATGAACTCCCTGACTGCTATGCTAGTTTCAAATTATGCGTCAATGATACGTATGACGTTGTCAATGAATTGTTGAGACATTCATTGAGTCCATTCATATTGCAGTCTTATATCGGCAATTGGAGATCTGAAATCGTTTCTGGAAACAAGTTACGTGCTGTCTAGCGTCTGTCTAGAAATTCTATACTTGCTGGATGGGACTTGCCTGTCATTTCATGCATTCAATATCCTCATTGGTCAACAGCGCTTCGACAGCTATTTTGCCTTGCCGCCAATTTAAAGGAACTGCGGACACATGAGACTTCTAAAAATACGTGCATAAGGAAGGAGAAACTGGCTACAATAGCGGCCCCCAGTGGCGGAACCACCTTCAAAGATGTGAAGGTTGGTACAAGAACCTAGCATGACGCCTCCCCAAACGAGAACATCATGACTTCCAAAGCGGTCTCTTTCGATGATGTTGGGGGGGGGATATTGCAGATTCCCCCTTCTCTGGAGATGTGTATGCGATACATGAACGGTATATAATGAAATTAATATGAAATCGTTAGTAACTTTTGGAAGTGGTTAAAGAAGTCCGTAATTCTTTTGATGAGAGTTTTTTTTAAGTTGACACATTTCACAATTCTTTACATAATTTGATACGTCAGTAATTATACCTTCCCAATAATATATAGGCAAAATCAAAGGTAACATTTTCTTAGCTCCCGGGTGTCCAAATTGCTTATGAGTTAAATAACTTACTTTTTTAAGTAACTTACTTACTTTTTAACTTACTTATGAGTTAAGTAATTACTTTTTCCTTTAATGAAAATGAACTACAATTTTTATTAATCCCTTTTTGACAACTGTCCATACACTGAATTTTCTGAATTTTTTTGCGTCCCTTATTATTTGCTTGTTACCAGTCTTTTATTTCTTTTGTACTTAACAACTGATTTTGCTCGTTGATAAGAAATAGGATTTCGGGACGCCATGTCGGCTTCTATACTGGAGCTTCCTTTCAAGTACTTGATTTCATAATCATACATAGAAAGCTTAAGGGACCACCTAAATAAATCAACTTTTAAATGTTTAATATTTTTATCACAGCATACATCTTACACGTGTAGCTATATTTGCTTAGCCACTGCTTTGCTACTTATGAAAGGAAATATTTTCTCTTCAGTAAGCACAAACACATTAGGTACTTTTCGCAAGTACTTTTCTAATTTCAATTAAGGCTATGAGGGCCTGTAAAGGAATGTTTTCAGAATGTTTCTCTTTTGATTTCACAATATTATTTTGTACTTACTGAGTTTCATACACTTTTTTGGTGCAGGTAAAACTTGGGAATTTCTACAACGGGCGATTTAATTTCTCATTCTTTCACTAGGTTTTTGTCACAGAGTCGCCGATGAGTTTGCACTGTTGGTCGCTGAGTGATTTCTTTCTTTCTTTTTTCCCCCTGGAACATCGAATTTGTTTTTCCCACTTGTTGTCGAGACGTTTTCTGTTCAGGCATTCCATTTAATACGTGGCGCCTTTTTCCAAATCAGCTGTCAGAAGATGGGGAAACGAAATGAATATTTTCCATTCTCCCTATTCTTTCTAGAGAAGTTCAGCGGCTGGAAGACTTCCTCCCTTACTTCCTTTCTACAGTTTTGGAGCGAAATTGTTTTTTTCCCATTGGGGTTACACTGCACGAATGTTCACTATTACGCTTAATTTTCTCCGAGACACTTCCAAATGTGTTTAAATTATTTAAAAGTCATTGCAGAGACAGCAGACCTTTTAAAACTCAAACTTATTCTTTATAAATAATACTAGAGATGAAAGGGAAGGAAGGGTGATCAAGCGGTATGCTGTTTGGGTCAACGCATATCCAAAAATTCCAAGCCACTCGAAACATCTACATGAAAGGAGCTTGGTGATGTGCTTGAATACAGTGCTAAATTTTATATTGCAGAAGCCAGGCGGAATACCTTTTAGTGCGTTATCTTATTAAATTCTCACACGTTATTGAACTTGGCACATTGACGGAAACGAAAAGTCTCGCTTTATACCCGACGATTGAATCGAAACTGAAATCTCGCAGCCATGATTGAACACAAATCCCAGTATAAGGGAATTCTAATAAAAATTCCTACAAATTTCTATTTCCTAAAATTGTCATAACACACACACACACACACACACATATATATATATATATATATATATATATATGTGTGTGTGTGTGTGAGTGTGTATGACTAAATAAAAATATATGCTAAGATAATAAAGATGAATCAACTAGTTAAAAGGGAAGACACGATTGAAAAACATTATTATTGTAGTACTGGCAAAAGTAAATTTTATTATTTAAACAAATTTCCGTAAATATTATTTAACTTTTATTCTAATTCGTGACAAGAGGCAAAAATGTTTTCAAATATTTTAATTATAGACAGTATCAAATAAAAGATCAATCTAGAATGTTAGCATTAAATTTTAAAAGTAGCGCTGTATATGAATACATGATATCAAATACCTGAATTTATTAGTTTTACCATATAGTATGTTTTCAGAAAATCACGAGATTAGAGTTAAAACACACACTCACGCACGAACGCACACACACACACACACACACACACACACACACACACACACACACACACACACATATATATATGTGTGTGTGTGTGCGTACGCGTGTGTATATATATATGTATATATATATATGTGTGTGTGTGTGTGTATTTCCGGTTCTTAAATAATTCTGCAAATATATCGTCAGACTATTTGTTACTGTTTTGGAGTTTTGGTACTGAAATTATAATCTTTTACCTGTAAAACATTTTATATACTCAGAACTTTTTTCGAGATAAATATACAGCTTAAATTAATGTAAAATGTTGCATAAATGATATGTATTACGTATCTTCTAAAGAAAGATACGTGAAATAACGAACATAAGAATTACTCTGATGGACTGACAACAGCGTTATTCGAATTAAACGGAGATACACAAAATGTGCATAAAACATTTTCGAATTCTGTATTTTATTCTTTGGACATACTTTATTATCATTTTAAACATTTGATATAAGCGTATGAATTTGTATCATTTGGTAATTAGTTTGAATCTCTTATTATTATTGTGATACACACCATTATATTTTAATGCTATGGTAAATTCTATAATGCTATGAATTTTTGGAGTAATTTTCAGTTGTTCTTGGGTAATAAGAAGCGTAGATAAAGTAAAATGCTATAATATTATTTTTAAGATCTAGTGAAAAAGTATTTTTCACGGACAAAAGGAGTAAGAAATTTAAAATCGTTTTGTAGGAATATGTTCTCCAACATTTTTCATATAACACTTTATACACTTATTTTAAAATATCATATATGTATATAACAGTACTTAGCTAGTTTTTAAAATAAGGGTAATAGAAATTGAAAATAACTTGGAAAAGTATATTCGTAAAATATTTCCTTCAATAAAAGCATGGTAAGATATATCACAAGAATGATATGGGGGTAGAAATTGTATAAACATGTCGGAATATATATGTTAGTACTAAAAATACAGCTTGGAACAATAAAAGTCAGCCAGGAAAACTGGATGAATCATCTTGAAAATTTGTTTCTCCCTTGATGATTATTGGCAACGGATTTTCTCACTTGAAGAAGAACGAACAATTATGTGGAAAATAATTTGTAAGTTCGTTTAAAAAATGCCACACATGAATTTAAAGATATAGTTTGTTATAATAGTTTCCAAAGCAGGAAATTCAAAATTTAATCAAATGTAATTTTATTTCTTTTTTTCATTGTTTTTCAAATAAATCTTTTCTCTGTCCTGAATAATTTTTTTATTGACGTACATGCAGTACTATAAAATTAAATACAATGTTCATAAATATGATATTTAACTACTAAAATATACTTTTGACATTTATTTATTTCCTATATATGGAATAATTTTTCCTCCTTTCAAAAAAGCCGAAGTGAATTTTCCTTATTTCGTAGCAAATTATCACCCGAAAACAAACTGTTGTAAAAATTATCCAGTCATTTAAAAACGCTGCTTCTATCTAGAAGATAATTTTAAATTCTAAGAGCTCATAACCTTCAGAGAGTTTCAAAAGGAAAACTCAATATCTTTTCTGAAAAACAAATACCAAAATTTATTTTTCTTTCAGCAAAAATTTCCGAAATAAAGAGCGTGACGAAACTTTTACAATAATCGATACATCAATATGTATCCTTTGAGACTCGAGAAGCGTTCGGTATCGAAGGTAGAAATTGTTGATGTGAGCAGCTCTTGGAGTCACGCATCGGGAACGTTCATTGCTACTTTTTAAAGGAGTATTATCACTTCTTCAAAACAAAAGTACTCCTTAACGCAGCCCGTTTTGCTCATTTTCTTTGTTACACTTGAAATAGCATTTTAATTCATCAGAAAAAAATCTATTTTGGATGCCAATAGGGTAGAATATTTGTATTTTTAAATTGTTAATATATCCTATTGATAGAGTAAGACGTTTAATGTATTTTTTTAAATTTATTATTGAAGGTTACAAACTATTTTGAATTCATTTTAATTGCAAAAAATTCCCCCCATTTTGGAAAAAAATATCAACTTTATACTTAATGAATATAATAAGAATTTTTTTTCTATTTTATTTTTTTAAATTTTCATTTCCTTCAAAACCTTTTGATCCACATTGTTAAGCATTTGTTTCATCATCTTTTGTTTGATAAATATAACTTACAATTTGAAAGTTATTTGTGTTTAGATTCAATTTTCAAGTCTGACTTCCTTTTTAAACTATTTTGGATAAAATCATATAGGTACATACTTTTTTTTTGAAATTTGTAATAAATTAATGAAAATCAAATTTGCTTTTACTTTCCGATGTGATCTCAATCCTATAAGCAAGAAGTTTTCCAGGTGCACATAGCAACAATTTTTGTATTTTATGCTATGGATTCAAATTATCAAGGATCTAATTGTTGTTGTTTATGTTATAATAATACTGTCGTAAAAAATACATCTAGATTAATCTATTTATTGATCTATGTTATTTAAATAATTATTATGATAAATAATGCATTTTAATGTAAATAATTCTTTGTTATTTTAAGGGAATTAATATTCTAACCTACACGTGGGTGCTTCAACTTTTATATAATGAGGATATTAAACAAAAAAAATTCATTTTGCTGTTAATGCATCAGAATTAAATTCTGTGGAAATTTTACTTATGTTCTGCTCATATTTAATTGATACTTTCTTTTCAAAGGGGAAAAAAACACATAATAACGAAATTTTAGAGGAAATATTCCACTAAAGTAAAAAAGAAACACACAAATCGTACACACATGAAAACTTTAATCTTAAAAATTTTAATCTTTTTTACCCGATTATTATTTCTTTTGGAAAATATTAACACAAATTAAACATGTGCTCTAAATAATTTGTATTAACGTCTGAGGAGTTTAAAAAATAAGTGAAATATTTTTTGAAACTTAAAAAGAAACTTTTTTTGAGACGAATCTATTATGGAATTAAGGCTCAAAGTAATTAATCATGTAGTCTGTTTTAAAATAATAAAAAACAAAACAAAATAAGGGTTTGATATAATGCGTACAGTAAGGTAAATGAATTTTTTTTTATTATATTCAGAAGTAATTAAAACACTTAATATAACATTTAAAAATTCAAATGATTCTTTTAAAAATAATACTGTTGTATTATATTTCTGAAATGACCTTTATCTTTACCATCACAAACAAAAATTAGATGTGTCATAAATACGATGTTCTCTATTGTACAGCATTAATTTTCATTGTGAGTTATTTTATATATAGAAGCGTGAGAAAGATTTCCCATGGTCAATGCAAGTTTTAATAGACAAGTATAAATACTTTAGGCTTACGTAACTATTTACTGTATTTTATTCTTTTGGATAAACTCTCATATTGCGGAGATATTTCCGAATCTATTACGTGGCATTTTTCGAAATTCACATGCTTCCGAACGAGCACCTTTCTCATATTTGCCTCGGGAACCTTAATAAATATTTCATTCTCCTCACTTCCCTTCGCTTCCACATTTTCACCAATCAGTTGCTTGCCCACGAGATGGAACCGGTTAATAAATATTCTAGAGCTGGCTTTTATGCCCAAAGTAAAATGTATAATGCATGAAGGAGGCTTCTTATACTTTTACCTCGACTCAACACAAATGATTCACTTTCACACTCTCCGGCAAATAGTTTTGAGTTTCATACATCACCATTTTATGTTTCTGACCCCTTATAACAATGGCCGGAAATTGAATTTAGTTTTTATTATCTATTTTTCGCATCCTGGTTGTTTTTGTTGGATAGAGGTTTGTTACTTCTGAGAAACACATTTTTTTTTTCTTTTTTCAAAGAACTATCTTGACAATTTTTATTCTATGATAACATTTTGTTACAAATCCTTATCTAATTACATACAAGATGCTTAAAGGATTATAATGCACTAGCAGTTCTCTTCAAAGAAATCCTTGTATATTCTGGGTTTGGTTGTGCGTAAAGCATCGTGCTACCCTGCGGAATATGTCTTCCAAGTTTGTTTATTAACCATTTAATGCATCAAACAATTTAAAAACCTCTATTTATTTCTCCAATTGCTTATTGTTGATTATTTTATTTAAAATAAAGGAATTTATGAAAATTCGCTCATAATTTATTGAAAAAAATTACATTTACAGCGAAAAACTATGTATGAAAGTGGACATAGCTTGCAAACCCGAATTCATTCGCACTTCAAATACTTCAGAATTTCATTTAATATTTTCAATGCATTTTAAGTTTAAAATGACGAATAGCAGAAATAATGACTCAACACTCGACTACACATAACAACGCACGTGAAGTCGAGTGTACCAAAATGAACTACACATGCACGCATTATACAATATTTGGCTATTAAATAAAGAGAATGAGGCTGTAAAATATTTTAAGACTGAATTATTTTGATCTTACGTATTTATTTATTATCATCTCCAATAAAAAACCCCTCCTCTATCCGTACAATGCGAATCTTCCATAGTTCGAAACAGTGCTGGAAGTCATCTTCTGTCAGCTCGGCCAAGGTGCGTGCCGTTTCTCCTTCACAACTTCAAAATACTCGAATCTTGTTTCTTTTAATAAAGATTTCACCTTAGGAAACAAGTAGAAGTCAAATGTTTCTTGATCTGGTGAATGAGGCAGATGTTCGAACGCTGAGATACCGTACTTGGCTGGAAACTTCTTGACACACATTGTGAAATGAGCCGGCTCATTGTCTTGGTGGAAACATTTGCCGTACGGATCCTTTGTCAGTTCCTACACACTCAGAAATCGCACAAATACTTAACCAATGGTCAGATTGAACAAGATTATTCAATTTTCAGTATTGGTATCCGTGGAAGGGTGATCAGTGCTTGAATCATCTTCCACGTCTTCTCGACTATCTCGAAAACACTCAAAAATACATGCACGCGTTAAACATTCATTGTCATACACTTCTTTCAATAAATGAAAATTTTCTGTGGTGGAGATTTTACGTTTGATGTGAAATTTTAAAGCAGTTCGTTGCTCACTTCTCATTTCTCCCGACAAAAAAACCACTCTAACAATGCAATTGAATTGAAACGGGTATATTTAATTTTTATAGAAGCATGAGGCACTGAATTAGAAGGAGAAGGCTTCACGCTAAACAATTGTCGATCGCTGGCGTTTCGCGCATGCTTACTTCTTCTCCATTAGCTCCTTTCTCGCTATTTAATAGTCACACGTCATAAGTAAACACATTACATAGAATACATCAATTGCATAATGTTTTTTTTACGGGATTGGTATACTGTTACAGGTTGTAATTTTACTGATCTGTATGGAAGTGTCATCGAATTCTCCTTAAAAATAGCAAACTCGAACTCACCCTGTTATATATCCAGATGAGCAAGTTACTCAGTTTCTTTAACAGGATAAATTGGTTGAGGAGATGGTTAAAAGAAATAAAATCAAGCATTTGTCTTTTTCCAGTTTCTTTCAACCGAGTCTGATTGAAATTTAATGAAACAACCGATTTGATTATGTCATCATTTTGCTCTCGTATTGTTAACTGATAAAAACATTTTCAAAATATAATGTTTTCTGCAATGTTTGTTATCGAAAATATAAGAAGAATGAGCATTTTCATAATATTTCACAGATTTTAAAATACAAGACAAATGAAAAACTCTCAAAAATAATATAAAAATAGTAAGTAAAGAAAATGCTTTTACATTCTTTTCAATACCTTCAACCCTATTTATCTTTTGAAGAATCTTGAAAGCATCTTTTGAAGAATTCTATATGAAAACACCTCTAGAAGCTTTTTCATAATCTTGAAATAACATCGGGGCTCGAGGAAAAGAAAACCTCAGTTTTCTCATTGTTATTTCTTAGCCACTAGAATTCTGAATGATCCTAATCAGTTTTCTATATACGAGATGTTAAATGTATTTATTTCTAGTTTACAAACATCTTGCTTCAATGTCTTATAACTTAAGTTGTTGAGTTAAATCCTTTTCAGAAGATAAATCTTAGTTTAAAATTTGTATGTATTTCAATACACTAAATTTAAATTTGTTTATGGCATTTTCCCTAAAACAACGCTCTTGATTGATCCATTAGAAAAAATAAAACAGGCTCATATTACGAGATATGATGAAAACACTTTTATGCAGACAGTTCTTTACAGAGGAGCCTTGACACGGGAGCAGGCAAAATTGCGAACGTAATGCTATAATGGTGTATCACATCCATTAACACATTTGAACTAACATTAGGTTATAACAAAATTTTTGAATAAAACGTATATCTATAACAATGAATATTTCATATTGGTAAAGTATGTTTTAATGATCTTTGGGTTTCTTAAAATGTTGCCTCGCAGATCTGAATGAAAGACATCTCAGATTACCCAAAGATTTAGGATTTTAATTATAGAGCTTGTTTTTAATTCATATTTTCGAGTTATAACTAAATTTTATAACATATTTTGTTGATGATATTAGCATGCCTAGTGTTCCAGTAACAAACTTAAAGTGTAAGGTCTGTAACAACAAACACATTATTCTCCATTCTTACATATTTAAAGATTTAAGGGTAATTAAATAAATATTTTTCCATTTTCTAATTTTTGGATATTTTATGTTTTATGATATTGACTATGTATTTCTTTGATTACACAATAATAACACACACACACACATCATCATCATCATCAATAATATCATCATCATCATCATCACACACACATATATATATATATACATATAATGCGTTTGTCGAAAGGAAAATTTTACAACACAAAACCTTTCTTCCTCTTTTAAAAATACAATATTTTTTCGGAGGTTATTTGCTTCCTCCTCTGCTATCTGCGAAGTTTAACGCACTCCATTTCCTCGATTCGTAATCAATTTATAAATTATATTTGTATTAAGAATTGAAAATACAAAACATTATATAAAGAAATTTCTGATTATTTACTCAGATATGTATTTCTAAAAAACGTTCAATGGAAATAGTAGTAAGTCAATAAAACTTTTGAAAGAAGAAAATAGATTTTGGAAAATATAATCAAAATAAATTTTAATTCTTTGATGCCCTTTTTCACATTTATATTAATATGTAAGCATTTCTTCATTTTAGTAGTATCTGAAATTTACTGTACGTACTGTATAATTTTACATTTCCATTAAAAAATCTGATTTCTCAGAATGTACAATTGCTTTTTCAGGGAAAAGGTTTCTTAAGAAATTCATATTTTCGTCTAATTTCTTATTTTATGTTTTCAGAACATAGAAACCAAATTTTAGTTATTAAAATTGTGATTACTTTTCAATATTTTGCATTATTAACACAAAAGTATTCCTCGATCATTTTTAATTTCAAAAGCTTAAAATAAATAGAGCTACTTCAAATTAAAATATCCTAACGTTTCTCTTGAAAAAGATACTTAATAGAATGTAATTGAATTCCATTAGATTTCGAATCTATTTCCTACAACTGTTTCAAATATGAAAGTGCGTCTAATTTTTGCTTACACAAAAAAATGGACAATTATGGAATTTTTTTTCCTATTTTCTTCTTAGAAATAACTGCTTTGAATCAATTGGGAAGAGTGATTACTCAGCGGAAAATTGTGACTCGTGATTCGTCCTTTCCTTAGCACCCCGAATGGTGATTACATTAAAAAAGAAAGTAAGAAAGAAAGAAAGAAATACTTTTTGTCAGAGGCCAAGCAATCTTTTAGATCTTGAGAACCAAAAATCTATACATTGAAGCTCTCCTCACGCTCCCATAATTTTTTATCACTGCTTCTCCTTTCCTTCTTTCTACTTTTAGTGGAAAATGCATAAAAAAATTCATCATTCGTTTTCATTTCCATCAGGAAGTTTTCTATTTATGTTTTCTATTATAAAAAATGCGTTTTATTCCTTCTTTGATTCTATTTTTTGATGTGAGAAATATGGAAAAAGGTAGATTGGCAAAATGAAGACTCTGCTCTTTTTCTACAATGAACTCTTTTACTTTGCTTGAGTTTTATATTTCGAGTTTCTTACAGCTCTGAGGAGAAATGTAAGTGATATTTCACAGAGTAAATACTCATATTCTCTGTGAAAACGATTTTGTAAAAGTAAATACATTGTGTCAATAACAGACAAATTTTCAGCAATTTTGTTGGAGTGTTTTACAAGTTTAAAAATAAAATCAAATTGAGAAAAAATTATGAAAGTGTATTAATGACTTATTGCATAATTGTAATTGGCCTAAAAGTAGTATGTGAATAAAACAAATAAGAAATTCATTTTTTCCATGTTCTTCCTTCGATGATTTGAAAAGTTGAAAAAAATTCCGTACATTTATAGATGTGTTATTGGATTTTTACGAAACAATCAAAGTGTGAAATGTAGCAAGATAATGTGAAAATAAAAAGAAAATTCAGTTAAAATTTAAAGAGTAAACTTCAGAATACAAGAAGAGGAATTACAAATAGAATAAATGATGTTCTAATATTTGTTTTCTCATTTAAAAATACTGAAAATATATCAAACTAATTTAAGTATTTATTTATGTAAGATATACAAAACCTAGACATCAAATAGTATAAAAATCCATTTTTACAATAATAACAATCTGTTATGTCTCTTGTTTTCTTGATCGAACGTTATATACTCGAAAGAACTTCGTAAAATATATAGCCACTTATAATCATATCATTATTGGAGGAATGTAATAGTTGATATTCCAGATATTTTTAAAAAATTAATTTTTTTATAAATGTTGTGCAAAATAAATTAAAATTTATTACATTGAATGTAAATAATATAAAGAGTTCTTATGTTCGGTAGTCAATAAAATACTAATGTAGTTTTTTCCTTAGGTACATTTAAACTCAAAACGACATTGTTTTCCACTTATGTGAAAATTATATCTGCTTTTGAATTTTTTTATAAGATTAGTATAAATAGAAATTTCAATTTTCACTAATATATCCCTGTTAGAAATTGTAATACACATTAAGATTTAATGTACTTTTGTGATTTGCTTAAGGATTTCAATCGAATGATATGATTTTTAATAAATGAATACGATTTTTTATAAATGTTCATAAGTATTGAATTAAAAATAGATGTATAAATCTTTTTTGTAAATTCTGAATGCAATACTCATTTTTTTTTCTTTTTCTAATATATAACATTACTTTTTCTTTAAAAGAAGAAATAATAAAAGTGTGAGAAGAAGCAATAAAAATACAAGTAGAACATCTTAAATTCTACTACTTAATCCGAAATAAATGATTTATTAATAGCGTGAAAAATTTTAGTTAGAAAGAAATGAAATAAAAAATATAAATTCGAA
The DNA here is from genome assembly GCA_019974015.1 of Nephila pilipes. Lineage (NCBI taxonomy): Eukaryota > Metazoa > Arthropoda > Arachnida > Araneae > Nephilidae > Nephila > Nephila pilipes. The sequence goes on along the minus strand of BMAW01104404.1, from coordinate 34,759 downwards.
TTAAATTATTTAAATGCGTGTATTATTTTACTTATTATACCTTTACGTCCATAAATTTTGCCAAAACTTACGAAATGAAAAAAAAAAAAAAAAATACAAGAAATTTGAAGTACTGAATCAGAAATAAATGAGAATTTAATAGGGGAGAAAGTAAATGTAATGAAATTAAATAAAATAATCCATAATACAAACTAAAATAAATTTTTTCGAATGCAAGTTCTATTACTCTTAAAATCATGCAATGTTTCATTAATTATTCCATTACTTTAATAAATATTACACAAGCTGTGTAGCTACAGAATAAAAAGAAACATAGCACAAGTTGTTTTTTTTTTTTTTTTAAAATGAAGTTCTAATTTATGGCTAAAATAGAAAAATAAATATGATTATTTTTCTATCATTAGGAAAAAACATTTTAATCAGTTAGCTTTAGTTTAACATTATGCTTCCTAGAAAAAAGAAAAAAAATTATAATTAATAAAGTCGGTAATTTTTTGATTATATTACTTTACCGTATAATTTCGTAAAATACAAAACTCATGCATAAAATTTGATATTATATACAAATATAATTTAAATGCATAATTCATAGTTCACTGTGCTATCATAACAGTGGTCACTTGCCACAAAATGTTTTCTATCTATTTCATACTAAAAATGACCAAATTTATAGAACATTTCTTAACAAAATAGACTCGCGTACAGTCAGTAATTTTTTGTATACATACTTCTTTATAATTATTTTGAATAAAAGACTTTAAATAAAAAGTTATTCAAATTAAATACGGGCTAAAAAGCACAAAAAATACACTCTATAACAATAAAAACAACGCACCAAGAAGGTGTTGTCCGATGGAGAAAACATTTGGCAGATAGGAGGATTATGTACAAAATAGAAAAGGATTAAATATTTCAGAAAAATTGAATGATTTATTTCAGAGTTACATAGTTACAAAATGTCGAGTTCAATAAGGTGTTAACCCAACTCTAGCCTGCATACAAGCAGCCACACGACGTGACAGAGAGTGATTAAGCTCCCTGATGATCTCCTGCGATCTTTCTTGTCAAATTTGCTCCAATTGTCGGGCTTGGTCATCAGCATTCCCTGGTACATACAGTCTCCCTCCCATTATATCCGAGACATGCTCGATTAGAAAGAGATCTGTCTGGCCAAGGAAGTGTTTGACAAGCTGTAAGGCAGTTCATAGCAACATGTGCCGTATGTGGTCTGGCATTATCTTCCTCAAATTAAGGCCAGGGTAATGCAAAAGGAACGCTTTGCAAAACGGTACCCCAGGCAATACCTCCTGGTTGAGAGCCTATGTGACGTGCAATAGTGAAAGCAGGTTCGGCACCTGCCCTAGTCGCTAAACACTATACGTCCTCAATCATCATCATTCCAACCTGATAGAACGAAACACCACTGTAATTTGGCTCGACAGTGTGCCGGCGTGAGTGGCATATGGCTTAGCGGTAAGAACGAGTGTAAAATTCACTCCATCAGTGTTCTGTGAATGGTCAAAGTATCACTCGTGAGAGGGCCGAGCGTCTGATGGTTGATAAAGATGAATCAGGTGCTGTGACAGCTGATCTGGCAATCACACTATTCTCCGAATCTGCCGTGGCCCTAGGTCGACCACTACCATCATGAATCTGATATCTGCCAATGTTCGCTCATTCTTGCCAGCATCATTTAATCGCTGCATCTCTTCGATTCACATGACGAGCGATTCTCCGATTTGCCCGACCTGTCTCTTTCAATCCAATGATACGACCTCTTTCAATTTCTGACAGTTACTGTGAGTTCTGAGCTCGAATCCTGATGCGAGGCATTTTTCCAGTCGTTGAAAGGTATCCTACATTTCAATGTAACAGAACATTTGACCATCAGATCGAGAATTGCTTCTTACACTTATATACACTTATGGAGAGCGCAGTTTCGATGCGTTGTAGCTCCCTCTATTCATTCAACTTTAATCGCTTGCATATTCGGTTTAAATGTATTTACAATCAAGCAACTCTTTCGTGGTGCGTCTTATTCTTTTTTTGTTATAGAGTGTATTTCATCACTTTGAAACATTTTGCAGTTAACTTTATAAATGAAATTTAAAAATCAGAATTTTAAAAATGCTCTCATTACTAAAATAATTAAAATACATTAAATTAACAAACATCAAGTGATGATTATGCGATCAGTTCACTGTTTAAAAAATGTTCAAGATACGCAGCCAGTTTTAATTCAACTGTGAGAGAGGAAATGCTGTGAGAAGTGAAATTCTTGAAAATTTAATTGATTAAAAATTTGAAACATTTTAATCGAAATCGCGCAATTAAGTAAGCCTCAAATTTGATAAAAATGGATAATAAAAGACGTAATGTTCTTTTATCTTACACTTTATCTAATGTTAACAATTTTTAAATGTTTTGTTTTTCATCACATTTTCGAATGAGGATTAAAAAAAGCATTGTGCTTTTAATGTTTAAATCTAATTATCTTAGAATAAAAACTACGCTTATAATAAGATTAACTTTTTTGAGTATTTTGAATATAAATTAATATTATAGAAAAACATTTTCTTTTCACATTTCAGTTCTTATATTTTCTTATTCAGCATTTTCTTTCGGTATCATTATTTGTTGACAAAAAAATTAATGTTGTTTTCAGTTCAATAGGAAATAAATTAATATTGTAGTCTATAATTTCTAGAATATTGGATTATTAATGCAAGTAATCTGTAACCTGAATAGCATTGAAAAAAATTTATCTCTTATAGATATTACGGGAGCACTCGATTTAAGGATGATAACAAAAATTTACTCTAAATAGAAAAAAGTGAAAGTTATTCTAAATAGAAAGAAGTGAACAAACAATAGTTCCAAATATAATAATTAAACATGGAGAAACGGATTATAACTACTTTGTATTATAATTTGTATCGTTATGTATATGATCTTCCATGCATTCAAGATATTGTAATGTAATTATAACATGTTTCTCCATATATATGTTCATCATATATGGAGAAACAGATTAAAATTACGCTTCAGTTTCTTCAATTCGAAGGTGGTTAATAATATACCTGAATTTTTTTGAAAGGTATTTTTGCTAAGGAAAGTTAGTGTTACCATTTTGCTTCGACATCTGTTAAATGGTTTCAAAAGTAATTTGGTATTGATTCAAAGGTTATTTTTGATTCCTGCCATACCGAATTGCCATTGTCGCTTTTGTCACCCTCAATAAGAAAAAGATACCCTTGATTACACACAGGAATCCAAGCAACTGCTAAAACATTGGATTTCTTTCTGTAACTTTGTTTGATGGTCTATTTGGTTAGAAAAGTTATGGCGATGAATATTCTTTATATTCGAAGGGCATCTTATTTATGTACTTTTTAGGAAAAGGGAAACGATGGATGAACAATACCTCTGTGAGTTACCTCATATCGACATTTACTGTTCCTAATATCCCGTATATCATTCCTAAAACGGATATTTTCTTAAAACGTCTTCGTATATTTCTCACGACACACTCATATAATGCCTTTAGCAGAGCCAAATTAATCTGTTCGAAAAACCGTAATTTTCCTCATTAAATTGTTCCATGTTTACTTTTATAAATAAAGAATTTTGTCGTACTCTCAAATAATTCTCTCTCTCAGGGGAAATGGAGATAATTTTATAATACCATCCTCAAAAATATCAGAACAACAATAATAATAATACACAACTCTAAAATATATTACATACAATACATTGATAAATTTATAATAACATTTTTCTATAAAAATGCCTTCTTCTTAAATATTCTCAAATTTCGTCACTGTTTAAGTAAATTTTTTTTGTCTATATTAAAAAAATGTACATTTTTTGTTGCGTGTATGTGAGTGTAGACGATGTAGCTGAAAGATTGTATAAATCGAAGACTTAATACCGATTTAATGATAGAGAGAGTTTGAAGTATAGATCAATGAAGATAGACACATACGTTTCAGCTAAGAAAAAGATAAATTAGACGATTTAATGTCAGATGTAGAGTAATCACACACGAAAGGAATAGTAGAAGGAATAGAACCGAAGTTTGGTACTGACTGATATCCGGATAAGCAATATCACTTAAGTAAAGATTTAGGCATAAGATCTCGATGTGAATAGTAGTTAAATACTCAAAGATTTAGTTCAAAATACCACAACGTTATGTCTACTTTAATATCCGAAATAATTTGAGTATTTGTTAGTTTGGTTTTGAAGCTTTAAATAGTTACTTGTGGCAGAACAATCGAGAGATAGAAATAAAAAGGGGCGCTGTGCTTGTTTATCAAGAGGCTCTTCAGATATTGTATTAACATTTCTTCAATGTGAATATTAATATTAATAGATATTTTAATGATATTTAATGGGTAAAATACTTAATAGTCAACAGAAACTTCTTTTGAAAAAGATATTAAAATTCTAATGAATGTCTTTTTTCAAAAATGTGGAAAAAATGTATGTTTGTATGGAACTAAAAGAAATTGTATGATACATGATATAACATGAAATTAATTTGTTATTGCTATTGAATAAAAAATACTGTTAATTCAATCTATATTAAGAATGAATAAAACTACTAAATATAAAAAGTGTTTATAAAAGCATTCTTTAGTACTTTTTTTGACCGAACAATCACTGATGTTCTAAGAAAGATAATAAAAGTTTTATTCAAGACTTCAAAAGAAAAAGTGTGTACGGTAATTGAACAAATAAATATTAAATTATAAAATAGTACAAATATCGAGAGTAACTAAATTAGAAAAAACATATACAAAACTACACTAAACATATTTTTTACCAAATAATTTTGAAGTGTCAAAAATCCTCCAAAAAGAGAAGTGTACAAAATTTTGAAATAAACTGAAATGAAGAAACGCATTTCATTTGTTTTGAGGGATTTTTGTGAGACTTTTATAGAAAACTAAATTTATTCCTTTGCATATCATCCTTTACCTTCCCCTTGGATCAAAATGGTATTGCCTGTAATATCAAATATTTTCGTATTTGTTTTTATTCTCTCACTTATATGTTTCTTTTATATTTCACCTTTCAACAACTACTTTTTTATTCGTGTATAATTTTTTTGAAAATAAATGTTGGAAACAAACTGTAAAGAGTTCTTCAATTCAATAATTTTAGATTTTTCAGAAATATTCCAAAATTAGGAATAGTTGAAATGAGATATTTTTAATTATTTTTTTTTTATCTTTGAGGGAATGTAGAAAAGTGAGTAGTTTTAATTTGATTTTAATTCAATAAATCAGGCTTTTATTTATCGACTTAGACACATGTTTTGTTTATTTCTGAGTATTTAGTAAAGCAAAAACCAAAAAATTCAGTCACAGTTCTCATAGGATGATTCAAAATAAATTATTTATAAAGCTACAAAAATTATTTTAAAGTGCATCATTCTTTTTTCATTCAATTGCCTTAGTAATAAAAACTCAAAGTTATATTATTTTTTGTACAATGATGTTTTATAATATTTATTTACTTTAGAAGGCATCAAACTGTGAAAAATATTTAAGTAATTTATATGGTTTCGTTTGGTTTGTTGGTATCGCGTGTAACAACAGGTATATCGGGAAATTTATTTTCTATAAATTTTAAATCAATCATTGTTAAAGTGATATTTACGTGGCGACTTATTTCTAACTATTTCAAAATAAAGCATATGACGATATATATATATATATATATATATATGAATTTTAGATTTTGTATTTAAATATCAGGAATCTATATGAAAACATTATTGATACACGCATATGAAATTGTTTTCTGCATCACTTTAACACATATTTAATGGTAGTTTTTTGTGGTTATACTTAATTCGATAACTGTAGCTGCCAATTGATATTTGAAAGCTCAGAAGTATCTTTTACAGAAATTGAAAATTTTTATTCAATTTGAAAACAAATATGTGAATACACATATTTGTTTTCAAATAGTGAACGAAGTGTGTAATACCTAAATATTAAATGTTTCAAAACTTATGTGAAGATCAAGTAAAAACAATTATAATCATTGTTCTTATTATTTATTTCCATATAGGCACAAAATAGTAATCTTACTCTATGTTAGGAACTGATTCACAAATGTATTATGTCCATCCTTTCCATAGTTTAATACTTGTTTCGATGTAACCAGGAAATGTTTCAGAGGATTTTATTATTAGGTTAAAATTATTTTACATTGCACCCTAGTAATGAAATAATTCACACGTATTCTTAGAGATTATTATTTGCAATAGTCTTATATGAAAATGGAAACTTTAAATACAGTTATAAGTGAAAGTAAAAATTCATTTAGTGTGTATTTTTATAATATTTTTTATAAGAAACAATCCTGCATTCATAAGTTACATCTTTTTCTCCAGACGATTTTTTTTTATTTTCCATAACTTGATCATTTAGCAAAAAGTATGATGCATTACAATATATATTTATCATAAGAGCAACTGCCTCATAGCGTTACTTTTTAAAACTTATTTTGAATTAAAACTAATTTGGAGATAGAAGCATAACTTCCAATTTTTAAATTCTATATCACGACTTACGTGAATCAGTTATCGTATCGACTTGAGAATCTCAAAAATAACCCTCGAAAGTTATGTAATTGCATAGATGTTGAAGTATAACCTAAAAAATAGTGGCGGTAATTCTTTCGAATAATACAGAGGGGAAAGAATTTTTCCAAAGGAATATTTGATAAATTATTTAAAAATTTTACATTTATCAGTAAATTCAAGGTAAAAAATAATGTATCAGGTATATTTTGAGATAAATTGGAAAGATATCTAAATAATACGACTAATTATTTTTTAATGGTTAGAAAATAAAAAAAAGAGAAAATAAAATAAAAATAATATATTTCCATGATAAACTGATAAAATATTGATAAAAAAAAACTTTAGCATCAAATAAAGTAAATGATAAAAAAATCACAACTGTGATTGAGGGGAGAACAAATTGTTTTTTGAGGAATATATTCTACTATAATAATTTTTTTCTAACACAAATTTTGCTTAAATAAATTGTTTAAACATGATTTGAAAAGAAAAATCTTGTTCTATAAAAAGCAGTTAACACACTGAATTGTAGCGTGATAAAATTGACAGCACAAGGTACACAATCTTAAAAAAATTAATTTTATTATGAAGATAATATACCAGTAAATGAAAATAAAATACAAAATACATTTTATATATAGAAAATATCGTATATATATATACGAAATCAGCAGATGTCGGCACCCTCACAATCCGGAAAAATCCGGACTTAACAAAACATTCTTCGGACACCTCGTTGAATGACATCATTGACAACACAATCAAAAAATTTAACATATTTAAAAGAAAAAGTAAATGAATTGAATTTCCTTCTTTATAAAACAAAATATGAGCTGGAATTACAGGAATGCTACTCGAATACTTTTGCAGTAAGAAACTTTACGGGACCATGAGAAAAAAAATAAGAATTGTTCGCATTATTGAAAAACGATAAAAATATTTTCAAGCAATGAATTCTTTCCCTTCTCAAATCCGTCTGAAGTCTATGTATTCCTAGATTAAGCTCAACAACAGATATAAAATTAGTAATTGAATTATTTAAGAAAATGCCCTCTGAAATATTAATTTATTTACAAGATTATTTATAAATTTATTACATAAATTTACATATATTTATAAATGCATTATACTAAATAAATTAAATATCTTTAATTGTCTTTCAGCATTGATTTCGTTAACACAGCTGTTGGGATTACGTTTATAGATAACATGATTTAAAGTAAACAATTTATCTCGCACCGGAATTTGTAATAAATGATATTTTATATGAATAAGTTTACTTCTAATATTTTCAATAGGAGAGTTAGAAATTAAATTACAGCTCCATTAGCAGTCACATAATAATTCACTCTTTCCCAATTCAATGGAAACTAACTTAAAATTATTACATTCCTCTAAAACACGAACAATCCTTATTAATTCTTCAAAAGTGTCCGTTAAAGCTATGTACTCCAATTTCATTGTTTATAAACTAACGCCTTTTTGTTTAAGCATTCTCTCAAACATTGGAACAGAATCAATAAACATAGTTATTCTCCCCATTAACATTTTGTCCGTATGAATGGTTTCAAAACATGGATCACTGTAATAATAGACATTCAAATTATGTATTTTAAATAAATTCAATTTTAAATGTATTGTGTTTTTAATGTATACTAATACAAAAATTCTATACTATACTGATTCAATGTGTACCAATATCATTAAATAAGCAATTACAATGGGCAAAAACCGGGTTTTCTTGAAAGGGGGAAATCACGTTTACTGCATAGCTTGTATCTGTTTTAGCAGACTTATTTAATTAGATAAACAACCTAATACATTTTCCTGCAGTAAATTCTCTATTTCTGCAATTCGTATTTCCGAACTGGGACAATCAATTTGTTGATAGCAGGACACCCATAAGTTATCGTCCTCCTATAGAGTGCACTTTGTAAGTAGTGAGAGTGTATGTTTACAAAACATTCGAAAGAGAAGGAGATATCTGTACTTATCAGAAGGGTAGGCTCTAAATATAAACTGCGCTACTAACCAACGTGACGCAAAAAAGATATTCCTGAACAAATTATGCTTTTATTGTTAGTAGAGAAGACCCTGTATATAACTATCATAGGTGACGCACACTAAAATTAGATTGCACTGCAAAATAACAAAAATGTTGCTATTGTTTCACAATCAAGTCTGATCTTGTGCAAAGTACAAAGACACATGTTAAGAAAAATGAAGTTAATATCTCAGAAGTGGTGTAACAGTCACAAAGGAATTTCTATACCTAGTAATAGATAATGCTGAAATTGTATATTTAAACTTTCTACAAAGGCTTCAATATTAACGTATGTAATAAGTTTAATGGATAAACAGCTAATTTCAACTTCTTCGAGCTCTACGTCTAGTAATTATCTTGTTCGATCAATAAAGCCATTTTTTTATCTCCAGCAAAACAATAGAAAGTGCTCTACCGTTTTATTGAATGCTATAACAGACTTTGATTAACAAGCAAATATAATTGCGTTTTTCGTAATAAATAAATCCCCAAGATTATTACATTAAAATTCTGCCTTTTAAATATGCACATAGGTAAGCACACTTAATGTATTACAGATTTGAACAAACAAGAACAACGAAAACATTTGGATAATCGAATAATTCAAGACGGGACAAAAAGACTCATTGTATTTTTCACCCTTACATTTTCGATATCCCTGAGTAACAAAGATGTGTTTTATACCTCTTCATGTCATTTAACTTGTTCGTTTTATGTATGTAAATCCAATTTATTCCATGTACCTTCGCGCTTTAAAGATTTGGGTTTAAATCTTATATTTTTCGTTCATAATGTCTACTTACTCTTTCACAGCATCAGATCTCTTATCCTTTGCGTCATGTAGTTTCCTGAAAGGCTCGAGGGATTGAGACTTCAACATATTTTTTTTTTTTTTTTTTTTGGGGGGGGGGTTGACTACCATTCTCACTTGTGCTATTTTTCACAGTTGGATCCAGGATCATAACATTTATCCTCTCTATTGAAATTCAAAATTCTTGTTAAATTTTATGTTGTTTGCTTCGCAACATTTTTCAGTATCATTATGTGACCTTATCCAGTGAGGCTTTCATTAAAAGCCGTATTGAATATCAGTTCCTATTCCTTCGGCTGTGGAAATTGCTTTCCTGATTTAAGTAAAATTTCCTAACGGAATTTCTTCTACTTTCCATTTCTGATTCGGCACACTTTTTAAGACTTAAATTTTATTTTGAAGATAACACATCAACGAAAATGAAATACAGATACTAATTAGATACCGAAAATTTGTATATGTTTATGAAATCGATTGTTGGCAGAACCCTCACAAACCAATCAGAGACAAGGACGTAAATCCAACATATTGTTAAATGCTGTCATTGTCAATGCCATCAAAACATCTAATATATTTAAAGCATAAAGAAAATAAACTTAATTTTATTCTTTACAAAAATCATGAATCAAATTAAATGTGAGCGCTTTCGTGTTACGAAACTAAATATGTGGTGTGGATACTGATTGATTGATTGTTTATAAACGCTGAAGGAAAACGAAGACAATTGCATACGGAGCTTCTTAATTTGAACCTTAGTCAAGCGATGAGGATGATATTTGCGCTGGAACTCCAGTTTTCTACACCTTGAAAGGACTAAGATACTTAACATGTTAAACGTGCTTCAAACTTAAGGGTCTACAATGGCATACTTGCGACTCCATGGAAACTGCATTTACCGCGAGTTCGAGACCATGACCACTATACTATCGTAGCTACACGAATAGTTAGAATTGGTACAAAGTGGGCTCATCGCTGAAAAGCGGTTAGTGTATCCACATGCATTTTCCAAAAACAGTAACTTAAATTTTTGGATTATATCGTCTGTTGAAATCAAATCTTTGAAACTACCAAGAGTTATATAAATGAGTTTATTATATTATCTACTTTTATAGACAAATATTCAAATATTACATTATTTTAAACTATTTTAAGTTTAAAAAGTACCTCTATTAAAGGGAAAACTTTTATTTATTTGTTTCACAACAAAATGATCACAGAACTGCTTTAGGAAATAAAGTTCGGTTTTTTCAAAGCACTAAGAGCTTTTTGGGTAGACAAATATATAATTACCATAACAAAACGTTTCTTTCCTATAAAGGCGAATGTCAAGAATTTTAAATTCAAAATTATTCAGTCTAAATGGTGGCTTAATGTGAAAGAAAATAATCTCTAATATGCATTATTCTTTTTTCATGCTCCGAGTGTTACGCATTTAAAGTGGAAGCATCTTAACTTCACTTGACGGACTTGCATATTAATTGCATCATTTCTGAATCACTGTGGAAAGTTACAATTCAGAGAGGATGCGAGATTATTTTTTCCGTTCTGATGAATTCGTTATGGTGCTATACGAAACGTTTTCAATTAACGTATTATGTTTTTTTCTTTTATTTGAAATTACAAAAAAATGCATTAATTTTTAAGTTTTTGTAACTTTTTATGATTCCTTCAATTTTCAATTGTAAATCTCCTTTTCAACATAAAGAAGAATGAAAAATCTATATAAAAATAATTTTACTTCTTGAAATGGAGGAAGGATTATCTAATGGAATAAAAAGAAATTTAAGCTGAGTAATTAACATCACTAATTTCTCTTTATTTTAAAATAATTATTTTCAAATAAGTATCCTCTGTTAATTCTGCTTTAATATTAAGATTTCTTCAGAGCACATTTAATTAAATATTTTCAAGTTCCTAAAACACAAATTTTGTACATGAGTTACGAATGCTGAACTAAAAATGACATTTTTTTTCACATTTTGGTGGATGAAAAAAAACAACGAAATTTGTATTATTTAAACCCTAAATATATATGTTCATAATTAGTTCGAAATAGAGTTCTAATATCATTATTATGAAAAAAATGATAGTTTATTATTCTTAAGGAAATAAACTTAAAATTTATTTACATTTCAATAAGCATTAAAAATAATATCAATTAAATAAATTTATTTACTATAAATTTTACTATTAAAAAAATGGAAACTTTTAGATTTCCCTTAATGATTGTTGTTAGCAAAATATGTTTAATTATAAACGAATAATAAGCAAATGTTTATAATTGTGTATTTATAAATTAATTTAAAAATCCAACTTAAGAAGGAGATTGTTTTAAAATGCGGCGTCAAAATTCACTTATTAACTTTTTGACATGTTTAAAAGCTTTACGAATATAATTTCAGATCTGAAATAAGATAAATTTATTTAAAAACATTATCTTTAAGTATAAATTTAAATTAATTGCAGTTCAAAAACGAAATTAACAAACACAAAAGTACTTATTTCCTTTTCATTATTTTTATAAGAATTGGAATATGTAATATATATATATAATGCAGAACATGTAAATTTTGCATATAAATTATGTTTATGAATTTGTATTGAGCTGTAAAGGAAAAACTACGGAGTGCTTAACACTTTAAAAAGTTTTACTGATGAGAAATGCCGTAGAACTCTAAGAATCGGCTTCACTTACGACTGAGTTTCAGCAATCTAGTGAGAAATAGTAATTTTTATGCACTCTGCTTGGAAAATATGATGACAATCCTAATTTAATAAATTTGATACATATCATTATATTATGCGTTAAGACAAACATGTACAAAATTACACTTTATGTTGCATCAAAATATAGGCATGGTCGAGTGAATATTATGCACTCTTTAAAAATCCTATTTTGTAAAATCCCGTTGTGTTGAGAAAATATAAAGCTACAGAGATATAAAAACAATCATTTTTTATTTTCGAAAATCGCATTGGGTTAGATCTCCTTTAACCTTAAATACGGTATTTATTCTTTTGAAATTGTGGATACTTTTATTGGAATTGGTTGTTTTGAGTCGTCCCTATTCAGCTTCTTAAAATATTTGTCCATTCTTTCTGAAGGATTAATGTAATTGGATATTCTCCAATCTTGCGTTTGATGGTATTGAGATCCGAAGAGTATGGGACTCTTCCAGAATATCTATATCATTGCCCTCTAAGATACTTTGTTGTTGTAGCGACTTATAACATCATTGTCTAGAAGGAATTTAATCTCACCAAAGTTTTTGTATCCGACATTTTGAGAAACAAATAATTGCATAATCATTTTGAGTACATTGACATTAATTTTATGGTAATTGTTTCTTCAATATTGAATAATGGAAAACCTTCTGTGAGCTTAAATTTCTCGAGTTCAGTGTTCTCTCAAATAAATATTTTACACAAGCTTTGATTTCCAAGTAAATTACCATTTCTTCTATGTATAATAGTAGGTAATGTAAGTTTATGTAGGTATTCTTTGCCTACTATTTATCTCACATACGTCGCACTGTGCTAAATATTGAAAATACTAAGATAACATTAACTAACTTTTTAAATAATTTCTATAAGTATTGACCCTTCAATGCTATTTTCTTAATAAATGTAAATTAATTAACACGCAACTGAAATTTGTATTCTTTAGTCTCATTCTTCGCTTGTAAGATGTTGATTTTTGATAGCCCATGTAAATTGAATCTTTCCATTTTTCTTGGAGAGCAATGGTTTTTTAGGCTTTACAACCTTTGAATCATTTTTAGGAAAGTCTCCTACTGGATTCTGATGTAATTTTGGCCAATAATTCAGATTTCAGCTGAGATTAAATTTGCTTACGATCTCTCATAACAACCCATTTCAACAATAAGATCTCTCTGCGTGTGGTGATCATTTTTTGTCCTGTATTGTTTTAATTTAAATAAGAACCAGAAACTTCAAGACGCTTGATATCAAAAATGCTAGCAAACATTAACACAATTAATGTCTTGAACATTTGACAGCTTTTATAACAACATTTTCGCATTTGCCGATTCAATATAAAAAAATGTGTTTTTAAACATTGTCTTTGATTATTTTCACTACTTTTAAGCATTTTCTAACTTACTAACGACGCATTTTACGATTTCGGTCAAATGAACTGAAACTGATAGTATGTATGCACGCTAAAATTGGCTAGGCCAGACTAATATTCATTTCAAGAAAACGCGAGTTTCGCATTAGCGTCTAGACAGTATTTTATTGACTATTGAATGCCAATAGCGTTTTCTTATGCTGTATTTTAAATTTGAAATTAAAGTTCAAATAAACAAATAAAGTAATCACTCTCTTCAGCAATTAATGTAAAAAAAAATAACTGTTTAATACTTTGGTCTGCATGTTAAAACAACCAAATGCCATTTGAAGTAAGTTATTCTTATTTGTTTTTGAAAAAGAAAAGCTAAAGATCTTTCTTTATATGGTAAATTGTTAAAATAATGGAATGGGTTTCCAGACATTTCCCAGGAAAAAAATTAAAAGCCATGAGAACAATTATGCTAGTGGCTACAAATCAATGATTATATTAGACATAAACAGATAGTGTAATGAACTATATTTAAAATGACAGAAAATACTATTATCTTGCTTATAAAATTACTGCAGTAAAATAATTCAAACTTCGCATTATACGACAGAAAAATTCATAATAAAGTCTCTTAAATTTAATACATTTTATTCAGTATCCGAATATGGAACCAAATATGTTATAGTCTATGTTAAATTTAAAAACACGTTATTAAAATACTTTTTTTTTTAGAAAGTTTATTGGAACCAGGAAATTTTATATCAAGGGTCATTAAAATTTGTTTGAAATACTTAATAAATATTTTCACTTCAATATTTATACAAATCTCATAATTTCCTGATATTTCGCTTCACATTGAGACTAAGAAGTCTAGAATTAAGAGCAAAAAATTTGTAAAATAATCTTATTTTGAAAACTCATTATGATGATTAAGAGTGTTTGAGCATGTAAAATAACAAATCGGATTTAAAATTGAAGATTTATTCACATCTTTAACAAAAGAAAAAAGAAACCAGAAAATTATAATTATGTTTACAATGATAAAAATTACAAATTTATATTTCGTTATGAGATTTCTGAATGTAATAATTACTTGTACTTTAAAAAATTTAATATTGTATTACCAGTTTTCATATATATATATATATATATATAGTTATAATTGTAAAATATTTACTTAGCTAATTAATTTTTTTAATAAAATAAAGGAATGCTTAAAAAAATCTTTAAGTGTTCTTATCTTAATCTTATCTTATCTTAAGTCTTATTTACTAAGTACCAAATGCTTTGATAAATTTATTTAGAGAGCATATGTTGAGTAGGATATTTAAGGTGTAATATATTACATAAATAATTGGGCAATAATTTTCCAAAATGCAATAATTAATTTGTTTGACGCAATAACAATTGGCACCAATGGCATGATTATATTGCTACTCTGTAGTTAATGAAATAATGTCAATTCGTAAAAAGTGACAATTATGACTACACATTTATATGTCACTGCTAAAGATTAGATTAAATAGTGGTTCCGAAACATTTTTGACCCATGGACCCCTTTTTATGGTCAAAACTTGCCCACGCCCCCCCCCCCCCCCACGTGAAAAGGCTACATAAATGCATTGTATAAGAATTACAAATTTAAAAAAAAAAGAAAACATTTTTATTGAAGAAATACACACTGAATTTATAACTTCTGTTTAAAATAAAATTTCAAAACAATTTAGGACTTGAATTGATGAGACGTTGTGAGTGTATTTATGTCCGTAATATTGTTTTTTTTTTTTCTTTTTTGGTAATGAGATTCATAACAGCGCTGACTCCATGTTCTATCAAATAGGAAGGCGGGAAAGCAGTCAACTACTTCTATACAATAACCCATAATGCAGGATTTAAAATTGAGATCTGTTTTTGTTACTGGAATTTGTGGTATCCTCGTTCAGACATTGGCTTAAGTTCCTCATTTGTGGAAATTTCAATAAGCTGCTCCTATATTAGTATGGATTCATCTGTATTTGGGATTTGATTTTCTCCACTCGCAAAAGGTTTCAACACCCAGTCGGGAATATCCAAATGAAAAATATCTTCAAATGTTTGGTTCTGGTTTGCCTGAAGAGCCGTTAGGTGTTGAAAGTGAGCAAGCAAATCTTCATCTCTATTTTGCAATTTCAGAAGATTTGGAAACGGAGAACAATCTCCTCTTCCCAAGTTTTGTTAGCAGAAAACAAATTTGCTACAAACGTAGATTTTAAGCTTGAGTTTTTAGTTGTGATTAAATTTAATTGGTCACCTTGTAGTTTCAAATTAGTTTCGTTAAATTTGCAAATAAATCAGTCATGTAGGCTATGTCATTTTTTTGGGTTAGTTAAATCATTGTCTTTCCAGAAATTCCAACACTAAATCAAAGAGCGCATTAAATCGATTTAAACATGCACTCTTAAATAACCAACGTGCTTCTGTGTGAAGAAGTAAACGATTATATTCTTCACCATTTTACAAGCAAAGCAAATAATCTCTCATTGAAGGCATTCCTTTTGATTTTATCAACTGCTCTAATGACATAATCTAACGATCCATGCAAACGTTCACTGAGATTTTTTGCGACTGAATGATGTCGATGAATGACACAATGTACTGAAAATACATTCGGTATAGCTTGTTTTAAGTATACCATAAATTCTCGGTATCTTCCTACCATTTCCGGAATATCGTCAGTAGCAACAGAAATGAGATTAGTCAAAGGCATAGCTTTTACATCGAAAAATATTTTTAATTCAGTAAATAACGTTTCACCTTTCGTATCGGTTTCCAAACATTTAGCAAATAAAAATTCTTGACATTTTTTTTTTTCTTCTTTTACAAACCTTACATAAGTTAAAAGTAAAGTTTCATTTCCTGGTAAAGTGGACCCTCGTCAAGCTGTATAGAAAATGCAGATGCTTTTAAGTACTAATTTAAAGAATGTTCTACGCCCTGAAGCATTTTGCCAATCCTTCTTTGTACTGTAATTATTATTACTCAGTGGAATTCTTTTTAAAATGTCGAAAGCTGGTTTGTGCAACACGGTGCGTATTACCTTACTTACAGCTGGTCTTCACCAATAGTGTACGGCTTTCCGGACTTTGCAATCGATAAAGAAATGTTATAAGAAGCAAGCAATTCAATGTCATCTGGTTTAGATGTGTTCCCAATGAGTTGTTGCAGTGACGGTGTTTTCAAATATTTTTCTTTGACTGTTTGAAAAAAACGTTTAATCCTTATCCTTTTTCTGTCACTATGGATTTTTATTAAATGTTTCTTAAGCCTGGAAGGTTTCATAGAATCACTTGTTATATATTTTTATTACATAAAAGTAACATAGGAAAAGTTCTATTTCCTAGTGATGAAATAAAGCCATACTTCAAATATTCTGCACTGTATTGTCGGTATTTTTTTCTTCGCCTCATTCATACTATTATCTGTTAAAAAGGCCAAAACTTTATATAAGAACCATTAGTGTATCAAATGTTTTATTTGCAGCAAACCACTGTTAATTATTATTAACTTTTTCAATGGAATGCGACAGTAATGCTCTTTTGAATTAATTATTTGGTGTAAGGATAGAATTTCATGTAATTTTTGAATAAAATATAATTTTTATTAATTAACTTCTTTAAAAAAAACATGTGTATTAAAAAAAAACTTACAAGATCTTCTTAAGATTTTAATTTTAGAAAAAGTAGACCCTTAACTAATGTTAAGAGATTGCTTTTTTTTAACTCTTCAATTTTTCATTATCATATTGAAAAATGTAATACGTAATTTTTTCAAAAAAAAAATCAATTTTATTCAAATGCACTTACGTAATTAAAGTACACTCTCTCCTTAATAATACAAAAAATGCAACTATACCAAAGCTAACATTAAGGTATTACTATATTGTTATTGCTAAAATTATAACCGTTAGTAACTATATTGAAAAATATGATAGATATTTATTTCAAAAGAGATCAATTTTTTTCAAATATACTTACATAACAAATGTACACTATCTGCACAGCAATACAAAAAATGAAACTATAAAAAAAAAAAAAAAAAGAAAAAAACATCCAACTAACAAACTAAGCTACTTTTTTTTTTATCTAAGACTGGGAAAATTTGTTTATACACTTCGTATCAGCATAACATGCAACTAAATTGTTGATTAGATGTACGACATTTTTATAATTTATTTTTATCTAGTAGACAATTTAGTGGATACAGCGGCGTTGTTGCGTTCCTGTATAAACCTACTTTCTGCCGTCTGTCTCGCCCCGTGTCATTCTTGTTATTAACTTAAAGAGCTGGCACCATCTAGAACTATAAAATTATAAAATGATAGGCGTTTGTCAGTGTATATTTTTTTTATTTTCATTTTTGAGTCATTACCTTAGTTTTTATTATTATTATTTCGTTATTATTCCGTTGTTATATTATTGTAAGCGTATTGATAGAAATTGAAAGCTTAATTTTACTGAAATTAATTGAATAATTACAAAGTTTTTTAATGGAAATATGTATGATACGAAACGTAACAATAATACTTGTCTTTTTTTAGCACAAAATTTAAATTTGAAGGCTTTTTTTTATTTAGAAACTTATGCTTATACAAACCTTTTCTGCACTGAATGTTTAAATATTTTATTTTTCATATTTATGCGTATTTACATTTCGTAGTAAGTATATACATTGCAGCGCATAATGTTGAACATAAAAGCTAACAATAAAAAAACAATAATACACTGTTTGTGAACATAATAAAAAACAATTTCGATTTAGAAGTAAATAGTTATTTCAATCATACAATTAATTTTGAGTAAAAAATAAATATTAATGTAAAAAAGTGTTTTGCTATAAAATGTAGAAAATGTTATTAAACTGAGAATGTAAAAACTTATCCGAAACATAATATGAAAAATAATTATTTAATCAAAGGGCATTGAAATTGAGAATAGCTTAGTTTTTTTTAACTATAAAGGAATTTGTAGTTTTTGATTGTGTAAGTCAGTAAAAATCTAGAAGGTGCAAACTCTATACTTTGTTTTCTAACAATGTTTTTATTAGATAATATAATCAAAAAATGATTGAGAGTTGCAATCTTCTTTCTAATCATTTTGAAATATATAATTAATTATTTATCTTTTGACATAAATATTCATCATATATATCCTGTTAGGTACATTTTGGTCTGGCGCATTTCTGGAACTGGCGCGAGCCATGCGATTATCATCCATTCCAATTGTATCAGTACCTGTGTAAAAGACTTCGGACTTTTGACGTAAGTCTGCGATTTAATCCAGTGGTTCCCAAAGTGGTCCCTGCGGAGCTCCATGGATCCCTGATATCATTTAGGGGGTCCATGGAAAATTAAAATTGATTTGGGAGCCAATGAACATTACAGGGGATCTTCGCGAGGCTTAATAGAAAATAAAAAAATTATGGAAATTTAAATAAATAACAATAAATGAAATAGTGATTTTTACATCCTGAGTAAAATATAAATATAGGAGGTTTTTAATTTTAGTAAATATTTTAAGAAGCATTTCAATATCGGGCTAGTTTTCTAATTATTTTCTGAAAACTGCCAAAACATTTTGTGCTGATTATTTAATCTAATGCTAAAGAGCAAATTGCATTTTCAGATATTTAGCAGGTTAATGGAAAATTTATTTGATTTGTAATTTAATAAACTGTTCCATACCTTTTTTTAAATGAGAAAAAAGAATCCTTTGAGTATAATTGCTAAAATACAATCCATCTATATCGTAGATATTTAAGTTGGATTTTAGAAAGTGAAAGAAAATATTTGCTATTTAATATAAAGAAAAATATTTTTCTAATATTTTTGCTTTCTTATAAATCGGAATTCCCTTTACCTTTTATTATTTGTTGAATTCCAGTATTTAAAACTGAATAGAAATTAATTTGGAACCTTTCCTTTTCAGGTAATTGTATTGAAAACTTTCCTCTAAATTCCTACTGAATCTTTTCGGAATTACTTCAAGATTTTTTTATTGTACGGTAAAATATTGTCGGATTAGGATTTCTTATTGTGTGAAAAATAGAAACAGGGTGATTTCTTTAGAATAACTATGCTTTTTCATAAATTAATAATGCAAAACAGAAACATAATAATATATTAATGAAGATGTATTGCAAGAAAATTAATTTTTAATCATTATTTAAACTCACTACATATGACCAAATATTAAAGCTCAGTTCAATAATATTTCCAGACTTTTATAGAGATAAAATGTTCTTTTTCTTTACGTTTTCTATAATTCTGAAGATTTAATATTCAACGCTATTCATTTTTATTTACATGAGGAACGAAAATTAGATATATCAAATATTGCGTAATTTGATGATTTTATGATCTGGGGAATTACTACTATTACAAAGTGGATTAATGTTTATTTTCAAAATACCATTTATTTAGTACAACGATTATTGAATTTACTGTTTCAATCAAATACATATACAGTTTCAATAATCATATCATTAAAATGTCATGCATTTACAATAATCTCTTTATAGAACACAGTTATTAGTTTACTGAAATACTGCCATTCCTAACACAATCTGACATTTCAGGAGAAGTTTCGAAAAAAAAAAAAGAGAATTTTTAAATTTTATATTCTGATTGCTTTATTTTTTCACATTCACATTGCACAGAAATATATTTGCATTTTATGTTTGAAAATGTCTTATAAATATTAAATGGAGAAATATTAAGGTTTTAATATTATTGTAAATTAAATAAGATGCATGAAACGAGAATTAATTTTTATATAAAAAATAATTACTCAATTGATAGATTTTTGACTGTAAAGGAAACCTATTTCCATATTGGAAGGAAAATAAATTTACTGTTGTATAGTCATTATTTAAATAATTGTTTTTTTAAAGTAAAATCAACTTCTAATCATATGTAGAAGGCTGAATTTCATACAGAAGTCAAAAGTGTAAAGAACTTAACGTATGGTTATATATTCTTTTCTACATAACATTTATACGCGTTTCAAATTTGAATAGCAATTTTTTCTTCCTCTCTTTTTTCATGTTATGATTATTTTCAAATTCTCAGTTATGTTTTTCTCTTAATGTGAACAAAGAGAGCAATGAATATTTAAGAACGATTTTTAATGCATACATTACTGTATTTTTCAGACGTAAGAAACCAAATAACTTTTTCTCTCTGAAGAATGTCATACAAAACGCAAAAAATGTAATAAAAAATAAACGTATAATACTACATAAATTGTAAATTCAGTATAATTTAAATGTTATTAAGGAATGAATTTTAAACTTATTGTGTTTTGAAATTTGATAGATATTTCTTTATTTAATTCGTTGGTACGTTGATAATTATAATATAATTTTAAAAAAAATACTATGTTTTTCATTCTATAAGGATTAAAATTAGGTTACATAAAAATTTCTTTCAAAGTTATCAATAAACCATAGTTGAATAACACTTCAATATAGCTAGTTGTTTCATTCTTTGAGAAAATGGATTTCAAATGTTTAGTATTTAATAATTTAATTTCATCATAATATTTCTATAAAAATAATCATTACGGTTATATAAAATTGAATAATTGACAACTATCTAGGTATCGCAAAATGCATCTCAAAAATATTTATTTCTGATTCTGTATTTTGCGATAAACAGAAGTTTTAAATCATCATTTTCCTGTTCTTCGTATTTCTTCTTGGGATAATTTCTTATATACACATGCTCAGAAAAAATCATATTCAATTTCTTTTAAACTTATAAAAATGCTTAAATAGTATAAATCTGCATAGATTTAAAAATAAAGTCTAATCTTATTTATTCTTCTTACCAGATATTTATAATGGAAATATTAAACATCAAATCAAACACATATACAAGGGTCGTCTGAAAAGTTTCCAATTAACAAAAATACAAGTTATTTTTTCCTTAAATGTATTTTTATTTTCTGCTTATTCTCCTTGTCAGTCTGCACACTTCTTTCAGCAATGCTCTCAACTCATTTTCTAGCATCTTTTTCTGCAAAATAATTGTTTACGAAGGGAATACCATCCTCATTTGACCATATTTTTTGCCTTCCGTGAGCAACTTTTTGATCAGGGAACAAAAATAAATCGCTTCGGCCCATATCTGCTGAGTAGAAAGAGTGGCCAAGCAGTTCAAATCGTAATTCATGGATTTTCGATTTGGCATTCGCTCAGGTGTGAGACACATTGTCTTGGTGAAACGGAATATTTTTTTCTCCAAATGTGACAGTTTTTCCACAATTTCTGCCATCAGCAAGTCAAGAACTGATATGTAGTATTCTCATGTAATGTTGTTTCATGTTTAAAGATAATCTATGAAGATAACTCCATAACTGTCCCCAAAAAACAATCGCCAACATTTTCCAGCTGAAAAAACAGTTTTTGCTTTTTGGAGCCGATTCCCCATCACTGTCTACTGTTTTGACAGCATTTTTATTTCATGTGTATAATGATGTATTCTAGTTAAGCATACCGTAATTAATCGGTCCCCAAACTCTGGTTTATTGCTCCCAAAGAGCGCCAACAGGAAGTTAAAAGTGTTTATTTGATTACATTTTTTGTCTAACGTGAGCAAACGTAGTACCCAACTCTCGGACAACTTTCTCATGCCTAAATTCTGATTCAATATGAGACAAATACGTTCTTTGAAATAGCCTGTGCTATCTCTGTTACATTAATTCGATGGTCTTCTAGCACCATTTGGTGAACATTAGTGGTGTTTTCGTCAGTGGTTGCAGTTTTTTGACGTCCCAAACGTTCATCTCCTCTCAAGCTGGTATGGCCGCGTTTAAATTCAGATATCCAAACTTTCACGGTGGTAAGTAATGATGCAGAGCCCACGTACACAGAGTCTAACTCATCTTTGATTTACGTGGGCGTATTATCTTTCAAAAACAAATATTTAATGACAGCTCGATACTCGATTTTTTTTTTCCATTTTCACAAAAGTACTCACCTCGACTCCCTCAAATGATTGTCAAACATTAACTGAGAGACCAAAATTTCTGAAATTTTGGTGATTAACTGTCAAGAAATGTGCGACCACATTCATTAGCTTTTATTGACGAGTGCTGTCATCTTCACGATGAGGTTGGAAACTTTTCAGTTCTCATTCTTAATATTTAGAGATCAGATTATGTTTAATACTTTATTTGATTCATACTTATTTTTGTATCTACTTCACATCTGAATTTATTTTCTACAATAAACATATTTCTTCAATTAGAGTATTATTCACATACCTTTAAATAAATCTTAAAAATATAATTATTATTTTTCGAGTGCTGTCGTAGTGATCTGAAGTACATATTATTTTAATCATATTTAAGAGCTACACAATAATTTATTAAATAATACACTTATGCAGACCACTGTGTATAACTCTAAGGCAATTAACAGTTTGACATTTGAGATATTCATCAACACGCCAATTCTGGTAGAAATAGTTGACACACGTGAATTTATACAAAACTCCTTTTAAGAGAACACGCATTAAGTCCTTCAAAATCCCTTTGTCGATCTTACACATAAGATTTGGCTTTATTTATTTTAGGACGACATGTATACAGTTTCGTAAATATTACAAATTTAACAGTTAACATGAAGCTCCTGTCCATTCTTTATGTGAATGTACAGTAGATATTTTCTTTAAAAACAACCAACTTAAATCAATGATATCTTGTGATTACAAATATATGTGAAATAGTATAATTAATTAATAGGAACATAATTAAAATTATTGGCAATAAGATTATTATTATATTTTTAGCAAATCAACTGGAAATTGGAAATAGAAAAAGATAAGATTTTTTCGCTAATTATGTGCACTTTGTAATGCGCTCTAAACCTCAAAAAGCCCATTAGAATAAAATACCTAAGAACACATATTATTTAAAAAAAATATTTTCTGTAAGAAAATCATCAAAGTTATGCAGATTCATTTTATATTTTTAAGAAGAATGTATCGATGCTGTTCCAAAATAATATTTACAGAAAGATCATCTTCCGGAAATCTCATTTTGTTTTATGACCCTATAAAAATTTTGATGTCATTTTCGTTTTACCGTACACTGCTTATTATAGGTATTAATATAGAAGCGTCCTTTCATTTTAGCATATGAAGGGGAATTTTTGAAAAATATGCAAATAATTTATATTTAGCTTTTGGAAACAATAAATTTCGTTTCATTATTTTCAAACATTATTGCATGCAGTTCTCATAAAAATATTGCAGATGTTCATTAAAAATGCTGGAATGTAATAGTAAATAAAGGAATGAAATTGAATATTTTTATAAGAATCATTTGCAAAAGAAAAAAGATTAAAGGAAGAGCAGCAACTAATATAACATTCTGTTCCATTCAAAAAAAATGATGGAATTTTTATGTACAAATACCTCTAAGCTATTCATTTGATATTTTTAAATGTTTTATTAATCTCTTAATTACAATTTTTAAATATTTAATAATAATAATAAAATTATTAATTTTTTTCATTAATCTTTTTTGAAACTATAAGGTTAAGTTCTAATGATGATACAATTTTTTCAAAAAAAAAAATACATTGTTATAATTAGTAAAAGGGAGAATTTATTTTCATTAAGAATTCAAGAAATTTAATAAATTCTAATTTCTTCTACTGTTTGTATTTTATTTATTAACTGCAATCATACAAATTTTCTAAAATTACTTACTAAAAATTGATATTTTTCAATAATTCATTGAAAAGAATGAAATTGAAAAAAAAGGTCTATGCAAAGTTTTTCAAAGAACAGATTGGCCATCCAAGGTGCGCTTTTTTATAATTTTTATTAAGTAGTTCAATTATATATAAGAACTTAGGTAAACGATGAAATATCGAGAAATCAACAGTTGTGAACTTTTCCGATAGTAAAATCAAAGGAAATGATAAATTATTAAATTGAATATTATATCAGCTATATGTAATTAAAATTAAAGCAAATGATAAAAGTGATCCAAATAAAACACTTGCCCCTCGGGTGGCTCGGGTGGTATGTTTTAAATTTATATTGTAGCAGAATCATTAATGGATTTACAAAGAGAAATATCTAGCAAAAGCTGAATTTCCGAGAGGGATAAAAGTCACTTTATAACTTAAAATGTGAATAACTTTCGTAAAAAGTAATTTTGTTAGTTCCTTTTTAAAATGTGAAAGTCAAGGTTTGTAATTTTCATAATGTAAAAGTACACAAGAGAGCAGTGAGTTAAATTTTCCGATATCATTACTCAAATAAAGATATTAGCTGTTCTCACATAGGGCATATGTACATTATTTTTATTTAAGACCTCCTTCTTAGTTTTCAGCGTTAACAAACTTTTCATTCTCAGATGTACTGAATACATCTAAAGGCAGCTGCAAGAAATCGGTGTTCTTATCCTATTAAGTAAAATAATCCTTGCAGGAGTTAATGAAAACTTTTGGTGAAATAATCTCCTTTTCTCCGTTTCTATGCTCCTTTGATTTCCCACAATGGGACTTTTATTTTCTTCATGTACATTAAAGCTCACGAATTCATCAATAAACTAAAAACAATTGATTAGCTTAAGACAAGTATTCTTAAAGATATACAGCAAGAGGCGAAAACTGTGATGGAAAGATATTCCACCCCCATTTCCAAACCAGAGAATCATGCTAAACTAAGATATATTGTTTTCCGTACTGAACTTAAGAGTCTCCTTAAAAACATGTAACAATATGAATATATATATATATATATATATATATATTTATTTATACGAGATTAAAAATAATATTTGATTATAAATTTTATTTAACTTTTG
The DNA here is from genome assembly GCA_019974015.1 of Nephila pilipes. Lineage (NCBI taxonomy): Eukaryota > Metazoa > Arthropoda > Arachnida > Araneae > Nephilidae > Nephila > Nephila pilipes. The sequence continues at coordinate 9,361 of BMAW01104404.1, read as the reverse complement.
TCCCACCATGTATTTAATACAAGTTATGTTGAAAATATTAATAGCGAGAGATAATATTAAATACATGATCAGACATGGCTTAAGGCTTAAAGAATTTTTTTTAAGATTGTATAAGTCAGTAAGCATAGTAAAATAATTCGTATCTATAACATTTATGTTATAAAAATCCTATAAATTTAGTAAGAATATGGGATGAATAAATTTTAACTGCATGATACTATAGATTTACAGTTCTATGAAGCATGTGTTTTTAAAATTTATAGAAAATTTATAAATGCTGAAACCAGGGTTGAATATTCGTGAAACTAGTCTAAATAAGGTATTTCTAAGTCCAAGCTTAGAAATGTATTAAATTACATTATTTCCATTGTTTTACATAATTATTTTCTCTTGACGTTTGCTAAGAAGTTTAAGGTTATTTGGTATTTAAATTTTTTGCAGTTATTAATTACAGGTTTTTTTTTGTATTGAATTAATATTATTCGCATAAAAATATTTAAATTTTTGGTTTAATTTCATAACTTATTGTTTACATTGAACTTAGAACTATATTTTTGATTTTTTTCGGCTTATTTATTAATGGACTGATTTTTATCAAATACTTATGTAGTTCTTTTAGTTTTTTAGTTCTCAAGAACTTTTAAATAAGCGTTTTGAGATTATAATCTGTATTTTAGTATAGTTATATATATATATATATATGTTGTATATATTGGAGGTTGCTTTATCTTATACACACACACACACACATATATATATATATATATATATATATATATATATATATATATATAATACACACACATATATATACACACAGCGCGACCCTGAAAAGGCTACACCAAGAAGGAGTGACTAGAAAGTGATGAAACTCGCCAAAAAGAGGGAGACAGTACTAAAACAATAGATCGAAATCCGAAATTCGATCTTTATTTCAAAATGGTATCCATAATGCAGAGCGAAAACTGAGTCAGCTCAGTAGGTTGCATGACCTCCATTAATAGCGATACACGAAGCAACACGTCTAGGTATAAAGTCAATGGGAGTAAGGATGACGTCCTGAGGAATGGTTCTCCATTCCCTGTTAACCATTTGCCACAGTTCGTCTTCTAAACACGGCTGTGGTAGGGTCTGCAAGTGGCATCCAATCACATCCCTAATATGTTCGATTGGGAAAGATCAGGAGAGAACGGTGGACAGGGAAGCGTCTATAAATCTTGCAGAGCCCATTTGTTAAGGCCAGAATTGTGCCATCAGATGTTATCCAGCCGATAAAGGGTATTGGGTACCCGGTGAAGGTAGGGGAGTGTCACCAGCCACCAAATATATACCACGTATTGTTGGGAAGTCATATTGCCTTGAATACAAACTAGAGGTCATCTGGAATTGTACACATTTGCGCCTCAAATCATGATGCTACGTTATCGTGAAGTGGAATGTTCCACTATTTTTTCCGGATGGGACCTATATCTACGTCAACACCACACTCGTAAGTGGTGAACATCATTGGAAATGCATATGTGTGATTCATCTGAGAACACGACACTATTTCATTTCGTCTTCCATATCACTCGAGTCCAGCACTATTGCAGACATTGGCGTTTATTAGGAACATCCGTGAAGCCTTGATCATGCTGCAAAATACAAAATGGATGTAGAAATGCCTTTCGGGCTCACCAACCACTTTTAGGTGGAAGTGGCGATCCACTCATGCTGACGTTACTCTGGCTGCACCGGCATCCATCAGAATTGCCACATTCCCTTGTTTCAACCATTTTCACTATTTCAACCATCGGTTCTCTGTAGACGCGTCCAGGTGTATGTCAGCTGAGATTTGCCGTATGGACTAACCTGCTCTTCTCAGTCCAATCACCGAGCTCCTAACAAAATCATCTGTCTACTGGAATTCCCTCTCTTGAAAAGACGGTATGGCATTCTCTTCTATTACATGACAAATTCTTTTGAGACAGAACAAATTTACTAAAATGATTTCCCTAGCAGGAATAAAAGTTCAAAAAATTGAACATTCTGCTGGTTCCTTCCAATATATCTTCTCAACGTGCTCTGGTGAGCTGTACATTTCAAATAATTCGCATACCTCGGTGACGTACGTCTACCCTGAAATATGCAGAATTTTCTGTAGTTGCATTTTTGGTGCCGTATATATATATATGTATAGTTCAAAGTAAAATAAGCAATATTTACTAAATCATAATTAATTTTAAAAATATGAATAAAAACTAATAAGTAAGTACAACAGATTATAAAGCTACTTATATAAATTGAAATTTAAAACAAAGAGGTTGTATTATTGTATATAATGAGAAAAAATTAAAAATATTTAATTAAATGCTATATATGTAAAATTATGACTGAAATTCAAAAATGAACACCTAGCTTTGAAAAAAGTAAATGAAATTATCATAAGCAACACATAAAAGTGAAAACGTTGAACTTCAGCAGTCCATTGCTGTTATAGGTTGCGGATTATGATACGTGGTTTTACCAGTGTTGAGAAACAAATTATTCAAATTATTTAATTAGGAATTATTTTATAATAGTATGACAAAACAAAGTTCAACAATGTATCTATATCAGAAGAGTAAATATAAAACTACCAAAAAGTTAATAAAAAAATAGAATGATTTTGAAAAATACATAAAGATGACAGAAATGTAATACAAAAACCTGGAACATTATAAAAAGCCTTTTGAAAATGATTAAGACTTTTTCAAATCATACGTCCTACTCATGCAAAGCGAAAATTTTAAATGGCGAGGAAAGAAAAGAAAATAATTTCCGCTGAGAACAGAAAGGAAATTTATCGCTGGATACGCTATTTGTAGTCATGAATTAGAATCAAAATATTCAAGAAAGAAACACATTATTATAAATAAATTAAGAACAAAAATTAATTAATTCAAGAATTATTAGCCAAAAAATTAATTAATAATTTAAAAAAATTAAAGAACTTTTAATAAAATACATAAATAATTAACATAAATAGTTTATTCTATTTTTTAAACCTCATATTCTATATTGATTTAGAAGATCAAGAAAATAAATGGCATAAAGGCAAATAGCATGAAATTTATTTAAATTATCCTGCATATCTTAAGAAAAATTAATTTTTTTACTATGCAAATTTTAATTTTATGTCATATTTCTAAAATTTAAGATACACAAGTTGCTATTCCAAAAAGGCACCTTCTGCACAAAGAAATTCAAATTTTCTTCTTATCATAAATATAGTTATACAATTTTTCTCTATAATTTTGATTTAATATTTAAATATTTATTTTCATAACTAATGTTAGTTATTTATAGCAAATTTAAATGAGATACTTAAAAATTATATATATATATATGTAATGATTTAACTTTTAATTCAATAATTACCCTAAATAATAAATTAACTTTCTATTCTATCTCATTCCCTAATACAAAAGTAAAGAGTTCATTCTTATTTCCTGATCCCCTTCCAAAAGTATCCTATAATTTATTACATCCGCTGCTCTTGAAAGGATGAATTCTTAGCCCAAACTAATTATAAATCTATCAAGAAACAATCCCTTTTAGAATTCCTATCTACTATGTTTCCCATAGGTCCCCTTATTACTTACCACGTGTAGCATAGGTTTGATGGATTTTCCCTAGTGTAAAAACATAACCGAAAACGTGCTCCTCTTTCTACTGCCTTGCTCTTTTTCATACAATGTTCTGCTCTTCTTGCTTAAATGATGTGACAAATGCCTATTAGAAGAGTAATTCTCACTCTCACGGCTTTAAATAAAGTGAAAATTCAATGCCGCCTCGACTGTATTTTGATGTGTGTTGCTTTACAAGGTCATTAGAGACATTAACACCTGGCATATATGTATATATATATATATATATATATATATATATATATAAAAACAAAATAAAATTAATCTTATCACTAAGTGCTGTTAGATCTCGAGGGTTATATCACTATAATTATATTCGTCGGGTTATAAGTATATAATAAAAATATTATTATTATCAAGCCTGAAAGTAAGTTGAATAAGTCCAGAAAAAATATTTATTGAAGGTAAAAGAAACTAAAATTCCTCAAAGTAGTTTTCTTCCGAGTCGGCACATCAGCGCTAGCTTTTTTCCCAGAAACTGAACTCACCTTGGAAGGCGCTATTGATGGCTTTTAAAGTCTGGAAATGATTGGCCTTGAGTTCCGTCTTGATTCTCGGGAAGAAGAAGTATTAATGTTGAGGCTGTACGCTGGCTGCAACAAAGTTGCCACGCCACATTTCGCTAAATACCCCGTGGCAATGGCTCGTTGTCATGATGAAGACGCCAAGTGTCGGCGATCTTCCTGACACGTTTCACTCGCCTTTGGAGCCATTTCAGGACTTCCAAGTAAAAATGACTGTTCACTGTTTGTCCTTGTGGCCCAATCTCTCAGTGGTCAATACATTTTTTGTCGACAAAAAAAACTGAGCTTCACCTTCATATGGAACTTGCTTATTCTCGTCTTTATTGGCGCAACTAAGTTAGCGAGTGCCAATCAGTACTTTTTCTTTTTGACTCCGGATCGTACTCGAAAACCTATGTATTATCACCCGAAATCATATTACCTAAAAAAAATGTGGATCATTTTTCCACTGCTCTAAGAGGTCGTGCGAGATTGTTGCACGAGTAGCCTTCTGTTCATAGGAAAGCACCTCGTACAGCAATTTTGCGCAGATCTTCTGTAAGAAATATTCTGTAACAATGCTATGCTCGGTACTTTTAGGGAAATTACACTCATATACAAGGATTCTAATACTCAGACATCGATCAGAGTTCAACAAGTCTCTCATTTTCTTTACGTTTTAATCAAAATGTGACGTTGACTAGCGTCCAGGGTGGTCTATGTCCTCGGCGTCTTCTCTGTCATCTAGGAACATTTTGTGCCAGCTGTAGACCATATTTTGGGATATGGTATTCTCCCCATAAGCTTTCCTAGGCATAGCAGTGGTCGTAGCGCCCGTTTTATTCAGCGCGTCACAAAACTTTATCGCGTAATGCAGGTCCTCCAATCCCTTGAAATCCCGACGAATCACTAAAACTATGGTTTGAACTAGCAGCGACGCACACTGTTGAATAGCCTGCAGGCAATTAACTCGGGTATCATTGGCTTCCTATCACATTGCTAGTAGCTTGCTAAGGCGGCACGTGATCATTCAGCTTACTTTTGAGAAACACCCTGTATATACATTATGCGACATTGTAAGTTACACAAATTGAAATAGATCTTTGAAATCTCAACCGCATGCGAAGAACATTTCTATAATTTTTACGTTTCTATTTTTAATGATGCAGACCTTAAGACTGTTGTAAGTATTTTGACATATTTTACCAACTATTTTAATATAAGTATTATAATTCTTAGTTACAATATATAAATTTTTTGGGATGTCATGGAATTCTTGTACTAGAAATGGGGAGAAATAGTGCATTATTTTTGTAATAGCAAATTTTCTGATGGATAGTAGTAATTCTACTCGATGTTTCTCTATCACGGTTGCTAATTTCAATATATAATATCTATATATAATATCTATAGTAAATATCTATTAATAAATAGGTATTTACTAGTCATATTAACATAGAATGTTTTGTACATGATAGCATAATTGCTCTAGTTACCTTATAAAAAAGAAACAATAATGAAGTTACAATGGAGATTTTTAATGTATTTTTTTTTAAATCTATATAATAGGCACTTCCGTTAGTATTAGTATCCAATTGTTTAATATTTTGTTATTATTGTACTTGTATTAATTAATTTCTCCTATTAGAAAACCATATTAAATAGCTCATATAGTAACAAAACCAACCAGGTCTCTATTGACATGTTTCTTAACATAAATGCTATCGTATGAAATGAGGAACCTTAATGAAATATCTTTATTCACAATTTCTGATTGCAAAAAGATATATGCCCTTCTGTTTATGTTTTTAAACTAATTCTTATTTTAGAAATTTGCTTTTAAAATCTTTAATTTAATTTTAAGTATGCGAGATAATATTTTTTATTTCAAATTTTCATTGTCATTTTTGAAGTTCGTTTTAAATAAAGTCAATGAACTTACAATTCGTAAGCCTATTTAATAAAAGAAACATTTACTTTTATTTTTGTAAAACTAGAATATCAATTGAATTTTTAGAAATCAAATTACTAAGTGAATGAATATATTTAATTTTTTGCAAATTTAAGAATCCTTTTGAGAAATATTGATGCGCTTAAATGCAACTAAAGTGAAATATCTCAGGTTACGAGCTGTGATCACAGGTACATTTTTAATAGGCGTATGAGTATTAATTGATCAATAATCAAAAAAAAAATTACTACACCAAAATATATATATTCATTTTCTACAATAAATTCTGTTAAGTTGCATGTCTCTCCATAAATAAAACAATACCTTTAATCAAACTTTCTGTGATGCTTCAGTTATGAACGTATCTCTTACAGTTACTCTATTTTTCTTCCGAAGTGAGGATAAAATTTATGGCATTACAATTACCCAAGTTTTAATTAAGACTTACATTATTTTAATCGGGAGTTTCTGAGTGCTAACACGTACTTTTACAACATTTCCTCTCGATTAATGTACACAGACTCCTCTGAGATCACTCCCATGGCATCCGAGCTCCTTATCAGTGGTAACGCAAGAAAAGTCGTAAAAAAATACACATAAAAACGGAAGAATACAAAAAATCACGACCGGTCAACCGGAACCATTAACGCATCCATAAACTGAAATTTAATGGTCACAGAGGACCATTTTATTAAGTCGCGGAAGTTTTACAACTGTGTTGAAGGTGACAACTTGACACTACTGATGCTTAAGGGTACGCTATCGGAAAAGACGACGGAGAAACGATTTATTCTAACAAATATATTTATTTTACATTAATGAACAAATATTTAACACTGATCTATTCAGAAGCTATATATACAAAGATGTGTAATAATAGTTTTGTGTATTCTTTGCAATTGAAATTGCTCTCTCTTTTCTGCTTATACTTATACAAGTTTAAGAGAAAAATATAAAAAAAATGAATCGACAATTAAAGTTAGATTACATTAAGTTTATTTTAACCAGATGCAATTTTGTTTTGGATATTTATGTCATTATAAAAGGGAAATAAATGAGCACTAAAAAATTATTTGCCGATAAAAGATTGGAGTAATTTAAATTTTTTTTGTTTAATTCACATATTTATATATTGTTGAATTAAACTTGTTTCTTTTCTGGAAAGCTTTTCAATGATCCCTCTATTTTATGTTCAATACGTTTCCAATTTCTGTTTCATAATGCCTTCATTTACTATCTCTTTTGCTTTACTCTTTTCGATAAATGTTAACTAATCACAGATAATTTTGATAAATGTTGACTAATAAAATACGAAAAAGGATAATTTTCAATCTCAAAATTAAATTTAGAGATTTATGAGCTTAAAGATTCTGTTTTCAAGTACTGATATTTTTAAATAAATTAATCCTATGTGTGCATATTCCTTTTTGTCATGACAAGGAAGTCATTATTATATATTAATGATATAGATATTTGAGAACAGATCTCAACTTATATGAGTATGTTCTTTTATAGAAAAACATTTATCAATGCTGAAAAGAACATTTATCGCATAATTTACACAGATTTTATTTAAAATTGTATTGTAGAACAAACATTAATTTCATAACAATGCAAGTTACTTAGAGTGTGAAGTAGTTTAAATAATTGATTTGTATTGAATTTAAGAAAACTTTTTGTTCAATTTCTAACTTCAACCATTTGAAATTCATAATCACAGTTCCCGTCCAATGTCGTATATGTAACAAGCTAAAGAATTATATATATATATATATATATATATATATATATATATATATATATATTCATATATTAAAAAATACGACTTTGCTATGAAAGTTTGCATAAAAATTGAAAGGGGGACAATAATTTAAAAATATTTTCCCGCGGTTCTTTATTGCACTCAAGTATATAAACAGCATTTAGAACATGATTCTATAAGAATGAAACTGTATTTACAAAATAAAAATGGTAAGTAAATGAGATTATTTAGCTTCTGCTGGAAAACGTATGTTTTATTTGTTGCTTGCAGGTATATTTTTTTTGTCAAAATACGCAATAGTATTAATGTAATTACTCTCACAATATAATTAAGTAAGTATTCACATTATAGTTACGCAAATCTTTCGCAATGTAATTCCAATACATACACACACACACACACACACACACATATATATATATATATATATAAATTTTTGATATATATATATATATATATATATATATATATATATATATAAGCAAAACAAAAAGTTAGAGTAAGTCTGAGTATGATAGTAATTTATCAATGACCCTTCTGATCATACCAGATATATATTTTATAAATCAAGAAGTTATTCTCATTAAAAAAGCATTTTTACATAATTTTGAATTCATGACGATTTTAGAAATTTTTCACACGTATACACACACATAAGCAAATTAATTAAAACAATTAAAATAATATTATGTTTCACATCCTAACATTTTAAGTCACCGCTGTACAAGAAATCGAAGCAGCATACGTTAAAAGAATGATAAAAGTGAGATAGTGTCAAAAAAATTGATGAAACATTATGTTTCCATACATTTATCAATATTCGCAAGAGTTGAAGACGTCTTAGAAATAAAGAAATAAATTTAATGATAAATTACAATGCAAACAAAATATTCAGAGTTAAATAGAAATTATTCTCTTACAGTCCTTTTAAAGTTATGCTAAAGCGCTTATGTACCAAATACTTTTCTAGAGTTTCGCTATATACTTTATAAATAATTTCTTACTCGTGAGCATTCAGGATGCGATTAGTTATAAAGGAGATGAGGTAACTGATGTTAAGTAATGTAATTTGCATTGCATTTTGAGACATTAAAAAACTGAATCAATCAACATTATGAGACTAAATTAAATGTTTTAGAACATTGTTTCCCAGTTTCCCAACCTGGGGCTCTAGACTTACCGGGGGCAAATCGATTATAGACTCGTCCAGAGCTTAAGCCGTATGACAACTCTCAGTAGATATTCGAGCTGCGTAAACCCCCAGTATAGTAACTTCTCTCCATCATGTTTGTAACTTTGATTTCATTGTTAGACGTACGAGTTGAACTATTGGTTATAGTAGAGCGGGACTAAGCATTTTGAACTATTTGTTCTGAATGGCATGAAATGCTTAGTGTTACGTGTTTCGCAGTAACACTCAGCATTCGCCTTTTGTGTAAATTTGAAATAAGCATTCGTTAAATTGTTGCAAGAGTAT
>BMAW01104401.1:385451-409940 GCA_019974015.1 Nephila pilipes | reverse complement strand
GGAAAAAAAAAAATTCAAAATTATAATGAATTGTATTAAAAACGTAATTTAATATTTAAAAACCAATATTTTGTTCCTAAATAATAATAAATATTTATATTTAGTTAGGAACCAGTGTTCGAAAACATTTTTGACGGACTGTACGTACTCCAAATCTTGTTGTGGAGTGCTGATAGTGAAGTCTTATTAGGGCAAGAGCCAGATGTGGCCATACTGCGCCGAACAAGGTAAATCTTGGATCTCTACATTCAAACATTGAAAAAAGTTTGATACATAAGAAAGTCATGCCAGAAAGTAAAGTTTATTGGAGCATGAGCCAATTAAGGCTATGCTGCGCCAAACAAGAATTAACTGTGGTCTAGACGAGAAGGAATTGAGGAAATGATAAATTGGTTGACAAGAAGGAGTAAAATAGAGAAGGATAGCTAGGCACTTCACCCGTGTTCACCAAGGAAAGTAAACACCATGGGAAAGAAAAAGATCACTAGGGTACCTCTTGGTCATGATGCCCGTATTTGTCTAAAGAAGGCAAGTCTCTGAGGTCCCCTGATATAAACCCCAATGGCAGGGTACCCTGCTGTACCCCAGACGCTGGATACCCATTTTAGACGTCTTCTCTTACGACATGCATCAGCTACAGTGGGAGTATTCTCACCACACGGTTCTCTTTTTGTGGAGAATAGCACGGAAAAGTCCAAATTTACCGTATTTTAAGGAGCGTTTTTAAAACGGCGCCAAATGCGAAATTCTCAGTCTGAAGTCGAAATCGAGATGGCGTTTAATCCATTTTACAAGAAAATATGTTAACTGTGAAATATAGAAAAAAAAATCAGCGGAAGCTGTAGAAATGTTAACAAAACGGTGAAATTTTATCCGAAAGACAAAAAACGTAATAAATCAGCGTTTTGTGGCAAACATTAAAATAATAAATAGGGTAGATCTAAATTTTATTTAAAACAGTTAAACTTAGATAAATATATAAATAAAATAGATAAATAATAATAATAAGATAAATACATAAATAAAAATAAGAATTCATGATAAAATAAAATATAATAAGAATTAAAGTAAATCAAATATAAATAATATATAGTATAAATATGGATTAAAATGAATCAAATATATATAGTATATAACATAATATAAATAAGAATTAAAAGAAATCAATGATAAATAGTATAATATAAATAAGAATTAAAATATATCAAATATAAATGGTACAATATTATGTAATTAAGAATTAAAATTTAAGTATATATAGAATTATATAATATAAATAAGAATTAAAATTCATATATATATATATATATATATATATATAGTGTCATATAAATAAGAATTAGAATATATAGAAATAGTATAAATCAATCGTCAGAATGAACTTATGAAAGTCTCTGCGGGTATCTAGGCGGCGTAGCCGCCTTTCCAACCCGTATCTTGCTGGTAACTGCGATGATGACTGGATAAAAATGGAGTTTAGCAGGAATAATTCTATTTACTTGCTGTAGTTGGTTCGGAATCGATGGGAGTAAAAAAAGGGGAGAGGACCGACAAGGGTCACCCTCCCGTTCAATGTCCGCAGCTCAGCGTGCTGCATTATAGTTCAGCGGTAGTGCTACCGGTCGAGCAACGGCCGGTTCTGTAAGGAGAGCTTGTTTTCTGCTTGAAGTGGAGTGGCATGAAGGAAATTATCTTAAGATGAAGTGAGCCTTTGGAATAGGGATGATAAAGTGCATTACTATTGGTTGTCTTGGAGATCGGCTATTTCAATGGAGGCGGTGCATGCTCGGTATTGGAGTATGAGTTTAAAATATTGTCTAATAAGAAGAATTAAGTTGTAGATAATAAAAATTTATATAATAATAGTAAAGAATTACGGAGGTTCATAGGAATCAAGTAATATCTGACGAGGTCTTTTAATTTTAGGATGCAGGATGTAGTTTTCAAGGTTTTGGATATTAGAGTTATTAATGTTGTTTAAGGATACAAAGAAATTTTTTGATAAATCTTGGATGTGTTTTCTGAATGTTTTAATTTTAAGTGCTTTTCTAATTTCAGTATTCCTCATGAACCACCTGGCTTTAGCAATCATTCTAAGAGTAGAATTTTGAGTTGTTTCTAGTATTTTAATGTTAGAATTACAGGAAAAACCCCAAACCGAGCATGCATAAGATATTACAGGACGCATCACGGAGGTGTAGAGAAGCTTTTTGTTTTCTATTGTCATTTTAGAATTCCGTCCAATTAGGGGGTATAATGCTCTTGTAAGTTTACGGAATTTTTCACGCGTTTGTAGGAAGAATCATCAGAATCGCACGCAAGTTGCGTTATCTTCGAGCGTCTAGGCCGCGCAAGCGGCCCTCAAGCTCGTATCAGAGTTCTTAAGTGAAGAAATGTCTGTTTTTGGCTAATAGTCTCTCTGTAAGGTAGAAATCGAGAAGGTGGGCTGTGATTGGTCGGCTGGTGCTGTACTGTATTCCTATTGGCTGGTGGTTGAATCCAGAGTAGATGAGTCTTGAGTTGGGAATTTTCCGGGATGTCTTGAGATGGAGATGTGGAGAGGCTGCTTTGCTATTGGTTGATTGAAGACTGAGGGAAGTAATGCCATTTGCTGCCCCTGATGGGTGCTATTGAATTAGATGTTGGAGGATTTTGCTATGTCTGTGTGGAATTAAATGAATTTAAAAATTAAATGTATTGAATAAATTGAAGTTAAAAGTTGTTTTATTAAGGAGGTTGATAGGAGTCAAGTAGAATTCTTCTAGGTCTTTTTGAATTTGGCTGGGGGATATAATGTTCAAGATTGTTCATATTTTGATATTCGGTAAAGGGGAGGTTTTGAAAGAAGTTTATTGAAAGTTTTTTGATATGTTCTTTGAAAGTAGATATTTTAAGAGCTTTTCTTATTTCATCATTTCTAATATACCATTTTGCTTTGGTTATTGTTCTTAAAACTGAATTTTGAGATACTTCTAGAATATTTAGGTTCGTGTTACATGCAAAAGCCCACACAGGACAAGCATATGCTAGTATTGGACGCAAAATCGAGGTGTACAGAAGCAATTTGTTTTCTATAGTCATTTTTGAGTTCCGGCAAATTAAGGAGAAGATTTTACATTTTATTTTCCGGAACTTATCTCGCGTTTGTGTTATATGTTGTTTCCAAGTTAAAGTTTTGTTTAGGGTAACACCTAGATATTTAGTTGTCTGAGACCATGGGATGTCAGTTTGATAGAATGTGGGTGGTGGGGGTGGTATCTTTTTTCTTGTGAAAAGAACTGCAGCTGTTTTATCGACATTTATTTTTATTTTCCATGTGTTAAAAAATTTTCTAATATTTTAAGGTGATTATTAAGTGCTTTTGTGACAGTCAGGGTTTTTAAAAGTGGCAAGAATTGCTGTGTCGTCGGCATACATATTTAGTGTTGTGAGTGTGTAAGTGGGGATGTCATTCAGGTACAAATTAAATAAATGGGCCCCAATTAAAGAGCCCTGTGGAACTCCCGCAGAAATATTTCTGGGGCTTGATAGTGAATTTTGTACTTTGACTTGAAAATCCCTGTTTGTGATGTATGAGTGAATTAGATGTATTAGTGGGTTAGGAAAAGAGTAGGTGATTAGTTTGTAGATGAGTCCTTCTAACCATACTCTGTCAAAGGCTTTCTTTATTTCTAGAAAAACAGCACCTGTGGTTTTTTGTTTTTCTAGTCCTGAGGAGATTAATTCTGTTACTTTAAGAAGGGGGCGAAGTGTAGAGAGTTTTTTAGTGAATCCATACTGGTTTGGTGTTATTATATTATTTTGGTAAATGTGTTCTTTGAATCTGTTTAGGATTACAAATTCAGCTAGTTTATCTATGGATGAGAGGAGTGATATTGGTCTGTAGCTGTCTGGTGATTTTGGGTTTTTGCCTGGTTTTAGTATGGGAAAAATTATTGCAGTTTTCCAACATTTTGGAAAATATTCAGAATAGAAACGAGATCCCCTTTTATAGTAGGGTTTCTTCAAAAACAAGATTTTTAAAAGTTTTTGGATGGGTTACCAAATTGGCGATTTATCGCCTTTTTCAATTTTTCCCATCCGCATAGAAGCCCGCTAATTTACGATCCACCCACCTTCTCTGTTGCCATTGGAATAAGCACATCTGAATTTCTACTATCTTCTGTGGAACCTCAAAATAACAGTCCATACTGTATTGCAGACTATGAATAAAGATGACTTTTTTAATTACATCACATTTATTTGTGCACATCTTTTCAAACATAAATTATACACAATTTCCACTATCACAATCTTCAACATTCGCTTTTACTTCTTGGAAACAAACTAATTCTATTTTTTTGTTCGGTGCCATTAAATTTTAAGTGATGTAGAAATATAGGTACGATTGAGACCGGACGTGTAATGCCACTTTGGAATGGCAGTGCTTATTCCTACAAAGTGTAGGCTATCAGATTTTTCTACTTTACCATATCCAGCTACTGATGAGCTATTGGCTATTTTCTAAATAATTACAATAAAGAAACAAATAGCAAATCCCCGTTTCGTCTGTCTTGTTGATATAATGAAAAAATTTTAAATTCATCCAGTCGTAACGAAAAAAAAAGATTATAATATTCTTTTAAAGAGTAACACCTTGCCATCTGAACAATATCTTATTCAATTAAGAATTGTTCAAATTTTTAAAAAGTCTTAAATTTTTATATTAATATGTTTGAATGTAATATTCATCAGAAACATGATATATTTAGTTTTGATATATTTAATGAAAGCGAATTAATGTTAAATTGTAAATACGAGCATTTTAAGCTGAAAATAGGAAAGTATAACATTTTAAAAAAATCATGTACAATTTTGTTTGTTCGGTCTTCAGTGAACCTGGAAATCTTGTTATCTTTTTCAAATGAAATTAAGTATTCAATACTTAAGAAAATATATTTTTTACAAATTGTCATGTGTAATAATCATTTAATAATAATAAAAGCAAAATTTGTGCTTTTGTTAATTTATATTTAATGTTATATTTATTTATGTTAAATATTTTTGCATAATATGTATCACATTTTATATCTAAGTTTAAATCCTAATTAAACTTTCAATTTAGTGTAAAAAACTGTAAGTTTTTATAATTCTGAATTATAAGAACCCATTATGGTAAACGTATAGACACAATGTGACAAAAGTATATAGTATTGTGTGATAGTATTTTATTAATCCTATCTCATAATAATATAGATATTTTTTTTCTATTTTAAAAATAATTTATGATTATTAAATAGTGAGAATTTTAAAATAAGTATTAAGTATTTTAAATATGTTTACTAATAAAAGAGTCAGGAAGAAAATTAGCCAATTTTTTTTCAAATACATGATTGTGTATTTCTTGATACACATATTTGTGTAAAAAATAAAAGTAAATGCAACATACACATAACATTTTATAGGACAATATATTGAGTAAGAATAATTGTAATCTTATAAAAATGAAAATTCTTTACATTTTACATCCAAATAGAAAAGTTTATTATGAAAACAGATTAAAATTGTTTTGTTGGGTTACAAAAGCATCATCTTGATTACTACTATTTGGCCCTGAATCTATTATATTCAGTTGTAATATTTTGTCTTAAATTAAATTTCACTCAACCTTAAACTAATGCAGATTTTATTTCAATTTAACTAATCTAATTCATGGAAATAGGATTTGAAAGTAATTGTTTGAACATTTTTCATTCCCTTGTATTAGTGAACAAAACTGTTGAAAATACATATATTTTATTTTCTTAGTCTTTCTAAAATATTCTTTTGGGATTTTGATTTGGGATTAAGATAAAAAGAAAGAAGCCTTTCATTAAAATGCAAAACAATTTATATTAAATACACATAGGATAAGTAGTTGATTTTGCTTGCATCTTGTTAAAAAATAAAGCCTAATCTTTATAACTATGTATTAAAATAAAGCAAGTTTAACAAAAAGTGAAAATAATTCAGTAATAGTAATTAAACAATTTTTAAGTTATTTTTTGAAAGGGGGGAAATGGGTTTGTTGCCACTTTCTCATTCTGTTTTTATTTTTAATTAGTTTGCGGATATGTTGAAGGAGCCTGAGGTGCGGTGTGGGGATATTTTTTGAGGTGCTGGCAGAGTGAATTACAATTTTGATGTAGTTCATGAGTGCATTAAAGACTTCATCACGATCATTGATATTGTTAATTTCCTACTTTCCGGGAAAATTCTTGACATTTGAGCCAATTAGCGTTTGTGATATTGCAAACGTGGGGACGAAGAATATTAGTGAGAGCTATTTCCATCAGTTTGGTTTTATGATCGCTGCTGAGAACGTTAATGGCTTTAATGTTAAAAAGCGAATTGCTTAATAGAATCTACGTCGGACATAATGACGTTTTAAAGAGGTAGATAAGGCTTTTTCCTAATCATCATAAAAAAAAAGTTCTAAATACAATTAACCATTTATAATGTGGCCGCAATAGCCTAGTGGTCATAGTCGTGACTGGCAGTTTTCATTGAATCGAGCCTTGATGCCACTGAAAACCCGCCGTGTAGCCGGAGCTGATGCACGTTTAATCTGTCGGGACTCAAATGCCCCACTGTTGGCGTGGTGTGGAAGTTAGGAGAGGGGGTGCTAGTTCAGGTGTCATGTTCGTCACTTGACCGAGGTTCAAAATCACGGGGTCCGTCGCCAATAGCCCTCGTGTTGCTTCTGGTGCGACGTTAATAAAACCACCCTTCTTTTTTAACAACTGCATTTTAAAAAATGAATTCTTTACTTCAGTTTCGAGCTCCGCTGCATAAAAAAATTTCTTTTATGTATATATATATATATATATATATATATATATATATATATATATATATATATATATATATATATATATATATAGCATTTAAAAAAATACATTCTTTCATGGAAAAGTTCCAAATACAATTATATACTTCGAAATTGATAATATCTTTATGCTCATAAAAAGATTCCAAATACAATTACACATTTTGTATTAAATGAATATTTGAAAAATTAATTATTTACATCAGTTTCGAATTCAGCTGCATTAAAAAGTTTTAAATACGATTATATCCTTTATATTGATTCAATTTTCAATAAATATATTCTTATAACCATTTTCGAGCTTGTTTTACTTTTTAAAAAATTTTACAACATATTTAGAATATTTTACATGCTGTTAAAGAAATTTATGCTTTAGAAAGGAGGGGGAGATGTCCCACACGCTGCAAAAGGATATTTACTACATTCCATTTTATAAAGAAATTAAAGTTTTAATATTTTAAGTAGTTGTGATAATTATTAAAGTTTTGAAAATATATTATTTTATCATAATTGAAAGCCATAGAACTCATCAATTTGTGATCATGATCTCGAGATAAGGTGCTGTTCTTTTTTTTTCCCATGAGGTTTATTGTTTTTAGTAAATACAAGTGACGCACCCTCGGGATACGCTAGCGATCTTTCTCTATTCTCGACTCTTTGAAGCCAAATTATTTTACTTTTTTCCATTTTTCAAACATCTAGATCATATCTTGTTTGGTGCAGCATAACTGTATCTGGCCTCGCGCCATAAAACTTCACCTTCTCTCTTATCAATTTTTGAGAATAGTATCGAAAAATATAGACTGAATTTCTACAAGTGAGATTTTGTTTTTCTCTCTCATTTTCTTTATTTTATTATTATAATTCTAAATAACTATTACTTTTATTTTATAATTTTTCAAACATGAAATTAAAACCGAAAAATATTGAAAAACTGATTTATTTGAAATGTTGATTTCAATGAAAAAAATCTATAAACTTACCTCATTTAATTTTGAGGTATTATAGAAGAAATAGGTGGTATAAAAATTTTGTTATCTGCTTTCTGTTTTTCGTAATTTTTTTTTTTTTTTATTTCAACAGATGTCAAATTTGATTAGCATTTTGCAAAATGTTATTTATTATTTTCTTAAATAGTTTAGCTACATTTTCTTCATTCTGAATTCAAGTTAACAATATTTGAATCAACGTCATTTGACTGTTAATGTAATCTGTATACACTTTTCTTACGAATGAAGTTATCTAGGATTAGTTCTGTGAGAGAATTTTAAAAGCATTTTTTTCAAAAATAGTAAACAAAATACAGATTCGTAGATACTTTTTCTCAATTTGTATTTTTGTAGTCAAGGATATTTTTTAACTATTGTATAATGATTTAAACAAATTTAGAATTTTTACTTAGATGGTAAACAATGTTTGTATAAAATTGTGTGGAACTCCAATCAATAGTTGTTTTCCTATACTGATCAAGCATAAATATAAATTTTTTTACAAAATAGATTCAATGTATAAATACTGCAAATTTTTACGCGTTCAAATCTTTTCTAATCCGTATCTTTCTTCAAATCTTTTCTAATAAATACACAGACTTTCAAAAACCTCAGTGTAAGTTTTCAAAAATTTTAATTTAATGTAGATTTTTTTTCTAAGGAGCATATGTTAAGTTTTTTTAAACATCTTCCTAGGTATATTTGGTGCTGTATAGTGAACATAACAACTTTAACATATTCTAATGCTTTCAGCGTTTCTAATTAAATTATTTCAGATATTTAAAGAAAAGTATAATTTTTTCTAAGAAATAGGAGGATAGGAAATCATATATATACATGTGTGAGTGTGTTTGTGTAAAGATATATATATACACACACATATATATATATATATATATATATATATATATATATATTCCTTTGAAAATAATTTAATTAGAAACGCTGAAAGCATTTCAGAATATGCTAAGTTAAGTTATGTTCCACTATACAGCAACCAAATATGGCTCAGGAAGATGTTTAAAAAGCTAACATAATTCCTTAGAAAAAAATCCTTACATTAATTAAAAGTTATGAAAGCTTACACTGAGGGTTTTTGAGAAGGTCTGTGTTTTATTAGAGAAAGATTTGAAGAAGAAGATACGGATTCAGAAGAGATTTGAATCGTAAAAAATTGGTGCATTATACATCGTGAATCTATTTTGAAATTTATATTTATAGTCTTGATCAGTATGGAAAACAACTATTGATTGGGAGTTCCCACAATTTATACAAAACATTGTTTCAATCATCTAGTAAAACTCTCTAATTTGTTTAAAATCATTATACAATAGTTAAAAAAATATCCTCACTACAAAAATCAAATTGAGAGAAAAGTATCTACGAATCTGTATTTTGTTTACTATTTTTGAAAAAAATGTTTAAATTCTCTATCACAGAACATCTAGATAACTTGTTGTAAGAAAAGGTATACAAGATTACATTAACAGTCAAATGAGCGTTGAGTTCAAATATTGTTAATCTTGAATTGAAGAAGAAATACTAAACTATTTAGAAAAATAATAATAACATTTTTTGCAAAATGCTAATACAAATTTGACATCTGTTGAAATAAAAATTACGAAAACAGAAAGCAGATAACAAAAATTTTTATACCACCTATTTTCTTCATAATACCTCAAAATTAAATGAGGTAAGTTTATAGATTTTTTCATTAGAAATCAACATTTCAAATAAATCAGTTTTTTCAATATTTTCTGGTTTAATTTCATGTTGAAAAATTATAAAAATAAAAGTAATAGATTATTTAGAATATAATAATAAAATAAAGAAAAAAGAGAAAAACAAAATCTCACTCTGATGAGAGAATCATTAGTCTATATTTTTCGATACTATTCTCAAAAATGATAAGAGAAGGTGAAGTTTTTATGGCGCGAGGCCGATACAGTTATGTTGCACCAAAACAAGATATGATCTAGATGTTTGAAAAAAATGGAAAAAAATAAAATAATTTGGCTTCAAAGAGTCAAGAATAGAGAAAAGATCGCTAGCGTATCCCGAGGGATGCGTCACTTGTATTTACTAAAAATAACAAACTCATGGGAAAGAAAAAGAACAGCACCTTATCTCGGATGATCACAAATTGATATTTATGGCTTTCAATTTATGACATAAAATATATATTTCAAAACTTAATAATTATCACAACTACTTAAAATATTAAACTTTAATTTCTTTATACGGCGTAAGACTGATTTTGAACCTCGGTCAAGTGACGAACATGACACCTTTGAACTAGCACCCTCTCCTAACTTCCACACCACGCCAACAGGGCATTTGAGTCCTGACAGATTTCAAACGTGCATCAGTCTCCGCTTATTAATGGCGGGTTTTCAGTGTATCAAGGCTCGATTCAATGAAACTGCCAGTCACGACTATGAATTACTCAGGCTATTGCGGCCACATTATAAATGGTTAATTGTATTTAGAACTTTTTTTTTGCGATGATTAGAAAAAGCCCTTATCTACCTCTTTAAAACGTCATTATGTCCGACGCAGATTCTATTGCCAACGCTTAACATTAAAGCCATTAACGTTCTCAGCAGCGATCATAAAACCAAACTGATGGAAATAGCTCTCACTAATATTCTTCGTCCCCACGTTTGCACAGCATCACAAACGCTAATTGGCCTAAATGTCAAGAATTTTCCCGGAAAGTAGGAAATTAACAATATCAATGATCGTGATGAAAGTCTTTAATGCACTCATGAACTACATCAAAATTGTAATTCACTTGCCAGCACCTCAAAAATATCCCCACACCGCACCTCAGGCTCCTTCCAACATATCCGCAAACTAATTAAAAATAAAATAGAATGAGAAAGTGGCAACAACCCATTTCCCCTTTTCTAAAAAAATAACTAAAATTGTTTAATTACTATTACTGAATTATTTTCTACTTTTGTTAAACTTGTTTATTTTAATATTATAGTTATAAAGATTAGGCTTTTATTTTTAAATGAAGATGCAAGCAAAAATCAACTACTTATCCTATGTGTATTTAATATAAATTGTTTTGCATTTCCAATGAAAGGCTTTTCTTTTTTATCTTAATCCAAATCAAAATCCCAAAAAAGAATATTTTAGAAAGACTAAGAAAATAAAATATATGTATTTTCAACAGTTTGTTCACTCAATACAAGGAATGAAAAACAAACAATTATCAAATCCTATTTCCATGAATTAGATTAGTTAAATTGAAATAAAATCTGCATTAGTTTAAGGTTGATGAAATTTAATTTAAGACAAAATATTACAACCGAATATAATAGGATTCAGGCCAAATAGTGTAATCAAGATGATGCTTTTGTAACCCAACAAAACAATTTCAATCTGTTTTCATAATAAACTTTCTATTTGATAAAATGTAAAGAATTTTCATTTTTATAAGATTACAATTATTCTTACCAATATATTGTCCTATAAAATGTTATGTATGTTTACTTTACTTTTATTTTTACACAAATATGTGTGTCAAGAAAATACACAATCATGTATTTGAAAAAAAATTGGCTAATTTTCTTCCTTCTGACTCTTTTTTATTAGTAAACATATTTAAAATACTTAATACTTATTTTAAAATTTCTACTATTTAATAATCATAAATTATTTTTAAAATAGAAAAAATATCTATATTATTAAGAGATAGGATTAAATACTATCACACAATACTATATACTTTGTCACATTGTGTCTATACGTTACTATAATGGCTCCTCTATAATTCAGAATTATAAAAACTTACAGCTTTTTTTACATTCAAATTGAAAGTTTAATTTAGGATTTAAAACTTAGATATAAAATGTACAAGACATTATGCAAAAATATTTAACATAAATAAATATAATAATATACTAACAAAAGCACAAATTTGCTTTTATTATTATTAAAATGATTATTACACACATGACAATTCTTGTAAAAAAATATATTTCTTAAGTATTGAATACTTAATTTCATTTGAAAAAGATAACAAGATTTTGGTAGTTCACTGAAGACCGAATAAACAAAAAATTGTACATGATTTTTTTAAAATGTTATACTTTCCTATTTTCAGCTTAAAATGCTCGTATTTATAGTCTTAACATTAATTCAAGCTTAAATATATCAAAACCAATATATCATGTTTCTGATGCATCATTACATTCAAAACATATTAATATAAAATTTAAGACTTAAAAAATTTGAACAATTTCTTAATTGAATAAGATATTGTTCAGATGGCAAGGTGTTACTCTTTTGCAAGAATATTATAATCTTTTTTCGTTGTTGACTGGATGAATTTAAAATTTTTCATTATATCAACAAGACAGACGAAACGGGGATTTGCTATTTGTTTCTTTATTGTAATTATTTAGAAAATAGCCACAGCTCATCAGTAGCTGGATATGGTAGCAGAAAAAATCTGATGGCCTTACACTTTGTAGGAATAAGCACTGCCATTCAAAGTGGCATTACACGTCCGGTCTCAATCGTACCTATATTTCTACATCACTTAAAATTTAATGGCACCGAACAAAAAAAATAGAATTAGTTTGTTTCCAAGAAGTAAAAGGAATGTTGAAGATTGTGATAGTGGAAATTGTGTATAATTTATGTTTGAAAAGATGCACAAATAAATGATGTAATTAAAAAAGTCATCTTTATTCATAGTCTGCAATACATATGACTGTTATTTTGAGGTTCCTATTGCAGATAGAAATTCAGATGCTTATTCCAATGGCAACAGAGAAGGTGGTGGATCGTAAATTAGCGGGCTTCTATGCGGATGGGAAAATTGAAAAAGGCGATAATCACAATTTGGTAACCATCCAAAAACTTTAAAATCTTGTTTTTGAAGAAACCTACTATAAAAGGATCTTGTTTCTCTTGAATATTTTCCAAAAATGTTGGAAAACTGCAATAATTTTTTTTTTCTCCCATATTACTAAACGCCAGGTAAAACCCAAAATCACCAGACAGCTACAGACCAATATCACCTCTCATCCATAGAAGTAGATAAAGTTCAGCTGAATTTGTAACCAAAACATCTCAAAGAACACATTTACTCAAACAATATAATAACACCAAACCAGTATGGATTCACTCAAAAACTCTACACTTGCCCCCTTCTTAAAGTAACAGAATTAATCTTCTCAGGACTAGAAAAACAGTATTTCACAGGTGCTACTTTTTTCTAGAAATAAAGAAAGCCTTTGACAGAGTATGGTTAGAAGGACTCATCTACAAACTAACACCACTCTTTTCCTAACCCACTCAATACATCTTAATTCACTCCATACATCACAAACAGGATTTTCAAGTCAAAGCACAAAATTCACTATCAAGCCCTCAGAAATATTTTCTGCGGAGTTCCACAGGATTTTAATTCAGCCCATTTATTTAATTTTGTACCTGGAATGACATCCCCACTTACACACTCACAACACTAAATATGTATGCCGACGACAGCAATTTGCCACTTTTAAAAACCCTGACTGTCACAAAAAGTCTTTAATAATCACCTTAAAATATTAGGAAAATTTTTAACACATGGAAAATAAAAAATAAATGTCGATAAACAGCGTAGTTCTTTTCTCACAAGAAAAAAAAAGATACCACCCCCCCACCACCCACATTCTATCAAACTGACATCCCATGGTCTCAAGCAGACAACTAAATATCTAGGTGTTACCCTAAACAAAAACTTTAACTTGGAAACAACATATAACACAAACGCGAGATAAGTTCCGAAAATAAACAAAATCTTCTCCTTAATTTGCTTCGAACTCAAAATGACCAGAAAACAAATTGTTTTGTAATAATTCCTTGATTTTGTCCAATACTAGCATATGCTTGTCCTGTGTGGGCTTTTGTATGTAACACGAACCTAAATATTCTAGAAGTATCTCAAATTCAGTTTTAAGAACAACAACCAAAGCAAAATGGTATATTAGAAATGATGAAATAAGAAAAGCTCTAAAATATCTATCAAAGAACATATCAAAAAACTTTCAATAAACTTCTTTCAAAACCTCCTTACCGGAATATCAAAATATGATGAACAATCTTTGAACATTATATCTCAGCCAAATTCAAAAAAGACCTAGAAGAATTTACTTGACCTTAATAACCTCCTTAATAAAAAACAACTTTTAACTTCAATTTATTCAATACATTTAATTTTTAAATTCATTTAATTCCACAGACATAGCAAAATCCAACATCTAATTCAATAGCACCCATCAGGCAGCAAATGGCACATTTCCTCAGTCTTCAATCAACTAATAGCAAAGCAGCCTCTCCACATCTCCATCTCAAGACATCCCGGAAAATTCCAACCCAAGACTCCATCTACTCTGGATTCAACCACCAGCCAATAGGAATACAGTACAGCACCAGCCGACCAATCGCCAGCTCACCTTCGATTTCTACCCAGAGACTATTAGCCAAAAAAACAGACATTTCTTTTCTGGCTTAAGAATTCTGATATTAGTTGATAGCTGCGCGTTTTCCAGATGCTCGAAGATAATGCAATCTCTGTGCGATTCTGATGTGATTCTTCCACAAACGCGTGAAAATTCCTTCCGTAAACTTACAAGAGCATTATACCCCAATTGACGGAATAAAATGACAATAGAAACAAAAGCTTCTACACTCCGTGATGCGTCCTGTAATATCTTATGCATGCTCGGTTTGGGGTTTTTCCTCGTATTCTAACATTAAAATACTAGAAAACAACTCAAAATTCTAGTTTTAGAATGATTATAAAGCCAGGTGGTTCATGAGAATACTGAAATAGAAAAAGTACTTAAAATTAAAACATTCAGAAAACACATCCAAGATTTATCAAAAATTTCTTGTATCCTAACATTAATAACTTCATTATCCAAAACCTTGAAAACTACATCCTGCATCCTAAATTAAAAGACTTTCGCCGTATATTACTTGATTCCTATGAACCTCCGTAATTTTTTACTATTATTATATAAATTTTTATTATCTACAAATCAATTCTTCTTATTAGACAATATTTTAAACTCATACTCCAATACCGAGCATGCACGCCTCCATTGAAAAGTAGCCGATCTCCAAGACAACCAATAGTAATGCACTTTATCATCCCTATTCCAAAGGCTCACTTCATCTTAAGATAATTTCTCATGCTACCCACTTCAAGCAGAAACAAGTTTTCCTTACAGAACTGCTGCTGCTCGACCGGTAGCACTACCGCTGAACTATAATGCAGCACGCTGAGCTGCGGACATTGAACGGGAGGGTGACCTCACGGTCCTTTCCCTTTTTTTTACTCCCACGATTCCGAACCAACTACAGCAAGTAAATAGAATTATTCTGCTAAATTCCATTTTTATCCAGTCATCATCGCAGTTACCAGCAAGATATTTGTTGAAAAAGCAGGCTTACGCTGCCTAGATACCCGCAGAGACTCTCTTATGTTCATTCTGACGGATTGATTTATACTATTTCTATATATATTCTACCTATTTATATGACATCATATATATATATATATATATATATATATATATATATATATATATATATATATATATATATATATATATATATATGAATTTTCAATTCATTATGCTTATATAATTCTATATTTAAATTTTAATTTTAATTACATATAATATTGCAAAATTCTTTATATTTGATATATTTTAATTCTTATTTATATTATACTATTTATCATTGATTTTCAATTTTATTTATATTATGTTATATACTATATATATTTGGATTCATTTTAACTACATTTATACTATATATTATTTATATTTGATTTACTTTGCCTCTTATTATATTTTTTATTTTTATCATGAATTCTTATTTTTATTTTATGTATTTATCTTATTATTATTTATCTATTTTATTTATATATATTTATCTGGGTTAACTGCTTTAGCCAAAATTTTAGATCTACCCTATTTATTATTTTAATGTTTGCCACAAAACGCTGATTTATTTACGTTTTTGTCTCTTCGGATAAAAAATTTCACCGTTTTGTTAATATTTCTACAGCTTCCGCTGATTTTTTCTATACTACAAAGTTAACATATTTTGCAAATGGATTAAACGCCATCTTCGATTTCGACTTCAGACTGAGCATTTTCGTATTTTATGCCGCGTTTTAAAAAAACGCGCCTGAAAAAAATACGGTAATGGACTTTTCCAAAGTATTCTCCAGCCAAATGCCGTAAAGTGGCGCGCAGCATGCCAGCAAGGTATGTGTTTGTGCTTTACAGCGCGTATGCGGCTGCAGCGCGTTTTTTGCTTTTGCCTAAGCGGCTTTTGCTGCAGGCAGCGTTGCCAGCGTGGCTACGTATGTGCGCGTACGCGGCATGCTGCATGGTGCTGCCAAAGCATATGTTTTGCAGACTAAATATACAGTTTATTATTATTTAGAAACAAAATATTGGTTTTAAATGGTTAAATTACGTTTTAATAATAACCATTATAATTTTTGAATTTTCAAATATTATAGACTATATAATAAATAATATGTATATATATTGTTTTAAACGTTGATTTTAAATACTTTAATGTTAATTACAACGTTAAATTCAATCTTGTGGACAGAGATGGCATCACGTCACATTTACTGTCATTAAAGAGATTTGAATTTTATATATATTATAAATGCTTTTTTATACAAAAAATATATATAATATTTTATAGACATAATGTAGGAAAAATGTAATAGTATAAGCTTAAACATAGTTACATAATAATTGATGTAATTTTTTTTTCGTAATTTAACATTAGTTGTATTTTTATTGCTAAGATTAATTCTTAAAAAAAAACTCAAGTCATTAGAAAATGCTACTAGAATATAATTTTGCAAACGGTTTTTTGTTGAGCCAAACTGTGAATGTAATATTATGTATCTCGGGTTGTAAATAGATTTTTATTTGAGATCTTAAAGTAAAATATTTTATCTCCTCATATATTTTGTTTTCACACATAGTGTTAGATTCTTTCTCACCAAGATTATTATTTTTCAATCTAAGATTTAAACATAACTGTTTATATTTACAAGAATATCCTAATCCAGTTTTTAAAAATACTTAATGTTTTTGCTGAAGGCCATAAAATCGGATAGGAAATTCATACATGTCATTATTATTAGTGTTAGATTCTTTTCACCAAAATTAATAATGTTTTTTTTATTGTATTGATACATATATATATTTGTCAGATTTATATTCTATTATTATTTTCAGGTGTAACATTTGTTTTGTTTTACAAGAATAATTCCGTTTTTTATGATAGACTATAATGTTTGCCAACAAAACACCAAGACACATTAATGTTTTTTTTTTTATTGTGATGATACATATATATATTTTGTCAGATTTATATCTCTATTATTATTTTCAGGTGCAACATTGTTTTGTTTACAAGAATAATTCAGTTTTATACACTTGATAGAAATAATAACTTATTAATGTTAGATTTAATCACCATGTTATTATTTTTTTTTCAAGTAAGCTAAATGAAGAAAGGAACATTGTTTTGTTTAAAAAAGAGTAATTCAGTTTTTTTTTGTCAAACACTCAAGACCTTTAATATTTTTTTTTTATTGTAATCATACATATATATTTTTTCAGATTTATATCTCTATTATTATTTTCAGGTACAACATTGTTTTGTTTACAAGAGTACTTCCAGAGACAATCAATTGAGAAAATTTAAAATCCTAAGAAGGTATTGACAATTTGATAGAAATAATAATTTATTAATGTTAGATTTAATCACCATGTTATTATTTTTTAAGTAAGCTAAATGTGGGAAACAAATTGGGTTGTTTACAAGAGTATCTAGCTATTTTTATATTATAATTATATAAAATGACTACTTAAATTTTTTCCAATATGTTAGGTACAATTTAATATAACAATAATAAAAGAGATATAAAACCGATTTATTTGTTCCTTCAATACACCTGTTCCTACATTTTTAAAATAATTGAAATTATAAGAATAAATAACTGTATGAATATATTAAAACTATGGATTTCACCAGTGATAAATTTTTAATAGGTTGTAATTTTGAGATCCGAAAATACTTTTTTGAAGTTTGAAAAAATTTTCTGTGATTCCGAGAAATTTATATATTTTTACATACAATAATATAATAAGCAATATTTTTTTTTTATAAATTCTATTGCCTTCATTCCCGATTTTCCCTTAAACTCTGGTATATATACTGAAGCATCCAAAAAAAAAAAAACTTTTATTTTTTATTCACACAAAAATTAAGTATTTTTTTTACAACAAATTCACATTGATAATAGAATATCTATTTTAATGTTATAATTATATTAAATGACTACTTAAAAATTTTTTTTCAATATGTTAAGGTACAATTTATTATAAATACTATCAAAAGGTACAAAAACACTATTTGTTCCTTCAATATACCTATTCCTACATATTTTTTTAAAAAAATAATTGAAATTATAAGAATCAACATCGTTGAAGTACGATTTATTATAAATAAATATAAGAGAGGTACAAAACTATGGATTTCATCAGTGATAAATTTTTAATAGGGTTGTACTTGAGGATCCGAAAATACTTTTTCGTTTGAAGAAAATATTTTTCAGATCCTGAGAAATTTATATTTAGTTATATAAATATAATGAGTAATATTTTTTTATAAATTTATTGCCTTCTATTCCTGATTTGTTCAAACTCTGGTATATACTGATAAAATATGTTGAATAGATTCAGAGTTTAAACACGATTTATAATGTTGAATAGATTCAGAGTTTAAATAATGATTTATAATGTTGAATAGATTCAGAGTTTAAATAATGATTTATAATAACTTACTAAATAATTCTATATTCTTCAACATCGTCGAAGTGGAGTTTTCCCATGTGTGTTTTAAAAAAAACTTTACTCTCTTTCTACTACTATAACACTATTGTTATTCTGCAATTTTTTTCATTTTAAATGTTTAAATCTTGTTCATATTTGTAATTGTTAAAGATGATCAATAATTTATATCCTTTTCTGTACAATATCAAAACTTAACCAAAAAAAAGGTATTATACACTCAAGATAGAAGCTCATTAATGTTTTTTTATTATTATTATTGCGTCAGATTTTAACTACCTATATCATTTATCATTTTCGGCAACATAACTAAGCCGAATGAGAACCAAATTTAGCTTGTTTACAAGAATTCTTTGTAAGGTTTTGTCGAATTCATAGAAGATGTTATTCCAAATATCATAATTCAGAGCTTCCAATCAATTGGTATAAATTTTTTTGTTTGAACTTTGTGTATATATACCAAAGTCTAAGAATATATATATATATATATAATTATAATATTTGAATTATTCTATTTTAGAATCTAGTATATATATATATATATATATATATATATATATATACTCAAAATTCAGAGCGTCAATCAATTCAGAACGAAATTTTTTTTTTTTTACATTATTACATTAACGTTGATAATAGAATATCGATTTCACGTTATAACTGCAAAATGTTATAAGAATTCGATATGTTAAGGTACGATTTATTATAAACAATTATAAGAGAGGCAATGAAATTATGGTTTTCACCATGTGATGATTTTAATAGGTTTGTATTTTGGGGACCGGAAAAATATTTTGGTTTGAAACAGTGTTTCATTAGATCCTGAGAAATTTATATTTTTATATAGAAATATAATAATTAATATTTTTTTTTATAACCTATTCCTCATTCCCGATTTTCCCTTAAAACTCTGATATAGTTAATTCTCATAAATCAAAAGCTTTTTATTTTTTTAATCACTAACAAAAAAAACTAGACTATTTTTTTTTCAGATTAAATTAACGTTGATAATAGAATATCTATTTCAATGTTATAATTATATTAATGAATGCTTAAAAAAATTATAAGAATTGATATGTTATTTAATATAAATAATTAATATATAATATATTAGAAATGAAATATTGAATTTAGTTATTACTGATCCTCAAATATACTATTATAATACCTGAATTATAAAATTTATTTCAGATAAAAAAATAACATACAATTTATCTTTGCCATCCATTGAAAATTATTTCTGTGTAAAAAAAAATAACATAACAATATATCTTACATCCATTGAAAATTTTATTTCTGCCAAAAATTACATCAATTGGAAAATTTATCCTCATTACTATTTTTTTTTCTAGATATCTTGCGTATGTATATGCACCCATTACAATAAGTTTCATAATTATTATGAAAGCAGAACATTGTTTTCCAAGTGAGTTGTCTTGTGGTGGAAAAACTCGCATAAAGTTAAATCTCTATGGTTTAGGACAATTTTTTTGCAAGATTCGTCCAAATCTTACTTTTAAACCATTTTTCTTTTGGAAAAAAAATGTAGTCTACAGGCAATTATTAAATTTTGTCCTTCAATTCTTTTCACAGTTCTTCTGATTAATCACATTCACCTTAAAAAATAATATATATATATAATAGTTCCATTACAAGCTGTAAAAAAAGTTCTTTCAAAACGACACACTTTAGTTTAGGATTGCCAAAACCGTACATAGACTTTATAAAAATGTTGAAATGAGATATATTCTTGATGGATATTAATCGCATGTCGCTCAGACGAAATGTTATTTCTATATTTTTAAACAACTCAATCAACCATTTTATATGACAATTCCACAAATGTTTCGGTTTATCGTTAACGCATTCGTAATATTCTTTATATGATAACTCGTTATAGCAATTAATGTATGGTAGATACATAAATTCAAATAAACTTTTGGTGTTTTCTAAATTTCTGTGACGAAACTTACAAAGCTTGCAATGGCTGTCAACTTTTTCGATAACCCCTTTTTCTCATTCTTCGAGAAGCTCTATTTCATCAGCACATTCAAATTTAAAAGTAGTAAATTCATAATTTTTACATACCCACAACTTCTATAATAATTTCCGATGTAACGCGATTGTATCTTTAAAATAACGTGCTGTATAAACTCAAAACAATTTCATTTAAAAAAACTGTATGATAAATTTATTATGTCCCTTCAAAGATTACATGGTACAAAGTGTTTAATTAACTGTGTGGTCTTCGACCCGAAAACTGAAATGTCGAGAAAAAAAGAATTCCTCCCCGAAAATCTTGAATCAAGAAAATATCTCTCGATGACATTGTGAATCTACCAAGAAATGGTTTAATCGAGTTTAAATATCCATAGAATATTAAAGTATTAAAAAAAAATCATTTTCCAGCCACACATGAAAAAAAAATAATAATAAACTTATAATTGAAAGTAAAAATTTTTATTTCTTGCTGGTTAAATTACAAGTATTATTATAATTGTTTTTTACAAATATTTTTAATGAAATAATCTTATTTGATAGAGCTCATCAAAATACATATTTTTTTTAATATATATAATAGTTCAATTACAAGTTGTAAAAAGTCTTTTCCAAACGACACACTTTAGCTTCTAGATTGCCAAATCCGTGCAAAGACTTTATAAAAAATGTTGAAATGGATATATTCTTGATGGATATTAATCGCATGTCGCTCAGACGAAGTGTTATTTCTATATTTTAAGCGACTTAATCAACCGTTTTACATCACATGTCCACAAATGTTTCAGCTAACGTTAGCACATTCGTAATATTTTTTCATCTGATAACCGTTATAGAAATTAATGTAGGTAGACATAAAAAAAATTCAAATAAACTTTACGTTTTGTAAATTTCTGTGACGAAACTTGTAAAAGCTCAAAAAAGTATTCAATCTCCCTTCGAGAAGCCTTTATTTCCCTTCTTCGAGAGGCTTTATTTCATCAGCACATTCAAATTTAAAAGTAGTAAATTCATCACCATTAGGGTATCCAAAACTTCTATAATAATTTCCGATATAATGCGATAGTATCTTTAAAATAACGAAAAGGTACAAATCAAAACAATTGATTTAAAAACTGTATGGTATGATACTTTATTCCGTCCTTCAAAGATTAAGGCAGGTACAAAGTTTTGATCAGCTCTAACCTTCAGGTCGAAAATCCGAATGTTGTTCTTGACTGAGAGAAACATTTAGCAAGAAAATTTCTGGAACCATTGGACGGACGAAGAAAATGCCCACTTCGACGACATTAGAAATCTACCAAGAAAATAGTTTAATGAGATTAAATATTCATATAGAATAAAAGTATTTATTAACTATAAAAAATTAATGTATTAAAAATTATTTTTTTACACACAGAATAAAAATAAACTCCATCCTCATCAATGATTTTTTTCAGATATATTGGTATGTATATGCAATTTTTTTTTCTACTACAATAAGTTTCTGACAATTATTGTTACGAAATACGTTTTCCAAGTGAGTTGTCTTGTGGGGAAAAATCTTAATATCTAGGATAATTTTTTGGTTCAAATCTATTACTTTAAACCATTTTTATGAAGAAAAAAACGTAGTCTGCAGGCAATTATTGAATTTTGTCTCTTTGTTTACACATTCTTTCTCATACAATAGTTCTACTTGATTGATCACATTCACCTTTTAAAAAAAAACTATATATATATAACGTTTAGTAAGAATAAGCATATTTATATCGAAAAAAAATTATATACATACCTTTTAAAAAGAAACTTTATTCTATGAAAAAACATCCATTTATTTGGTAAAAGATATCGCGAGGTAAAAAAATTAGGGTTTGTCACCATCAAATGTTTTTAGTAAGGAACATTTACACGTAATTTCGCAATAGCAACTTCGGCAACCAAAAAAAATGAATTTCTAAGAAAAAAAACCATTGATATGGGACCTTACATCCTGTAGCATGATTGCTGCAAAATTGAAAGCTAAACTGATGTGAGTCGTATTTATACCCAAAAATAGTTGTCAAGTAATAATTTTATTTATTATTAATTATTATTAATTATCATATGCTTGACTGAAGGATGAAATTTATTTGTAGGAGGTTTTTATTTTTGAGATATATATACTCAAAATTCAGAGCTTTGATTAAAGCAACAATTTTATTTATTTTTTTTATAAAATACATTTTAATTATCATATTCTTGAGTCAAGGATGAAATTTATTTGTAGGAGGTTTCATTCTTTAATCTGTTCTTTATTTCAAAATTAAAATGTATTTTATAATAATAATCAATGTTTGAATGTAGAGATCCAAGATTTACCTTGTTCGGCGCAGTATGGCCACATCTGGCTCTTGCCCTAATAAGACTTCACTATCAGTACTCCACAACACGATTTGGAGGCCGTACAGTCCGTCAAAATGTTGAACACTGGTTCCTAACCAAATTTAAATATTTATTATTTAGAACAAAATATTGGCTTTTAAATATTAAATTATGTTTTAATACAATTCATTATAATTTTGAATTTCAAATATTAGTAGTAGATCATATATAAATAATATGTATATATATATTGTTTAAACGCGTAAGATTTTAAATACTTTTAATGCTAATTACAACGTTAAATTAATCTTAGGACAGATGGCATCACGTCACATTTACTGTCATTAAAGAGATTTATATTAAATGCTTTTTTATACAAAAAATATCATATATAATATTTATGACATAACGTAGGAAAAAATGTAATAGTATGTATGTTAAACATATTACAATAATTGATGGGTTTTTTCGTACTCTAAATAGTTGGTATTTTTTATTGGCTAAGATTAATTTTAAAAAAAATCGTCATTAGAAAATGCTTACTAGAATATAATTTTGCAAACGGTTTTTTGTTATATTTCAAACTGTGAATGTAAATATTATGTATCTCTCGTTAAAATAATAGATTTTTATTTGAGATCTAAAAAGTAAAGATTTTTATCTCTCCTCATATATTTTTTGTTTTCGCTAGTGTTGATTCTTTCACCAAGATTATTATTTTCAATCTAAGATTTAAACATAACTGTTTATATTTACAAGAATATCCTAATTCAGCTTTTTTTAAAAATATTCTTTAATGTTTTTATGAAGGTAAATATACAATTTGATAGAAATCTATACATGTCATTATTAGTATATCCTTTCACCAAAATTAATAATGTTTTTTTATTGGGGCTGATACATATATATATTTTGTCAGATTTATATTCTATTATTTTCAGGTGTAACATTGTTTTGTTTTACAAGAATAATTCCGTTTTTTTTTATGATACTTATAATGTTTGCTAACAAAACACAAGACACATTAACAAGTTTTTTTTTTTTTTTTTTTTTTTTTATTGTGACATACATGCCATATATATTTTGTCAGATTTATATCATTATTATTTTCAGGTGCAACATTGTTTTGTTTTTACAAGAATAATTCAGTTTTTTATACACTGATAGAAATAATAACTTATTAATGCTAGATTTAATCACCATGTTATTAGTTTTGTTTTCTCACTTGCAAGCGCCGGCAGCGGCATGTTTTACGGGTACGCGGCGCCACCGCACGGCGGTACCGCTGCATGGCAGCTCAAGCAGCGCATAAGCGGCGGCGCAGGGCTGAAGCTATAAAATAAAACGGGCAGCAGGCAATTTATACGGCCAGCAGGCCAGCAAAACGATGGCTGTTCTTTCGCTT
>BMAW01104401.1:312178-385426 GCA_019974015.1 Nephila pilipes | reverse complement strand
TATATATATATATATATATATATATATATATATATATATATATACTTTTTAAACCACACCCATTATTTAATTATTTTATAGAGTAAATATTTAGAATAAAATGGAGGGGCAAATATTTTCTGTTCTTTTAAGAAACTGCAAAGAATAGTTATCGACGAAGCAGCATTTAAATACTTTACTGAATAGAATATTCCTTCAACACAAAAGCATTTTGAAACAAATATTTAAATGGTCCTGATAATCGTATTTCAATTAATTGTAAAACATAATATGTTCAAGTCTAATACTGTCTTGTAAGTTATAAAGACGAATTTTATGTGTCGACTTTTTTACTTTCCCTCCTTCAAATAATTCATTTTTCTTAACCTTTTACTTTTTAAAAATTTTACTCAGGGTTAACAATATTTTTCAATTTAACATTATTAATTTTTTCCATTTTCTTATATTTATGTTTTGACAGCTATCAAGAACTTTGAAAATGACGTCACAGGGTAATGAATATTTGCGACTTGTTCCGCCACCTGCAATCGACGCTCGATTCTTCCCCTATGTCCCACCCCCTTTTAAAACTAGAGAAAACGAGAGTAATTTGATCTGTGTCGTCCTTTTACGTCCACAGTAGGGAGGGGGGAAGGTAAGGAATCCGGCTTATGATTACTCCTCGCCCGCGGATTTCTTTCCATCGTTCCATCTTTTTTCACACCTTCTAATTTCAAAAAACCCGTTTCTACTATTTCACGTTTTTAAAAATCATATCACTAGATTTATAAAAGATCGACAATGCTAGAGAAATATCTTCATCTTATACTGAATAGGAAATATTCCAAATTTTGTGCACACTGATTAATTATATAAAAATAAATTTTTATATAGTAAAAAGTTCTATGCAAAGATTTGCAAAGAACAAATTTAGACACCCAAGGCGCTCAGTTTTTCACTTTTTTATACAACTCACTTTTGGGTCACACCCTGTAGTTATTAAATTACTCATTTAAATACTAGAATTACAGGAAATGATGAAATGTTGAAATAGACAATAATATATTTTTTCCGATATTAAAATTAAAGCAAATGATAAATTATTAAAGTGAATATATTTAAGCTTAATGTACTTAAAATGAAAGGAAAAGATAAATTGTTGAATTGAATATAGAAGAACATAGAAAAATTTAATATTAAATCTATGGACAGAACCATAAAATCAGAACATAGAACATGGTTATAAGAAATCGAATTTACCTATTAAAAATTTGAAAAGTGATCTGGTACACCAATTTAAAGCCTACCTAAAACAATAGCCCCTTGGGTGGCTAAAAATTTATTTGAACAGGAATTGATTTTTCTGACAAAAGAGAGAGAGAGAGAGAGAGAGAAATTTTTATTTTGTGCTTTCTCATTATTTTCTCATTATTTTTCTCTTTCCCTCCTTCAAATAATTCATTTTTTTTAACCTTTTATTTGTTAAAAATTTTACTCAGGGTTTAACAATATTTTTTAATTTTCTTCGAGTATTTCATTCACAACACGAAAAAAGACTTTTCAAAAATTTAGTTGATGGAAGGTTAATAACACACTCGTCTTTGAATCCTGTGAAAACAGTTATAATAAGCTGGTTGATTATTTCTGTAGAGAAAAAATGTTATTGTTCTCTTCTAATACAAAAGATTTGATTAAAATGTTTGCAGAAATTAAAGCTAGATGAATGATATGTAATGAAAAACAAAATATCTTTTTTTTTTCTTTGGAATTCATAGCATTACTTAAAATTCACCAATATATTTCAAAGGATTCGATTTCTTAATAATCGAACGAAAGATAAGTATTGTAGGGTGGTTTGTGACACACAAAAAAAGAAGTTCAAAAGCTTATAAGTTATATCTTATTTAGTGATAAACAGTTTCTTACAGTTAAACAGTTATAAACCTATTTAAGAATATTTGCAATAATTTTTTTTATTTCCATCTCTTTTACTTTTTCATTATTTTATATTAAATGATGTCAAGGTTTGATGTTGTTATAGAACGGTTTATACTATAAATCGAATTTTTAGCAAGTAACGTATAATACCTTAACAAATTTTCTTTACCCGTTTTGCTCATTATATTTGCGTAGCGACCTATGAGGCAAAATTACAGTTGATACATATTTTTCAACTGTTAATTATTATTATAAAAAATCGATTTAAAAAAAGAACAAAAACGAAACATGAATAGGAGCTGAAACCTTGAATTTTAAAACGCTGCTCTTTTTACATTCACAGAGCTGAATTTTCCATAAAACTAAAGTTTATTCTATCCTATATATATTTTGGATCTTTCATAAATAATATGATTTTGATTCTGATAGGCTCAGAGTACCCCTTAAATTATTTTAAATAAATAAATTATTATTTCTGTAGAGTATTTAGGTATTCAATAAGTTGATTCAAAACATTGAATCAAATTTAATATGAAGCAGACGCCAATGTTGGATAAGTAGAATTTTCGATGTAATCATAACTCGATTACTGCTAAAATTGCCCATGGTAGCCGAGAAGTCATGATTGTAAGCTCGTTGCTTTTTCCTCAAATGATAGTTCTAGTCCAGATTTCTCAAAAGGTCTTCTGTTAAGTGAGGCTGCAGCACTTCAAATCTGACGAGGCTCTAAGTCTTCGCACTGGCATGGTGTGGAAGTTTGGAGAGTGAAATTCCAGTTCAAGTGTCGTCCTCGTCACTTGACCGAGGTTCAAAAATAATGAAGTCCATCGCCAATAGCCTTCGTGTTGCTTCTTATTGAGCTTTAATAAAACAATTAATCAATCAATACTATTAAAATTAGATCATTAATGAGCGTCAGTTATGGGGGTTACTGAGGATACTATGCACCGGGCCCCCAGCATGATCAAGAGCTAAAATAATGTACTCATACTAGATCAAAACTTGACAATATTCCTATCGTTGTCAGTATGAAGAAAAGTACATCTTATCGTAAATATTATTATTGTAGGTCTCTGAATTTCGATAATCTTCAAACTAATCCTTGGTTATGCGAGTGTTAAGTTTTTGTTATTGGATTCGGGGAACTTCCGAGGATCTCCACTTAAACTGGACTTTTTTGAGTGTG
Organism: Nephila pilipes; assembly: GCA_019974015.1. Lineage (NCBI taxonomy): Eukaryota > Metazoa > Arthropoda > Arachnida > Araneae > Nephilidae > Nephila > Nephila pilipes. The sequence goes on along the minus strand of BMAW01104401.1, from coordinate 382,323 downwards.
AGTGAATGTAAAGTTTATTTTACGCAAGAGCCAGATGTGGCTATGAAGCGCCAAACAAGATTTAACTGTGGTCTAGAAGCGAAGAAATTAAAAAAAGACAAAAATTGGTGGAAAAGAAGAAGGGTCGAAAATAGAGACGGATCGCTAGGGTAACACGGGGGCGTATCCCCCATGTTTAGCAAAGACAGTAAACCCCATGGGAAAGAAAAAAAATCTCTACACCATATGAAACTACAATCAATATTAGGTATGTAAATTTTGAAGAGAAAAGAGTCATTTCTAGAGTTTATTGTGAAGTAGCTGATATTACAGGAGATTTGTAATATAAATTTGTAATGTCCTAGACGAATTAATTGCTGTAAGTTATGATAATACGGCGGTATCCGAAACTAAAAGTCAATTGGATTCAATGCAAGAAATGTCATTTATTTTATGTTTAATATAATTTGCAATATAGTCCAAAATTAACACTATCAATAAACTATTTCCAGCAAAAACAATTGTTCGTTGCTCGGCTTTTAATTTAATCAACAAAATTAAAACTAAGATTCAAAATTTAAGAAAAAAATTTAACGTATTTTTAGTCGAAGCTTAGTACTAGCACGTAATTTAAGAACATTTTCTTGAAAAAAGAAATTCGGGGGGGGGGGGACTTCATATTCCGAAAGAGCAGAAGATGAAGTTATAGGAGACCCGGTAGATGAATTCAGATGTTATATTTAACACTGTAAATGTACAAATAGAATACAGAATTAAAAAGATACCAAATATTATTATTTCAAATTAATCATTGATATAAAAACTTAAGAAAAATATGAATCAGAAAAATGTTCCAAAATCTTTGTTAAGTTTTTGCAACATATTGCTGAAAAGCTGTAATGCAGAATGAAGTTCGTGAAGCATAAGTGTTGCTAATATTTAAATAATCATCATCTTACAGAATTGCTACAGACGGCTTTAATAAATGTTACGCAAAATTTGAAAGATTTGATCAAATGTTTTGTTAAATTTTATACATTTTTTTACTAATGCATATTATTAATGCTTTCGGTATTTCCTTGTTCACAAAAATAAGATTAATTTTGAAATCAGAATAATTTCAAAAATAAGATTCATATAGTGCTACATTTTCTTTTTTGTAAAAAAATATCTTCTTTTAATATTCTTATACTTTAGAGTCTGATAAATGAAATGAATTGTTTGATTAAAAGGAGAGAAAAAATGAATTAAGATGGCTCAAGATCAATACCCGGATTTTCTTGCGTATTCAAAAATATAATTTACATTCTGATTAAAGTGTTAATTCAGAAGTATTTATTGTTAAGAAGATAAAAATAAATCAAATGCTATTAAATCAATTATTGTTATTTTAACATTGAAAATACGAATGTAATTGCACACTTTTTTTATGAAAGAGGGGAAATAAATTATCACTTACTGAAGCAAATTTGAAATTATTCTAATTAAGACGCGATCGGTAGAAAATAGTTTGTCAAATTGAAAAAAATTAATTAAACCCTATATTTACATTATGTTTTGTAATTAGGTTTTCCGAGATTTTCAAATGTTTGATAATATTTTTCATACCAAAAAGACACTTAAAAGCTTAAATAAAATGTTTTTAGAAAATCAGCAAATAGTTTGAGTTTTATCGAAAGACAAGGAAAAAAAATTAATTTACCAATTACTTTAGCCAAACTATTTCTGTAAAACTAATTCTGTTTCTAATAAAGTATCGGCACCGGTAAGCACATCATCAATATACTTATCTTTTAATACAACTGAAGCTCTTAATGGAAAATTCTAAGCTGTTTTAGCTTTCGAGTAACCAAATACGGCGCGCTCGTTGTTCTATAGGTGACAGTAGTCACCTCAAAAAGTTTTTATAATTGTTCTTCTTAATTTAAGTTTATTCATCCTCTATTGCGAAATAAAATTACTCGTTGAACCATCATCGAGATCTCTTGTTTCGCGCAGTTTCCAAAAAATAACTTTTTCTCTTACCCTATAAACAACTTTCCCCTGCGCTCAAAAATTCCTCTTGTGTCGTTAAATTCACCCCTCCGTTATTTATTGTTTCGAAGCAGGGTCATAGGAGAAAGTTCACCATTCGAGGGGCAACGAACTCTTTCCGTTCTCTCAGAAGGTTAAATTTTTGAGAAAAACATGAAGAAAAATGATGTTTCTGGAGGCAGCATGCACAAAGGATTTTTGATTTGCAAAACATAACTTTATTGAAAGCCAAGCAGTTAAAACAAAGGGAATTATTTTTAACTAATTCTATTTTTTACAGGTAATTGGTTATACTTGTGTGGTTATTTACTTAAACAATGGATTTCAGATTTACATATTTTGAATTCTTAACATCCGAAAAAAATGCTCTAGTCATGCTTCTATTATTATTTTTGCGGTAAGAATTAACTCATTTAATGTTTTGCCACGAGATGAATAAAATAAATCAATTTCTTTCGCCAGTGTTATGAAATCGAATCATTTATTTTCTTGACAAATACTTTTATGCGAAGTGGTCTCTATATCAGAAATTATTTGTTCTTTTAATGATTCAATATTTGAAACGTCTCTGAATTTTAAAATAGTACTCCCAATTTGTAAGTAATTGAATAGTAAATTGTACATATGATTAACAATTGTGATGCGTTATTTTCTTAAAATTCTCTAAATATGCTTGGGGAGTAGGCTTGAAGTATTAAGGACTTTATTTTTTCATAATTATTGAGATCTCATCATTTATAAAATAGGTAATAATATTTACAGCTTTTTCTTACAGTAAATTTAGTTAAATCTCGGGTTTATAATTACGTGGAACATTTTTAGCATCAAATGCACGTTTTAAAAATTAAAAAAAGGAAAAAAGAAAGAAACCCCAAACTTCTGGTTTACTGAGAATTTTCACTGCAAGTGTACGAATGCTTTTAAATACTAATTTCTATATTAGTGTCCGTGTCTTTCGCTATTCAATTTTGCTTTCTCTTTATTTTTCGTTAACTCTTCCACTGTTTGAATTGATCGCATCGCTATTTAGATTATGCGAATTTGATTTTTATTACTGGAAACTTAATTTTCTACTTAATTACGAAACTTCCAATTATTTTAATTTAATATAAAAGCTATTATGACAGTATTCCTTCCTTTTAAGAGAAAGGTGAGTTGTAAATCAAACTCTTTGGCTTTTAATTTTAGTTACAGTTTTATTCATTGAAATATAAATTGCGCTGAATAAAGGGTAAATTCTTTTGCGTCGAAAAGAATTCTGGCTTCATATAGATATCAACCATATGATTTTTTTCAGTAAAAAAAAATGTCCATCTCCAATGATTATGGTTCACGACATGTCTCATATGCTCCGGTATTGCATTCCCTGTTATCAAAACATGAATTTAAAAATCCTGAAAGTTCTTTCCAAAATAAAATAAAAAATAAAATAAAAAAAAAAAAAACCGACTGAATAACTCAAAATTTCTCATGTCGTGAACCATAATCATTTTTATTACAAAAATAAAATGGTAATTTCAATTTTTTCCAATTCGTTTACTTTAATTGATTTAATGATTGTTCAGTAGCGTCGCACTCAGAAGCAAAATGAAGGCTATTGACGACAGACCTCGTAATTTTGAATCTGTGTTAAGTAACGCAGACACTTTTCTGGCACCTCCTCCTCCAAACTTCCCCACTATACCAAGAGGGGGAACACTTGGAGCTTTTACAAATTCAATGTGCACCAGCTCCATTGTATGTTCAAAACAGCAAAAGAATCAAATTTTATGATTTATCAAAACTATTGTTTCTGAAAAATTAGCAGTCAGTAACTGTTTAATAAGTTAAAGATATCAGAATTTATTGATACATATTTTAGATATCATAAGCTATCAGCCATTTAATATTATGTGTTAGGAAATGCATATGAATTAATTAAAATAAAATTGTATTGCATTCTCTGCTTTTTTTCTTTTATTATATCAAATAAAAGCAATACGGCAAATGATGTGATTAAGAAAACTACTACACTTATTTTTTTTAAACCTGTAATTTTTCTCCTCGAGGAAAAGAAATTACTACTTGGTATTCCTGATTTTACCATTTGCCTAACATATACATATATATAATTTCTGTAATAATATTTAATATACAACCATAATAATTACATTTTATATGGTATAGAGAGCGATCCATTACATATTTTTCACATAAATATAACTTACCTATTATTTTTTACGAATTTTAATGCTTCAGAAAGTCTTTCACAACTGTGATGCAAATTTAATGTCACCACAGATGGAAATCCCATCTAACATTCTCTTCGTATCAAAAACTTTCGATATGCAACAGTGTCTCCAGCATTTGGTTGATTGACACACATAATAAAATAGATAATTGCCTGGAAAATAGGAACTATTAAAAATATTTCCCTAAAGTAATACATCATATGCAAATGGTTTATCTCCACCACTTTCCACTTCACCCAGGAGATATGGTATGTGAATGCATTAACTCCTTTTCCAGCAGGAAAGGTAGGTTACTCAGATATATATTCCTTTACACTTTGAAAAACTCACAATTATTTTTACTACACATAATAATGAATTTTTAATAGTATACAAATGAAACACAGAAGAATTATAATATTCATTTTATACAGTACTTTAAATAATTAAAAAGCTATTCGAATAAATTTACCTAGTGTATATAATCCTGCTTGCATTCATAACAAGCGTTAATATAATCTGATACAATATATTAGATATTATTTAAACACTTACCTGCAAAAGAATCAAACATGTACCTTCTAAATTCATTTATATCAAAATTATCGTTTCTCTGTTTAATACCCTATTTGTAAAGTACCATATAAAAACACTACAATTCATGCAATCAGTTTGTTTTAGATGAATAGGATATGAAATATGCCTATCTTGTTCTTCATGCAACAAAGTATTTAAAGATCTCCAGAAATCTATTAATTTAGTATACTTATTTTCGTTTCCAAAATCTAAAGATCATAAAAGTATAATTTCTTGACATTTAACTCAGCCACTAATAAAACCCAATGACAAGACACATTAATGGGAATGAAAATGAGTTCTGCATTCCTAAGTTGGTTAAAATCAAAGAAGTTAACAAGATTACCTCCACTTTCCAGAATTTGCATGTGATAACATCTTTCCATGATGAAATCTGTACTTTGTATGGTTTTTGATTTGAATGGATCAATTATACTATCCTACACCCATCCTTTATGAAATTTTTTTCTTTTTTTAAAAACAATACTTACTTCCTCATCAAATACATAACTATCTAACGATTTCAGCTCATAAAAAGGTAATTTAATGTCCTCAATATGTAAAACTATTTGATTGTAATTAGATACATAACTAATTTTGAGGTAAAAGATCCAGTTGGTTTCCTAAACAAGCTATCTGCATTGCATAATAATGATTGCTCTACTTTTAAATACTTCTTTGTTTCTTTCTTGACAATTAAAGAAGGATATCCCAAAGCTTTCTTCTTCAATTTTTTAACTTTACTGGTACATTCAAATATACACTGCTAATTTAAATGCTGATTGTGAGGTAATCAAATTATTTTTTAGATTTAATTCCCTGTTTCTTTCTGCAACTAATTCACACATTGAAACCATAGTTTTTAAATTGCTATTTAAATAAGATAAGAGAGTAACTCAGACAAATTTATTTTGCAATAAGAAACTTAATTTGGCAAGTAAAATATTAGTTTCGTAGATCTCTCGTTCTTCTCGGAATGTTCTTTAATTGCAGAATCAATGGAATTTTTTACACAAGCCACGGATGGAACTGAATCGGTCATATTCTTTATCTTCAACAATTCCATCACTTAAAACACCATCAAAATATGGAAATTGTTGAACACTTAATGAGTTAACTTTTTGAATATGTTTATACAGTAGGTGATTATCCAAGCATACATAAGTATACAAATGCATTCATAGAGGTAAATATGATTTTTTTTATACACCTGCAGAAGCATTTATCATGGTCTGAACATCCTTCTACAATTTTTTTAACTTCCTGACACACATCTCCATTAGTTTGTGATTATACTAATCATGAATATATTGCCTTCACATAAACACTTGGGTATATGCGAATTATTATTCTATACAGATGTGCAAAATATGTATCATTTTCTACTTTAATACAGTATCAATTCCATTGTCTATTCGACAACTGAATTTGCGCTTATGAAACGACTTACAATACATATTGGTATATACATGCTGAAAATAACATTCTCCATAATTCCACTCTACCATACTAATTATCATCGAAATATTCAATGATAGCAGGTTCCTAGTCAGGAAATGCAACTTTAAAATTATCAATACTATTTCTCAATTTTATTGAATTCGTTTCCTCTAAAAGAACTGCTAAAAAAGCCCAAATTTTATTCCTCATTTCTAAACTAGAAACATGATTAGTTAACTGTTTTTTTAAAGCACAATGAAGATGCCATTTGCAAAGGAGGTGTTAAACCTCATCTCCAAACACTTGTTTAAAAGCGGGACCTGTTGTTTTATCATCAGTTATGATGCAATTAAGATTTTAGTTGGGAACTCTTTCTTTTATACTGTCATATGAACAATGCATAATTTCCATATCTAATTTATTTGTGATAAAATGTGCAATTGGATAACCTATTCCATATTCATCAGATATGATTAAATTCATTAAATAGGAATCATACTCATTGGTTTTGCGAGTAGAGTCAATACATAATATTTATTACAGCTTTTTACCATCATTTCTTTTTGTTCCGCTGTCTGTAAGCCAATTACTAATGAATTATTTGGGAATTTTTTTTAAGCTTTAGAACCTGAAACTATAATTTGTCCTTGAATTTTATATAAAAAAAAATACAATTATAAGTTTCATTATGCAATTTATTATTAATAATTTCAACCAGCATCTTTTTTATGGAGCCGTAAAAGTAATTTCAAAGAATTCATGTAATATGATAGGCTTTTTTGTTTGTCAAAAAGGATTCTTTAACAAAATAGTTATCTCGATCATTCCTTATTTTTCTGTTACCACAAGCACATTCCAGTTCTTTAGATTTCTCGATACCCATTCGAAGATTAGCTTTAATAAATTCCCAACAAGTCCTTTTAATTGGTTAAAATTTTATATTTTGAGGCCTTTAATTCATGATTATGCTTTGAAAAGGATTTAAAAATGATATTTTATCTGTCTCAAAAACAATGAATTCAACAGGACATTCAGTTGGTGGTATTAAGCCTTTGATATATCTTCAACTAGTTTTCCTATTAAATGGCTTTGATATGACGGACTTAAAATACTGACAACTGTAATATGAATAAACATTTGTTTCGATTGTTTTATCACCAGTAAGTTTTTTTGAAAGAAGAAAAGTTCTAGCTCCCTCATTTTCTAGTCGTGATTGAAAACTTAACTTATCTTCAAAATTTATTTCATTCGCTGTCATATTTATTCCATTAACTTCTTTTCCATGTGTTAATGACTGTTTCAAGTACCTAAATTTACAATTACACTCAGGATGTGGACAAGAATAAAGCAAAGTTGAATTTGAGCATCGTTCAGTATGTTTCTGTAATTTTGATGAATATGAAAAACTTTTTAGATAAATACTGCATTCTAATACTGCTTTTTACGGTGATTAGAAAAAGATTGTAAAGTAAAATATGTATTTCTACACAATACGCAGCATTTTGAATATTCATAATGAACAAGAGCACCTCAAATGTGACTTCATCTTTTATAAATACCATTGTCACATTTATTCAACATTTCATGTACGTTATCGCAATCAAAACCTTCCTCCTCATTTAAAATATTGCTTTCAGCTATATAAATTTTAAAAAATTTCTTCTCGACTTTTGATGATTGGGATACGTATAATACTAAAGATTCACTTACCTTATATTTTTGTGATTGGTCTACTTCGTTCGTCAATTTTGATACCTAGGAGAAAAAAAAACAATAATCTAGCAAATATGTTAAAAAAACCCTGGAAATTAAAAAAAGCAGATAATTAAAACACACATGAAATCAATCAACAATAAAGAACAGTGAAATAAAAATAATACAACATTACAAATCAAGAAAATTATCAAGTAAATATCAAAACTAGCAACCACGTACAAATACAACCTCACTGAACGAAATCTTTTATGAATATAATACACTAGCGTCTGTTCGCAGCCCAAAATCCCTATGGGAGACCGAAAACTGGACGAGTCTACTTAAATCGCAGGGATTAGAGGAATTTCGCTGAGGTGTTGAGTGGATTTTCCTGGCGTCAAACAGCCGTGCATTGTGTGGGAGATTGTTCGGTAGTTTTTTAGCTGTTGTGATTTCAAAAACTGTGAAGCAATATTAGTGTAAGAATAATGCTTGGAAAGGTTTTGAAATTATTTTTTTCCTGTAAGAAAAGAATCACACCAGACTATAAACATTAATTTTGAAAATAGATTTTCATGTTTTTATTAATTTATTTGAACTAAAAAAGTCTGAATTTCGTGATGAATATTGTATCTAATTTTTTTAAAAAAAAAAATACAAAGTTTGGGTAGTTTAGTAAGTGTCTGTAAGAAACAAATTGTATATTTGAAACTCTTGAGTAATTCTGCAATTGAATAAATGTTTTGGAAAGAAATTATTTCTATTTGTTTTTGTAATGCCGAAAAAAGCTTCCTTAGCAAGATTATTTATATAATGAGTGGGCTGCTTTATAATATTTGTATATAAAGAATATAAAACATATGCATGCATATGATGTGTAATACACGTATTTATAAAAAGATGCAGTCGAATCTTAAAACACACTCATTTGTAAACTTTGAAAATAAGGAAAGCAATATATATATATATATATATATATATATCAAAGAACTCTTATACATTTGGAAAATGCTAATTTATCCAAAATGTAGTTGCTAGGCTGTTTATTTTAATATTTCCTTGATTTAATTAGCTAGAATTTTTTTTATTCATTGTGAATTACTCTATTTGAAATAATTTTAAATTTTCAAGATAGATGAAAACATACAGAAAACATTTTTGTCTGACCGAGATGTTACCACAAAGCTTTAAAACTAAGAACTCGTGCATTCTATACGTAGATTGATTCTGTTATTGTACAAGTACTTTGTAAACAAAAAAAATCTTAAAGGCAATCCATGATTTATTTATAAAGCAGGCTTTTGCTCTTTATTAAGAACTAAAGAAATGAAATATGTACAATGCAATTTAAAAAACATTTCTGCATACTACTTTGCAAAATGAATGTGTAATTAAATGCAACTGTTACAAAAAGCTGAAGGATTAATTTTATGCTTGCTGTTTTAATTGATTTATCCAATTCAAGGCAAATAATGTAGTAATATTTTGTTTTTGAATAATGTGTGTGATTTTCATCAATTGTTTAATGTATTCAACCAATATTTAATAATTGAGGAAATTTATCTGCTTTTGAAACAGTTTTCGTTTGACTGACCTTTGTTTTTTCTGTTTTGAATAAGTTGCCTTAGGAATGAATAAAAGTTGTGAACAAACAATGTTTTAAATATCGAGAAAGATTTTTTTTTGTCCATTTTCTTGGATGCAATTTATCTCATTTTGTAAATGCATACGTAAATTTTTATCATTGAAAAAAAAAAAACCATTGGGTTGTTTATTAATGCATCTCATGGAATTTTTTAGTATTGAAATATCCATTCTAAAGTGGAATTGATATTTAAATACTTTATAAACATTGGATATATGTATAATTCAGCTTATTCTATCTTGTTATCTAGAATTTATACCACCAAATAATAAAACTGACTGCTGAATCCTCAGCTCTAACTTTTAATTATGTATTTAAAAGGTGTGTTTGCATTTATATTCTAAAGAAACTAATTACAAACTAGTAGCGACAACTATGAAATCAATATAGAAATGCTATAATTGCATTACATGAGCATGTTACTATCATGTAAACGAGCTATTTTAAATTCAACTTTTCTTTGTGTTTTAATACTTTTTTTTGTCAACTGTATGTAGTAATTTTTATTTGATAATTATGTACTTTTAATATTAGGTAGGCAAACATATCTGAACTGAAAAGAAATTTTAGGAATAACTTTAAGAGATGCAAGATGTTGTTTTGATTGTGCAGGTTATGTCAATAGAAAGGATACTTTATTTTACAAATTAAATGAATTTATTAACAAAATATTAAACAACAGAAATAATGATACACACATCAGTGTTAATTATACTAATTAAATACAGTAAAACAATTTGATTAGTAACCATTTATTATTAAATAACTTAGAGCAATATTAGTTATTGAAAACTGTTAGGATGCTGAAAGGTTTTTCAAAAATTCCCCAAAGATGAATTTCGGGAAGGAAACAAATTGATAAGATATTTAGTGAAATGTGCTCCACCCCCTTGAAGCAGTGCGAGTTTTTCAAGCCATTCTTTCATCTATCAATTATATCTTGAATAAAACACTACTTAATGATATTTTATTCATCTTGTTTCAATTTTGTTCTTCTGAATGCAGTTTTCTCTAGCGTGAAGCAAAAATGATTAGATTACAAAATAACTTTATTTAAAAAATAAGATTTTCCAAAAAAAAGGTAAAAGAAACTGTTACAAAAAATTAAAGAAAAAGAATGATTGTTTTTCTTTTACAGCAAATGTAATCTTAAAGTAGACAAATGAAGCAAAATGCTATTATAACTAATTATAAGTTTAAGTAGCATTCATTGTCATAAATACAACTTCCGACTCATTAAAATTTTGATTGCTTCAGAAAACATTCAACATCTGCACTATCATATATGTAATCCATCAAAAAACAACATAAGTAAAAGCCTGTAAATTCACAAAAAAAAATTTCTACAAAGAGTGATACTTCATTACATGTTGGAGAAAGATGCATCACTGTATAAGAAAACAGCATCTTTGTTAATACACATATTCAATGAAAAGGTTATATATTATTCAATGGGCACCATTCTCATATTAATCTCATTGAATAATATTAAGGTTATATATTATTAAATGAGCACATTTTCCCATGTTACTTTAAGGATATATTGTGCCATTCAGAATTTGAGGCAAGAATACATTACCCCTTTTATTCAAATAGGAAAGGTGGGTTCCCAAGTAATTCTTTATATACAGTGGTGAATCCATGGGGAGGGTACAGGCTCCCAACATAATTTCATGCACAGGTAAAATAACATACCTGAATAGGAAATTTCAATTAAATTTAAAAGTATTTTTTATTTACCTCGGTAAATAAATACTTTTAAGTATTAATTATAAACACAATTAAGTCTAATGAACTATTTGAAGAAAAAAAATGTACCCCCACCTCCAGTCGATTTTTGTATGGATCCACCATTGTTTATGATTCATATAATTTTATCAAGAATACTTCTAGTATTTCTATATTTTAAATAAGATTAAGTTTATCAATTCATATAGTATATTTCTGGATTAAATAATTTTAAAAAGTATTCAATAATTTTCTGGACTAAATATTTTTTTTATTGAAAGAGCATAAAAGTAATTATTACTAAAAAAGAAAATTATTATTGGTTATTACTCCTATTAATTATTGGTAGAATTCATGCAAATCAAGGAATAGATGTCAGACAAAGATTTTTGGGAGCAAATTTCATCTGATAATTATACTTGTAACACATTCAGATTTAATCAACCTGGTTTCCTTTAAAGAGACTTGGTACTCTTGAACCATTTTTTTTATTAATGCATTAAAGAATTTGGTTTTAGCAAGTTAATTAGTGTTTGAAGAAAATGATTTAACATGAAAATTTGAATACATTGCTAACACAATTTTATAAATTAAAATTTGTTTTAAAAAATTTCAAAACCCTACTCCTTTATTAATTTTTTTTAAAAGGAAATTTTTTTTTGTAATATTCTCAAGGATATTTAAACAACTCTTTAGGGATCTGTTTTTAATAGCATATTTAGTTTTGGAGGGGAAAAAAATAAAATGTGGGTCGGCATGCTAAAATCCAGCAAGAACACATATCTTTTACATTTTAATTTTTTTAAAAAATTTACACTTCTTTGCAAAATGGATCCCTAATTTTGTTACATGTATTATATATAACACACAGTAAGGAAATGGAAGGGATTCATTAATATTTGTGAGTTGGTTGAATTTATAGCACTGAAACGAAACAAAGAAAGTTCCTTCGTTAGTCTGCTTCACTTTCTGCCTCACTTAAAGAAGCCCCAAAAAACTTACCAGTTGACCAAAAAATCTCTGAAATTGAAACCATATTCAGAGAAAAATTTCCTGATCTTCCAGTTTTTAATGAAAATAGTAATTTGTCACCCTCTTCCTCCTCTCCTGACCATAAACACCTGCTAGATCAACCGAAATTTCCTCCAACTGGTCCTCCTTCCTCCCAAGCATTCTCAAGACCTTCTTACAGTCTCGTTGTCAAGATGGGCTTGTTCAGATGCCAATAATGTGAAAAACCTTCTGTATCTCTTGTTGGAGTTGACTCCCATAGGAAAAAATTCATGGTGTGGTAAAACACCTGTAGTCCCCAGACTCTTCCCTGGTGGACCTATGGAATTATGTCATACCTGCTGTAATTCTCCTGAATCCGGCCTCTCAATGCCGGATCATAACCTAATAAATCATAATTTTGAAAGAAGCTGAAATAGAAATGAGTTGGCTACTAAATTGATTCATGTATCACTATCTATTATATCATAAGCTGTAGGTTTTTCTTAGAAATAATAGCATTTTTTAAAAATTTCATTAGGCATTTATAATAACTGATAACACTTTTCAGGATATTAATTGCAATTGACGAACATGAAAAATGAAGAATAATGTAAAATAATAATAAATACAAAACCATTTTTAAAATTTTGTACTTCTTGTGTCACCAATATTATATTCATATGAAAATATATTAAGAATAAAAAACAAAAATGAAAAAAATTTATGTCAAAATTTAAAAAATTTTATTCAGCAAATAATATATATACAAGGAAGAATTACAAGACCAAACAGCTGAATATGTCAGGTTTACAAAAATACAATAAGTCAAAACAATAAAACACTAACCAAGCAATTATAACAAACAGCACACTTCAAAAAGAAAATCAGACATGAAAGAAAAAAGATCTACTTTCGAAAAAGTAGGAAAGAAAAATAAAAGAGTGCTCGAAGTTAATTGAGCAAAGAAGGAGAATACCCAAGAGTACGGAAAAATTCAAAAGATTGGTGAAGGGAATGAATTCACCGCAGGAAGGTTGTTTGAAATTTAAAAAAGAGCAGGATTGGGTCTGTAATTAAAATAAATCCTGGGAGACTGGGCAAAACCTGTCTCCCGTATTAATCCACAAAAGAAACAAGATAACAATATGATACATAGATAAAAACAGACAAATGGGAATGAGAACATGAAAAATGGCAAGATAAAAAAAAGATAGCTGAAAAAGTGAGAAAATAACCGGCGAGGAGCTAGAAAAAACTCTCCCCAAGCCGGGGATATTAAAATCCAAATAGCAAATCTAAAAAGGTCAAGGTAAAAAGAGCTCAAGTGTGAAAAAGAGATTTTGATAAATAAAAATCTGACTAGGAGGCAAGAAAAGGGAGAGATTAGAATTGGCATTTGACAGTAAGGTGTTCGATATATATATCCCTCGCCCATCGAATATGTCCAAGCAGATGCACGTTTTACAAAGAAAAAAATTATGATACATATTTACTGTTTACATTTACTGATACATGTTTCATACGACTTTGTGCACAAATATTTTCTTTCGACACTTCAACCAAATCATATGCAAACTTTTGTTTGCATTTTGCGTACCACATTTGACACACCTTTGCAAGAGTCTATTAGAAGCAAACCATTGGTTAATAGAAAAGATATATGGCAAAAAGCTTTCTCTTATTGATGTTCCCACATGCAATTTGCGGGAATCTGGTTTTTTCTCCTTTTGTTATTGCAGATTGATAAAGACACCAAAAATTAACACTTGTTGGGCACTTACTCTCTCAGTTCACTGCTTGCTATGGAACAATGATGGCATACTTTGTACATAACTTCAAAGTGAATGACATAGCCTGTAAGTATATTAGTGACACAATCATAAATCAACCTTCGATTCAAATAACTGAAATGCTTTGTTTTTTGAAGAATTTCTTAATGTGTATGAAATACAGTGCAAATTGAAGACAAGACGAATGAAAGTTACTCTAATCTGCTCATCAAAAATGAATACAAATAATAATAATAATATGAAAATAATCCAAAACAGATTAAGATTATATGAAAATCTAAACACACACATATAATTTAAATCAATCAATAAATCAGAAATGCCAATAATAAGGGAATAATCAAAGTACTTCACAAGTAATATAAATAATAATTTTCATTAATAAGAAATTTATACAGTGATGCTGATAATAAGACAATCTAAATTTTTCACAAATAATTCAAGTATTACTTTAAAGTAATGAGTGGATATATCTTCCCATAAGGATTTCAATGTATAATAAAAATAACTTTTTTTTTTAAATGAAAGTATAATTGATGGCTTTTAGTTTTGACTACCTCTTAACATAACTACAAAATTTGAGGTGAAGACATTATAGTTGAAATATGAGTAAAAATTTGAACTCTCAGAAAAAAAAACCATTTAGGCTATCTGGTTCCTTTGTTTTTGATCTTGTGGAGAGGATATGAATAACACATATTGCAAGATTAATTTTCCTTCATTCTAGGTTAGGCTATTAAATAACACAACTGATGCTGCTACCCAAGTATGCATGCACCAAAAGCCAGTGACCAACAATTGTTCAACAATAAGCTTCCTCTATTGATAATTTGGCCGAGAAGATGTTGAAGATGAATCACGCTCTTATACATAAAAAACGATGACAGTATAGAAAAAATACGTTATCTAGAAATTCATAAAAATATAAGAATTGAGTCGAAAGGGGAAATCCCCTAAACACCACAACTCAGCGAAATTCCTATAATCCCCACGATTTAAGTAGACTCGTCCAGTTTTCGGTCTCCCATAGGGATTTTGGGCTGCGAACAGACGCTAGTATATAATACAGCTTGGCTCAATAACAAGCAGGCAGAAAAATTCTACGCAATAATAGAACATCACCCTAACCCAACCATAGCAGAACAAGCATTTTACTTTCAACTATCCGGAAGATATCCATACCCACATCAAACGGCGATCAGAAGCTAAGAAACAGAAATTGAAGTCTACCACCGAAGGACCCAGGTCGGTCACCGGCGAAAACAACCACCAAAGACGGCAGAACTGGTACGTACTTTCCGTACTAGCCTGACCAAACATACATTGGAATACATTGGAAATTGTATCGAGCACATAGGCCGCGGAGCGGCCCTCAAGCTCGGGTCGGTATTGTGATGCAAAACTTGGCTTTGGATGGAGTTTGGACTTTCTGCAAGTGAGTGTTCAGTTGCTGGGCTCTGATTGGTTGTCAGCTTGGTCTGCTAAAGTAGGCACTTTGGAGGTATAGGTTTCGGTCAGGGGAGGCGCTGAGTGTCTTGTCTCTGGTTGGTTTATAGATTACGGAGGTGAGCTTCCAATTGGCTGCCCTTGGCTGTCGTGTTTGTGATATGGGTGTGTTTAGTTTGGAGGGCGTATATGGCTTGTGAATGAAGTTAATAAGTTAATAGCATGTTTTAGAGTAAAAATTTAAGACTTTAAATAATTTAAGGAGTGATAATAATTAAGGTGGGTTGTAGGAGTCTAGTAATACAGTTCTGGGTCTTTTTGTGTTTTCGCGAGGAGTGTAGTTTTCAAGATTGATCATGTTGTAATTATTAGTTAGGTTCAGTGTTGAGAAAATTTTTTTGGCTATTTTTTGTATGTGCTTTCTAAAGGTTGGAATTTTGGTAGCTTTTAAAATTTCATTATTTCTTATGTACCATCTAGATTTGGTTATCATACGTAGTTTTGAGTAGATTCGAGAAGATTAATATTACATTTTGCCGCATACGACCAAATGGGACATGCATATGTGAGTATTGGCCTGAGAACGGCTGTGTACAGAAGCAGCTTATTTTTGATATTCATTTTGGAATCCCGGCAGATCAGGGGGAAAATACTACATTTAGCTTTCCGGAATTTTTCACGCGCATATGTAATGTGTGGTTTCCATGTGAGTGTTTTATCGAGTATAACTCCGAGGTATTTGGTTTTTTGAGACCACGGGATATGTGTTTTGTAGAAGGTAGGGGGTGGGGTGTTTATGATTCTTTTTCTGGAAAATAAGATTGCTGCCGATTTTTCGACATTAATCTTGATTTTCCAGTCGTTGTAGTAAGTTTCTAGTAGTTGGAGGTGTTTATTAAGTGCGAATGTGACTGTTTTGATGTTTTTGTATTTTGCGAGTATGGCTGTGTCGTCTGCGTACATGTTTAAAATAGTTAAGCTATATTGTGGGATGTCATTTAAGTATAGATTGTATAATATTGGACCGATTAATGATCCTTGCACTACTCCATATTTAGTGAAGTGTGTGTTTGATAATGTGTCATTAATTTTAACCTGGTAGTTTCTATTAGTGAGATAGGAGTAAATTAAATTAATTAGTGGTGTGGGTGTAGTGTATAAGTTTGTATGTGAGTCCTTCTATCCAGACGCGGTCGAAGGCTTTTTGTATGTCGAGAAAAACCGCGCCTGTTGATTTTCTGTGTTCTAATCCAGATGAGATGTGCTCTGTTAGTTTGATTAGAGGGTGGGAGGTGGAGAGATTTTTAGTGAAGCCGTATTGGTTAGGGTTGCGAATATCGGATGTGTCGAAGTGATTGTTGATTCTTTTTAGTATGACAGATTCTGTCAGTTTGCTTAGAGAAGAGAGCAATGCTATTGGTCGGTAGCTATCGGGTAGGCGGGGATTTTCCCCGGTTTAAGGATAGGAAATATTATGGAGGTTTTCCAGTTATTTGGAAAGTGTTGGAGTTTTAATATTAAGTTAATTATATAGGTTAATAAGAAAATAAGTTTGGGTGGAAAGTTTTTGAGCATTTTATTTGTGATATTGTCTTTGCCTGGAGCTTTGTTAATAGCTATGTTTTTAATATAAGTTGTGATTTCATTTGGCCAAACTGTTTCTGTGGGTGGGTGCGGAGGGGGGTTGTTAAAAAAGTTTTGGAGGGTTGTGTGTACTTTGTGATCTATATCTGTTTTGTAGTTGTTTGGTCGTTTGTTTTCAGTGAAATTATGTGAAAGTGTGCTTGCTAATAGATTGGATTTATCAATATCTGAGTCTATAGTGTTATTGCTGTCTATTAGTGGGGGAATATTACTTCTTTTATTTTTGAATGATTTGGTCATTTTCCAGATTGATTTATCGTGTGTGTTGAGTGTTTGTGTCCAGCTATTTTGTGTGAATTTATGGATTTCTTTTTTAATTAGGTTTTGTATTATGTTGACATGTGTTTTAATGGCTGGGTCTAAAGTTCTTTGGAATAATTTTTTCGTTTTGTTACGAATTTTTATGAGTTGTTTAATGTTGGGTGGTGTGTATCTTTCGTTGGTGGTGTTAATGGGTGTGGAGGCTTTTTGATGTGCTGTAATGATGCTGTTTGAGAGATCAGTTATTTTTTGTTCAAGTTGAGTGCTATTGTTTATGTTTGTGTAATCAATAAAGTTTATGTTTTTATTAATTTCGTGTTGAAAAAGTTTCCAATTTGTTGAAATAGCTCTTTTATTGATGTGGTGAGTAAGTGTAAAATTAAATTCTAAGATTATTGGGTTATGATCTGATGATAATTCAGGTATGGAGGTGATGGTGTGTTTGTAATTAAAATTTTTGATGAGTGCGAAATCGATGGTGGTGGCTGTGTTGTTACCGAAGCGTGTGGGGGTGGGTGGGTATGCAAGTGTAATGTCGTGTTGGTTAATGTAATTATGTAAGTTTACCCCTCTAGGTGTATTTGTGTGTGCGTTCCATGTTTGGTGTTTCGCGTTGAAATCACCTACTATGACACAATTGTTATTTAATTTAAAGATGGTGTCAAGATCTTGTGTAAAATTGGAGTAGTGTGAAGAAGGTTGTATGTATATGGAGACGAGGGTGACTGCTGAGTGGTTTGGAGGGGTGAGAATAACAATAGTAGCTTCAGTGTGTTGGAGTGGTGGGGTAGTTAGGCGATGGTGTGTGAGTGAATTTTTGATGAAGATCATTGTTCCTCCAGATGCGATTTCTTGTGTGTGCCTATCGTCTCTGTAGGCAGTGTAGTTTGGGAGGTGTACAGTGTTGCGTGGTCTCAGGTGTGTTTCTTGAATCATAATTAGGTCAGGGGCGTGCTTCTGTACAAAATCTCGCAACTCAACAATACGAGATTGTAAACCGTTCGCATTCCATGAGCATAGGCTGAGGCCAAAGAAATTGTATCTATTATTCCGTGCATTTATTGTTATTTGGCTGGTGTGATTATTCATTACTGTCCATTAGAGCTTCGATTAGAGCATATGTTTTATTTGTTTTGCCTTTTGCTGCCTTGATTTTGGGGAGATTCTTAAGAAGTCCAGGAAGTTGTTTAAAGATTTCGGTTAGGGCTTGAAACATCTCTATTGCTTGAAGCAGGTCTGGGGTTTCATCATCTTCTTCTTCTGTTTGTTTTTTTATTCTTTTGTTTGATGTGTTTGTTGACGAGGTTAATTGCTTTGTTTCTATTGTTTAGTTGATGTTTGTTAGAGTTGGAGGTTGTTTTCTCGGGTTTGTGGGATTGGTTTATTTCTTCATCCTGTGGCGCCATCTATTGTTTTTTAGCTACGGCATTTGCAAACGTGAAATTTTCTTTTACCATGTTTTGGCCTTTAGTGATTAAATTTTGCTTCTTAGGAGGCTTAGGGAATTTTTCACATCCTCCGTAGGAGGCTAGGTGTCCCTTGTGATCGCAGTTTATGCACTCCGGGTTTGAGATTTTCTCTTTAATAGGGCAGTCTCTGGTGAGGTGAGTCTCTGAGCATTTTAGGCATCTTGGGTTGATATGGCAGTTTTCAGCCGAGTGGTGGAAATAGTTACACCGGTAGCATTGGGTAACTTTTCCGCTTCCCCTGTAACCTTCTATTTTCACATTCATGTAGCAGATCTTGGTGAGTTCAAAGATTTTTTCTGCTTCTTGTGTTTGAGGGAGTGTTGCGAGGTATACCGGAAGTGTGTGGCATTTTTGTCCTTCGGTTCGTCAGTTGTACTACTCGAATTGGGTTAAATCCAAATTCTTGCAGTTCCTCTTTGATGTCATCTGGCTCGGTTTCTCGAGGAAGTCCTTTTATTATGGCTTTAACCGGTCTTTGCTGAACCGGACGAATTACATAATACTCGTACTCGGCTCTAGTGGACAAGTAATGTACGAGTGATCTGTATTCTTCTGGAGTATCAACGTAAAGTTTGATATATTCTCCAGAGAGTTTGGTACGTAAATCTGGGATGACCTGGTGAATAGCTCTAAGTTGGTGTTTGTAATTGTTGATTTTGAGCATTATTGGTGGAGGGAGTCGTTCCTTAACTGGGGTGACGACCTCGTTTGTTTGATTATTTTCAGTTTCCTGGATTTTTAAGTTTTGAAATTTATTTTGGGTTGTTGTTACTGTAGCGTTTTCAATAATTAAATGCCTTTTTGCTGTTTTGCGGTTAGGGGGAGTGACGAAGCCGTCTTCGTCTTTTCTTTTTAATGTTTGGTTTTTGGTTGGTGTACTGGGAAGGAATGGGACAGCCAGGTACAGTACAAATAGGAAGTAAGGCATACTCACCCTCCGTAGATGTCAGGTCGTCCTGGGCCTTGGAGTACAGCAGCAGGTAGGAGCGGAACTGTTCGTCGCTTTCATCATGTTCTGGATTCCTTCTGTTTGACTGGATTAAGATGTAGATCTCGTCTCGATAGTGTACGAGCTTTCTTATCCGTCTTTGCAGGGCTTGTAATGTCTCGCATGACTCTCGATTGATATCTCCAATAGGGGATTGTGATCGAGATGAAGATGGAGAGACTATTTCCATATTGAGTTCCATGTCCAATTTCAGTGTCCAGGTCAGGTAGGGAGTGAATCAGTAATAATAAATTACCTTCGCCAATAGCTCTGAAAAGAGCTGCTTGGATAATTTTATCTTAAGCTATAAGATATTAGTACGGAGAGAGGCGGTTAAACGTCTGTCTCGACCGGTGTCTCATGCGCTAATTGAACCGCCTGACCAAACAATCTACTTTGCACTTTTTCTAAGTCCTTTCCTTTCCTCGCTATCCAATGGGAAACCTTCTTTTCCCCCTCTCCTACTCTACCATCACCTCTCCCAACTTCAAACACACTAACTTTCCTCTACTTTCTGATTGGGCGAGAAGATTGCACACCCGCACTCTCCCAACACTCCCCTTCGATTGGTCGAGGAGACTGCACAACCGCTCCCAACCCTCTCAATAACCCGATTGGTCGAGATGCCTGCACGCCCGCTCTCACCATCAACAACTTTCGGATTGGATGAGCGCTTGCACACCCGCACTCACCTTTCCCCCACCAAATGAGAAATCTTGGAGGTCCATTTTTTCCTTTGACCGCCGAAACCGAACCGAGTACGAACTCAGATACGTTTCGCTCCCTGATTTCCCCCTTCTAGGCCATATCCAGCAACCACCTTTTCACACTATATTCAAGTTTTTTATACTTAAATCATCCATTGCTGTACACCACGGAGACTGACCACTGTACACCGAGAAAAAGCGCCCGCCCGCCGTGCGCTGGAACTCGCTAAAAACGTATTCCAAGTAGTATTAAAAATGCAGCACACCATACAGCGGTCGTAGAACGGGAGGGTGACCGCTTGCCGGTCATCCCTTCTTTTTCACGCCCAAAACAAATTTTTACTACTCAGCAGTCTGTTTCAGTCAATAGGAAAGCTCACCTCCGCACCTTCCCCCTGATCAGTGCCACCCCACTCCAAATGCCAATCTTAGCAGTACTCAATGACAACCAATAGAAAAGCAGCTACTGAAAACATCTTACAGAAAGTGTAAACCACCAACTAAACGCCAAGTTTTGCTTTAATCTTCCGATCTGAGCCTGAAGGCCGCTCCGCGGCCTATATGCTCGAACACTATTCAGCGTAACAAGCCGTACGGTTAACTTGGCGATCTACAAAAAGAGGCTGGAAATAATGTACCAGCAACCATACTATCGTTGCCACTCAAAAAAGTGAGCATTACACGTCCTGATTCGTTCCTAAAACCTGTAAAAATTGTGTTGCTAAGCATAATTTTATTTCTTTATAACAAATTTAAACATTTAAAAAAAAAAATATTGCTTGGTAAAGAATATTGAAAAAAAGTATCACATTATGTTAAAATTGTTTTCTTTTACGTATTGAATACATAAAATTTTAAAAAAGTATCACTTAAAATCGTAGTTTAAATCGTTTGCTTTTAAAAATTGAATGTATCTTACTCTGAATAGTTTCAATAAGGAGACATTTCTGTCTTATTTTTGTGTATTCAATTACTAGATTTACAATTTTATTTTGGTTGCATTTCAATGAATATAAATGTATATATTTTAAGTTGAAGAAAATTTTCCACTTGTAAGAGCTAAGCTGAAGCCATTTTTAAAAGCTTTCTATTTTTAAAAGATTCACCTTAACTCATTATATTGTGTTTACAAATTTAAGAAGTTGAAACTCAGTTGTTTAAAAATAAACAAATTTTTTATTATAATTAATCATATTTCTATCAAATTTAGTAGTTTCCTTGCATAAAACTCTGCGATAAGTAATTTGAAAAGTATATTCGGATCCATAAAATATAACAGCATTAATTTTGCTTTTAAAAGTTGCAGAGTTTTTTTTCTAATTTTGTGTGTTTGTGAGACGACTTCGTTATTTTTGAAACAAACGCGATGTATTCTTTTATGTCAATTATTTTTCTGGCTTATATAATTTATTGGTTAGTTCTTATTTGGATGGGGCCTGGCGTGCTTTAAATTTTTTTGAAAGTTACGAAGTGATTTACTTAGAAATATCAATTACTGATGTATTTTTTTCTTCTTTTAGCTGAACAATGTCTGAAATAATTTATTTATTTAATTTACTTCATTATTAATGTAACAATCGTTAAAATAAACTAAAAATTTAATCATATTCTTTGAAAATTGCAAGCGAAAATATAAATTTTTAATGTGGGAAATATGTGTATGGTTTCTTTGTCCTTAAAAATAATTAGAAAATTTTGAATTTTCATGCAAAATATAGTTTTTAGTAAGAAATGCATCTAAAAATACATTGTTAACTATGCAAACATTTATAAATTATTTATGTTAATGTAAATCTGCCAAGTTTATTATTTTATAAGTCTAGAATTTTATATGAAGGAATCATTATTTTTAGGGAGTGTAAAGCTGTTTTTTTTCTTATTTTACAGCAATTATATTTCATTATTTTAGTTGAATAAAATTTATCGAAATTCATAAAACTTCCCCCTCCCTTTTGATGATTATATCCTTTTTAATAAGGAATTTATCAGCAAGCTATTGGATAAATAGCCTGCTGATCAATTCCTTATCATTAACTGAAAAACATGCAATATTAAACTATAATCTTCTCTAGTTACACAACAGAATTTTTTTTTTTTTTTCCCAATTTACTTGGGTCTTTAAAATTTGTTTTAATAGCTTAGAATATTTTTTAAAAATATATAATTTTAAATAAATTTTTTTTTTTTTTTTTTAATTATGTGTAAATTTAATTGTTTTACATCTTTATTCATTTTCAGCATAAATTATTGCATTTTTTCCTTCTTTCTGTATTTTTTTTATTATGTATTATTTTTTACGAAGTAAAATTTCGCTAAACAGCTATTTTCTGAAGTTACTGATAGTATTATTAAAAGCATTAAAAATCCCCCCCCTCAAAGAATATAATTTTGCATGTGTAGAATGATTAGACAAAGGTTGTTGATAGTGTAAGTGCTGTATTTTGAGTTTTTTTTCTTTTTAAGATTCGACATAAGAATAAATAAGAAAATTTTAACTTTTTGAAACATGATCATTACCAGCATATGATATGCATTTAATTTCTAGTTCAATTATAAACCAACATTTTTGTTTAAAAATTATGTTTTCTACTTAGTTACTATGTATTCTTTTCCAATGTTTAGGAATTCAGTTCAAGAACAAAAATCATAACTAAGAAAAAGTAAAAATTGCTTTCTAATGAAAAAATTTGGAAAATGATTTATGTTTAAATGTTTGTGTAAGTGTATAAAGTAAAATCAAACTGAAAAAAGAAATTATTGTACATTTAAATCAGTCTCAAGTGTGAAATCATGTTAAAAAAGTTTTTTGTCAGCATAATTCTTTTAAAATAAATTTCACTCGTATATAATTTCTAAAATTAAAAAAGTTCTTAACTAGTTTATACATCTAGAATTAAATATATTTTCTAATTATTACTTTTGATCATTTGATAGAGAGTTTGGGATTTTTTTTTGTTATGTGTATAAATATGTTGCCTAGATTTTATAAATAATTTTAAGCTATATATTTGTATTTGAATTGCGTAGTTTTCATTGTAATGTATATCTCTTATCATTCTACTATTTATTAATTTAATTTTAAAAAATTCAACTTTTTCACTATTGTATACAAGTGTAAAATCATTTGAAAATATTTATATAAATATTATTTCTTTCTTGATTAGGTTTTGAGCTAAAACCCTTCAGTTTTGGATCTCAACTTTCTACTCCTTTGAATACTTCTCACTCTTCTACTGCAGATTTTAAAAAGCTTACATTTAGGGAAAATAAAGCAACTGCTTTTTTTGCACTATTTGTAATAGAGCTTTTGCTCAGAAAGGAAATATGAAAATACACATGAGAACACATACTGGAGATCAGCCATTTGAGTGTCCAGTCTGTGGTAAAAGATTTGCGCATAAATCTAACATGAAAATTCATGTTTCATGAAAAATAATATTCTTATGGATCTTTTGCATTTCAAAGTTTAATCATAGTAGTATTCAATATTGATGGCATTTTTAAACTTTGTTTATCCCAGTAGTGTGTATTATAATGCATATTATATTGTAGCTTGACTATGATATCGAAGATAATTTCTATTTAGAATAGAAATGTATGTAAGAGATCTTAAATCATTGAAAATATTTTGAAATATGTAATGTTTTATGTGAATATTCTAGTTACAAGGTAATGTTATTATTTATATTACAAGATAATTTTTATAGAATTTTTGTTTCATAGATAACACTTTATTATCTGTAATAATAAAATTCAATATAAAATTTTTCAACATGTAAAATCTGAATGTCACTTAAAGAAAGAAAATTGTGTTTAAAAATTGAAAGGTAATATGTTGATAAATATATTAGAAGAAAATATTATGTAATTTGACAAAAATTACTTTAAAAATTGAAGAATAAGAACAAAATAATTTTATTATGACATTTGACCGTAATAATCCAGAATTAAAAGTGCAGAAAATATATTAAAAAAAAAAAAGAATTTGGCATTGTTTTTCATATAAGTAAGTCTTAAAAAAATTAGTCTAGATTTAAAAAAGTAAGTATGAACTTTTTGTGAGAAAGCATGTATTTTCAAAAAGAAATACAAATGCACAACCCCAGTAAAGACTGAGATTGTGCATTTGTATGTTTCAACAAGATTGCTATTTTTCATTTTAATTTTCTGATTTTAGGACATTTAAGTCATAAAATAATCATTTACTGTAAGACCTATTACATGAAAAAGAATCATTGTTGGCATTCTAGAAATGATTAATTAATTTAATTACTTCTAGCTTGCTGATCAATTCCTTATTGCAAACTGAAAAAATTAAATACTAAACTGTAATATTCTCTAGTTACACAACATGCTCTTATGTTGTTTTAATTTATAAAAATCTTATTAATGAGTGTAAGATTTTATTTTTATTTGTGTTTCATTAAACTAACTGAAATTGAAATGTAAAAGCTTCTAAATTTTGTTGTTGTTAGAAAATGAATCATGAAAATAGAAGAAAGAAAAGATAAATATATTCATTTAAAAAATACTGAAAATACCATTATAACTTTTTCATATTATAAATATCTGGTATGTTAATATTTCAAAACTTGGCTAAACCATTATTTTTTCTCAGTATTTTCTCCCATTCTTCATGCTGATTAGTCTGAAACATAATTTTTAGAATTCTAGAACTTTTCTTTTGATTCTTCATTTTATTGCATATTGCTTTTTGGACTACTTTTAACTTGCCAATGTTTGCTTCTGTTTTCAAATAAATTTGATATAAAATTTATAATTGACCTTATAAAAGTAATTTTTATCTCATTATATCATGTTTCACTATTCTCAAGAATATCTCATTATCTTTTTTTTTTTTAAAAAGAAAGGCATTTATTAAAGGTATCATAGATTCATTCAACTTGTAATTAAATTTAATGTAAAAAGTGGAACTTACTTATACATATATTAGTTGCTGATTATTGATCTGAGGGAGTTTTAAAAATTTTTGATTTGTAGCTTAAAGTATTTTGTTTCTAAACTAAACAGGTAAAGTTCTAGAAAGAAATAACACTCTATGCGTTATTTAGGAAAAAGCTTGTGAGTTATTTTCTTATTTAACCCCTTGACAGTTTAGAATGAGTCCAGCTCGCATCGAAACAGCATATCATAATGCGCATGGTTTAGTTCAGCTAGTCCCTAGCGATCTTTCTCTATTTTCGACCCTCCTACTTGTCAACCAATTTGTGTCTTTTCTTCAATTTCTTCTCGTCTAGACCACAGTTAAATCTTGTTTAGCGCAGCATAGCCACATCTGGCTTTTGTGCCAATAATCTTTACATTCACTCACTCATTAGTTCAGCTAGTATGAAAAATTCTGATCAAAATGGTTGAACCCAAACCTACTCATGCAGCAAATTTTTTTTGCCAGTGCTCATTGACGAATTGCGCTTATTCATCAATATTCTGTGTTGTTTTAGTTACAAGTGCTACCTACTCACAGAAATTTGCAAGTTTGATGGTATACAGGTAGCTGTAATTTTTGCATAATAAGGGTAAATATTACCTATCTACTTGCAGTTGGTCTAGTTATTTTTCTTGAGTAATTTGAAAGGGCCTGTGATTGAAATAGTTCAAAAGAATAAAGACTAAATAATATTTGAAGGTGATTATGCTCAATTCCATGTTTTTAATATGTATCACACATAAAGATTTTTTTTTTATTTAGTTTAGTTAAATGTTTCATATTTTAAAATTATGCATTAATTAATTTAGGTATTTAATTTACTATTTTAAAATAAGTATTTATCACTCACTGAATTGCTTAAAAGTGCAAATAATAGTTGTAAATGCTACAATTTTTCTTTTAATTTCTGATTTTTAATGTGATGATCCTAATTATTCTTAGAACTTATATTTTATTTTCTTAAATGTAGGTTTTAAGAAATTATTTCTTAAAAATGAATGGAAAATTATATGAACTTTTCATGTAACTTTTTCATGAATTACGCATAATTTTTTTGTTACCTCAATGATTTCTTTCATTCTGAAGGAGAAATAAGTTTTTATTTACACTTAGATTGTAATTGACAAATCTGTTCTTTTCATATTATAGTATTTTATTGGTTATATTAGTCATTTTAGGTAGAAATATCATTTTAGTGTTAATTTAGCAATGTTTAATAATAATTTTCCAGATATCACTAGAGATATTCATATTTATTTTCAATCTTTTAATCTATACATCCATTTTGTATATGGTAATTTCTAAAGGTAAAACTATCATCATCTAGTCAAAATATTAATTACAGTTAATTTTTATTCATTCTATCAAATAAAACCACTTGTTAATTAATATATATATATATATAACACATGGATCAATAAGTTCCGAGACTAACCCAGAGATGGCGCTCGTAGTAAACCAGTAACCAGGTCTTTCTAGAGTACTAACCTTTGCTTGAAACGTGTCAAAATTTTAAGTCGATCGGACCAGAAACAGCTGAGTTATCGAGGTTGGAGTAAAGTCATTTTGTAGTTTGTTTAAAAAATGGAAAAAACCGAGTTTCGTGTTCTGATAAAACATTGTTTTTTAATGGGTAAAAACACCGTGCAAGCGAAACAATGGATTGAAAAATGTTACCCGGACTCTTGTCCATCAAAAGCAACGATTTGTCGGTGGTTTTCCGAGTTTAAACGTGGTCGTACCGACACAAATGACGCGGAACGCTCGGGTAGACCTGTGGAAGCCGTTACACCGGAAAATGTGAGTGAAGTGACAAAAATTATTATGAAAGATCGTAAAGTGAAGCTCCGTGAGATTGCTGAGATGACACAGATATCATATGGAAGTGTATTTACTATCCTTCATGAAAAATTGAGCATGAAAAAGGTTTTTTCCAAGTGGGTGCCGCGATTGCTTTCGATGGAACAAAAACAGCAACGAGTCGATGATTCAGAAAGCTGTTTATTGCTATTTACTCGCAACAAAAAAGATTTCTTGCGTCGTTACGTGACCATGGACGAAACATGGATACATCACTACACTCCAGAGTCGAAGCGGCAGTCATCTGAGTGGCGCACAGCTGGCGAAAGCCGTCCGAAAACGCAGCAGTCAGCTGGCATCAGTTTTTTGGGATACGCATGGCGTGATTTTCATTGACTACCTCGAAAAAGGTAAATCGATCAACAGTGATTATTATATTGACTTGCTGGTGCGTTTGAAGGAGGAAATCGCAAAAAAAACGACCGCCCATGCAGAGAAAAAAAATCCTTTTTCACCAAGACAATGCACCCTGCCACAAGTCAATGAAAACAATGGCAAAATTGAACGAATTGGGCTTTGATCTGCTTCCCCACCCCCCATACTCGCCAGATTTAGCCCCCAGTGACTACTGGCTCTTTGCTGATCTTAAAAAAATGCTCTAGGGAAAAAGATTTGGCTCAAATGAGGAGGTCATCGCTAAAACTGAAGCTTATTTTGAAGCGAAAGATAATTTTTTTTATAAACATGGTATTGAAAAATTGGAAAAGCGTTGGAACGATTGTATCACCCTAAAAGGTGATTATGTTGACGAATAAAAAAAATTTTTGCAAAAAAAATGTTTTCAATGTTAGTCTCAGGACTTATTGATCCATTTGTTATTTGATATTTCATAGTAGCAATTATTTAATTTCAGTTGTAAATGAATTCCATTGCAAAATTAGTTTATATGATTTCATGTGAATCACCAAAATTTCAAACACTTAAATAGCAGAATTTTTGGGCTGAATTCCTGAAACTACTGGATAAAATTTGACCTCTTATATACTATAATTGAAATTTAATATCAGTTATGTAATTATATATTGTGAAGAAATATTTGTTTATTTATAATATCTAAAAGCAGTTCATTACCTTAATATTGCTTCTGGATTATTTCATGAAAAACTGCAATATTTGTAACATGATTTTTTTTTCATTGTGGTATATATATTAATTCTTTTGAAATATTTTTCTATGTAATCATTTGTTTTAAAATTAATTATATTCAATTTTATTTTAATAAGGCGAATGGAAAAATATAGTAATCTTCCAAATGTTTTTGTTTATCAAATATATATAAAATTTATATAGTCAAATTTTTAAAGCATACAATATCATACTAAGATTTTAAAATTATTTTTAACGTGGTTTAAAAAATACTGTCTTGATATAATATTAATATATTTATTTATATAAAATATTTAGATAATATTATAGAATGTCAAGTTTTTTATACATATATATTGCGTGGCTGTTATGAATTCATAGTCATTTACTAAAAATAACCAAGTAAATCATCCAGCACAATGAAAAATGATTTCATTGAGTTGCTAAATATTAGTAAATAATGCGATATAAAAACCAACGTTTTTATATGGTGGCAAAGTTTATTAGAGAAAATTATTAAAATATTAGTTAAAACTGTTAGTTATTTTTAACTTTAAAATTTACTTAAAAAGAGACATTTGTGAGAGTATTAAAAAATTCATAATACTCATAAAATCAAAACATGCATTTGAAAGTCATTCTATTAAAAAAAGAATGGGAACCAGAATTCAGAAAAAAATTATTGTGATAAGACACAGCGCCAAATATTGGAAACTTTCTTTCTTGCGAATGATTACTGACTAAAAGTCAGCAACCCTTACTATCTCGGAGATAGTATCTCCCCTTTGTGAGTACAAAAGGTTTACGATACCTCATGTGGTGTGGGGAGTGCCCTGTGCTCCCAGAGGGGGAAAGAATTTTTTTCCTCAATCCTAAAAGCGCCGAGAGGAAAGAATATTTTGACTTATTAAAACTATTGAAATATGAGTTAAAACTTGTCGCAAACGTCTAAATATTGCATTGTTAGGTGAGTACGAACGATTCCCAAAATTTCAAAGCTCTAGCTTGATGGGAAGTTGGTTAAATTAACGATTGAAAATTTGATGACACACACACACCAAGTGAAATTCAGAAAAACGTTGTAAAATAAATATTATCAGTCGTCATTTACACAATCACTTATTTCAATTTTTAATAATTATGTTTAAATGTTTTTGCTATGAAATTAAAACATAAATAATTTTTACTTTTTGCTCATTAAAAATTACTTCCAAGTGTTATTCTCATCTTTTCTTGAGTAAGATGGTATTAAATATCCCCCTTATATTAAACTAAAGATTGACAATTTCATTTTTGTGCTTTTTTTAAAAAAACATTCTTATTGCTACGAGTTCAAGTATGAAATTAAAATAATTTTAAATTGAGTACCTATGTATAAGAGCAAAGTTTTATTCTGGTAATTTATTATCGGTTATTCTTTAAAAATATTTTATTTAATCTTTACTCTTATTGAAAAAATAACTAATAGTATCGAAAGTAGAATAAAATTATATACGAAATTCTTTATATATATATTAACATTTTTTCTAAAAAAAAATCATATCTCTTCTTGTTTTGGAAACTATATGATTCTTTGCTGTTTTCAAATGGGAAGGACAAATTGTTCTTCCAATGAAATGATCTTTATTACATTTTGTTAAAATAAGTGAATATGTGTTAACTGTTATTTTAAAACATTTCTTCCCTGATATACATTATTTGTAAAAGTCATTAGGATAGAACATATGTGTATTTCAGGTACATTTTATTATTTTATAGATTAGTAAGTGAACAATAGACATTCAATTATAAAGTGAAGAAAATTTGAGTATTTTTGAACATATATCCATTCTAAATAATATTCCAATGCCTTTTATTTCCATAGTTTAAGTTTCTATAATTTGCATTAATTTTAAAAATTTAGAAAATAATAATAATAAAAAATTGTAAACTTTAAGTTTTGATTTGAAATGCTTAAGTTTAAAGAATGAGAAATTAGAATTTTTTTTTTTTCATGTCATATTGCTAATTTTTGATGCATATTTGTTGCATAAGAAGAAAGAAAGCAATAAAATGTTTTTAATTTATGTCCCTGCCCCTATTCTTGGTTTTGTTATTTGTGAATTACATATTTCAATTTTGTTTTCCAAAGAAGCCATTCATTTTTAATTTGATTTTAGATTTTTGTTTGTTTTAGTTGCAGAGATTCTTCTACCTTTCTTTCAGTGGTCAATCATCATCTTAAAATTTTATTGCTGTTTTTAAAATAGTAATAAAATTTGAATTATTACATTTTTCAATTTATTCTTTATAGAAGGACCTAAGTATTACTCCATAACTACGAGTTCAAGTGAAAAATTATTTTGTCTTATTTTATGTCTAATTGAGAATATTGTTTTATAATTTAAGGGGTTAAAAATTTAAAAAGGTAATGTTAAATTTTTTTAAAAAAATTTGATACAATGTATAGCAAATGAAAAATTAATAAATTGAAATATATTTGCATAAGAATGTAATAATTTTCCAATGAAATAAATATAATACATGTAAATCATTAAATATCTTTTCTAGTTGTACATATTTTAATGCAATGCTACATTTGTAACCTTATATACTGTATATTATACATAAATTGTTTGTGTATTGAATTAGAAATAAAAATCTGGAAAATATTATTTTCTTGATCATTTGTATCTATTTTTGTTTTCTTCCTGAAAAACAATTTTCAATTTGAATTCATTGAGATGAATATTTTTATGATAACATGCATATCATTGTACAATTAAGTAAGACATATTTATGAAAAACTGTGATCACATTTTTATTAAACTGTTTTGAAATGAAGTATTTATAAGTTAAGATTTAACATTTTTACTGCAGTAAATATATTTCTCAGAAATGACTTTTTGTATAGCATATATATTTCTACAAATTATATTTATATAAATTTTCATAGATAGTATTGCTTATAACATGAATTTAGTTGTATTCCATAATTGTATTTTAACTTAGCATAATATATTTTTTCACCTCATTAATATTTTTTTATATTTAAAATAGTTTCTTGGAATTATTTAAAAATTAGGCTATTTTTTAAATTTGCTATGTTATTTTGAATTTCTTTTAAATGGGTGATTTAAGGTAATATACGTTTATTTCATTGTTTGCTAAAAAATAAAAGTGAATTCAAACAATAGTTTTTTTCTTTCCCATCTCTAATTCAAAGCAATAATAAATATAGCAAATTGATAACTATAAATCTTCAATCAAAAATATGGTACACATATTTTTAACAGTGCAACTAAGAAACTTTAGCTCGTCTGTTTAAAAGATTATAATAAATCGACACATTTGCATATATTTGATTATTAAAGCTCTTAATATTTTATTTTCCTTTCGTTTAGTTGTAGAGGTTCTGACTGAGTTATATGATCTTCGAAGAGATGGTTACTTTTGCAGAATTTGTTCCTTCACCAGACCCTCATTATCTTCTCTGAAAAAGCATTTACTAACACATAATGTAGGACGTCCATATAGTTGCAAAGTCTGCAATAAAAGCTTTACCCTCAAAGGAAATCTAAAGACTCATCTCAGGATGCATACTGGTGAAAGACCTTTTGAATGCAGTGTGTGCAAAAAAAGATTCACTCGCAAGTATAGTATGAAAGTTCATTTTATGATCCATAACAGGTGATTAATATCAAACTATTTTTTAAAACCAGAATGAATGTTTTTTTTCAGACTTCAGTTGAAAGTTCAACAGTAAAATAGTATAAAATCAAAACTCATTTTATGACTTAATACAAATACATCACCAGTTACTTTTTAAAGTAAAAATGAGATATTTCAATGGAAATACATTAATTTTTTTTCTTATTGAGTGGAAAACTCAAATATAAAAAAAGTACTTAGGGAGAAAATTTTATACATTGTTTATGTAAAATGAAAATTTTTTTGTGTGTATTTATATGTTGTACGAATTTAAATGAATGTTGGATGAAAATCTTTTATAGCAAATTTTATTACAGTTTTGTATGTTATTTTTTAATAAAAATATTTTTAAATGGTTGTTATCAAGGTATATTTATTTAGTTTATATCTGTATGGTATTTTGGTTTTTGCTAAGAATATTTTAACATACTAAAAATAGACATAAGTTATGAATATAAAAAGTAGTTTTCATTATTTTACTAGGAAGTAAACTGGAAATAGAAAATGAGTTATTGGTTAGGAAACTCAAGAATTTGAAAGGATCCAAAAAACTGTACACTCTCAGATATATTATTAGAATCATTTGTGCACTTATATATTAAACTAAGTTTCTGAATATTAATGTATACAATATTATATATATTATCTTGCTTATATGTTGTTGTAGTTATTATTTAAATGAATACAGAAGGCGTGAAATCTTTAAAGTTGATTTTTTTTTTACTGTAGTTTTTATAAATTTTTTTTAAATCTTATTTATTCACAAGAACAATTTGTATTTTACTATGGAAAGCTTAGATAAATATGACAAAACAAATTTTTTTTTGGAAAGACAAAAATAATGAAAAAATTATGTAAATCTGTTGTGCATTCTCTCTATTGCATACAAAATTCATTATTTTTTTATATGAGATGTATTATGAAATGAAGTTTTATCCCATCAAAATGATATTTTTTTGTGTTATATTGTGGAGAAATGAAACTTTTCTGCATGTTAACAAATATTTCATTATTACATTCAAGATTCATTATTACATTTTGGTTAAAAATACACATTAATTCTTTAAAATAGATGTATATGAATAGGAACTTCTCTTTTACAGTATATTGAGATTGAAGAAAACTTACTTGGTTTTGAATGGTGATCAGATGATGAGGGTAACACCTGAACTAACATCTTATTTTCTCACAAAAAGCTATTTCAGCAGTTTGCAATTTTTGAAAATTAAAAATGTTTCAATTTTTTTTATTAATGAATGTAAACATTTATTTATTTCTGAACAACATTTAGGTAACAATGGAAATATACCTATCTAATCTAACTAAATAATATAAATTTGTTACATCTCCCCCTCCTTTTTCAGTCATTGTAATAATTTTAAATCACACAAAGTTTACTGAGATTTATTTAAAAATAATCTTTATTCAACAAAAATTTTGTTCAAAATCATACCAGGGTGTGCAGATTAATTTTAACCGCCACTAGAACGACTCAGAAAAAATAACTATATTGGATTCAATAACCTAAACTATATACTTGAGTAGTCGAATATGAGAAGAAAGAATTTTTTTTCTGCTTATTGTTCAAAATATTTATGCTCACTCTGATGAATTGTAAATTGTGTAAGATAATTTTTTTAAAAAAAAGAATTTATAAATATTTAATGGATCAAGTTTCTCATACAGAGCAAATAGTCTCCATAACTATTAATTGACTTATTCAACAATTGTATTATATATTTTTTTATGGTTTTCCCATTGTGTAACATAACTATAAGCTCTTTGTTGTTTGATAATTTTGAAAAATTATTGAAATTTATTATACTTGAATCTTAAAAATACAATAAAACATAAACATATCTGTATGCACAATGGAAGATAGCATAAAATAATAGGTAAAATAATTCCATTAGTTGGTGTGAAACACACATTTTCATTTTACGTATATACAAACTAATGATTAAAAAAAATTAAATTTGTGAGTGAAAATAAATTATCTGATTTTATATGGTAGCAATAATGAATAAATATAAAAAAATAATTGTCATACAAATAAGGCACATTTTATTTTAAATATTGACTAGCCCTTTTAAAAGTACTGTTATAGCTTCTTCAGATCAATGTTACAAGAAAACATTAAATTCTTTTAGACTGAAATGTAATAAATTGATGCTAAGATACAATATTTTAATAATGATGATTATTTGAAAAACCATTCTCAATACATACTATCAATATTTACTTTTTCATTGATGTTAGCATTTTTTTCACTTTTCTTGAGCTGTATTTTATAGATTTCATGACACCTAAGAGAAAATATTCTATTATCAATAAAATGATGCTCAATTCAAGAACAATGATATAATGCTTAATTTAAAAAACTTATTAAAGACAAATAAAATAAATTTTTAATTACTTCATAGAATTTACAACAAAACATAAAATGGGTGATTAATATTTCTGCTTAAATAAATCAATAATTAAAAAATGCTCAAAAGTTTTAATGTAATTATTTTTACTGTATAAAATAACTTGTCACACATTCGATATTAAAATGAAATTCACTTTAACCAAGATTATTTTTTTAAGATATGGAAAATTTACAACATAAGACATCACATATTTGTAATTAAAATTAAATTTGATTTAACCAAAGGTTATTTTTAAAAGATATTGAGATTGATTGGTTTTTTTAACATTGCATTAGAAGCAACATGAGAGGTATTGGTGATGGACAATAGTCAAGTGACGAGGATGACACTAGAGCTGCCATCTCCCACACCATGCCAATGGGAGAACTTTGAGCATCGACAGATTTAACGTGCATCAGCACCAACTTCCTCGAATCCACAACTCAACAAAAACTACCAGCTGTGAGTTTGTGACCATGACTGCTAGGCTACCATAGCCACTAAAATATATTGGAAATTTACAGCATCAATCATGTAGATTGTAAAACACATTAAACTAAAGTTAATGATGATTTTAATTCAGACATTCAAAATCTTGTTTCTCTTAGAAATGAGATTTTGTCATGTATGAGTATGTGCATATATATGTTAAATGGGACTTCTAAATGACTTCCAGTGGACTTTTTCTTATAAAATGGCCTTATTTTACATATTCTCAGAACTCGGCAAATGCAAAATATGTTAAATAAAAAAAAAAATTATTCATATAAATAAACTGAAATACATTATTTCTAATTAGCACCTAGAATAATTATACAAAATTCATTTATAAATTATTATTTCTTTGTTGAGGAATGTAACTTTTTATTCTGTTTAATAATAATTTCATTCATATTATAAGCAGTTTTGATGCATTTTGTCTAATTCAAAAATTTTTAAATTCCAATAATATCAATACCTTTAAAAAACATATTGCTTCTTTAAATTTCTTTTTAATTTGAAAAATAATTATTCTATCACATAGTTATCACATTATTATAACAAGTCATACCTGTAATTCTATCACACTATAACGTTATAACAAGTCATAACTGTAATGGATTCAGACATCTTCTCAAATCACAAAATAAATTTATTTTTGCACACAATGTCTGTAAATTTAACCAAGGCCGCGTTAGCCTAGTGGCCGGCGGTTTCGTTCAGTCACGGGTTCGATCCTTGGTCGCCAAAGACCCGCCGTGTTGCCGGGGCTGATGCACGTTAAATCTGTTCAGGGTCCAAAGTCCTCCCATTGGTGTGGTGTGGATATTAGGAGAAGGGGGTGCCAGATCAGGTGTCGTCCTCGTCACTTGACCATGGTTCAAAATTATGAGGTTCGTCACAAATAGCCCTTGTGTTGCTTCTAGTGCGACGTTAATAAAAACTAAACTAATCTGGAAATTTAATCAGAAATGCCATCAGATTCACTTTTCTTAACATTTATTAATTCATGACAACCTTTTATCTTTATTTCATAGTAATGTGAAAGCTAAAGTAATAAGATACCAGGTAATGAAAATAAGATATTAGATAAATATAATATATATATCTAATATCTTATTTTTAATCTAATCTTACAAAAATATAATATATCTAATTTCTTATTTTAATCTGATCTAATATCTTATAAAGCTAAATATAAGATATTAAATAAGATTAAAATCTACATCTAATTGAAAATACAAGATGCTTGTACAAAACTACTGCAATAAATAAGAGAAATCAGATGAATCAAGTTTGAAAATTTTGATTTTAATGAACATTTCAGATTATATTTGAATGAAATTTTAACCCATAACAATCCAAAAAAATTCTTAAAAGTTTGGAAAGAAGTAATTCTAAAGATGTAAAAAAATTAATTTGTTTACAAATATTATTAAAAATGATATTTTAATAAAACTGTCAAATTTTTAAAACGTTTTTCTGAATTTCACTCGGTGTGTGTCATCAAATTTTCGATCGTTAATTTAACCAACTTCCCATCAAGCTAGGGCTTTAAAATTTTGGGAATCGTTCGTACTCGCCTAACAATGCAATATTTAGACGTTTGCGACAAGTTTTAACTAATATTTCAATAGTTTTAATAAGTCAAAATATTCTTTCCTCTCGGTGCTTTTAGGATTGAGGAAAAAATTTATTTCCCCCTCTGGGAACACTGGGCACTCCCCATGCCGCATGAGGTATCGTAAAACTTTTGTACTCACAAAGGGGAGATACTATCTCCGAGATAGTAAGGATTGCCAACTTTTAGTCAGTAATCATTCGCAAGAAAGAAAGTTTTCAATATTTGGCGCCATGTCTTATCACAATAATTTTTTCTGAATTCTGGTTCCCATTTTTTTTTTAATGACTTACAAACTTTCAAATGCATGTTTTGATTTTATGAGTATTATGAATTTTTTAATACACTCACAAATGTCTCTTTTTAAGTAAATTTTATAGTTAAAAATAACTAACAGTTTTAACTAATATTTCAATAATTTTCTCTAATAAACTTAGCCACTATATAAAAACGTTGGTTTTTATATCGAATTATTTACAGAATCAAGCAATATGTAGAATTAAGTATCAATATATTGCATCACATACATAGATACATAATTTCTAAAAAAACATCTTTTTTATATGCCAATTTTTGAAGAAAAAAAATTTCTTTAGAATATAAATTATTCCCTCTTTTCCTTTATTTTGAGGATTGTACTCCTTGCTTACATCTATTCACTATTCATCGACTATAATTTCTTAAAAAAAACCAAATGATAATATTTAAAGTAAACAAAATTTCTTAATTTACAGATCTTACAATTATACATTTTATTTCTTACAGTATATTTTTATCTTTAATATTTTCTTGATTTTTGACATGCATTGAATTCCATGATTATTGCTGAAATGTTACATGTAATCTCATCCAGACTTCAATAGGAAAAATGTATAATTGACTTCTCTTGAGAATTGGTTTAGTCTTTTTTATTATTTCTTTAATTGAACATGGATTTTAAAACTTATTCCACTCGGATAAAATTAGTTTTATTGTTAGTGATCAAACTGATACAAATTGGGAGTATCGATATATCATTCATCTTAAAGGAGGGTAACAAATTCATAGATTTTTTTAAATAAAAATGTTGTAATGAAATGATATCAATAAAGGTAAGCCATTTTTTTTTTTTTTTTTGTTGAAAATAACAATTAATTACAAATTTGAACTCAATTTCCACACTTTGAAAAAGCAATTGGATTGGTTGAAGTATACATTACTTTTCACTGATTTTTACATTGGATAATATTGAAGAAACTTCAGTTATGTTATAGAGAGTACTTGTTACTGATATATCATATCAGGTATAAGAAAGAAAATATTTGATTCTATTTGTATATGTCTATGCACACTGAATCATATATTTCTTTTTTAATTGTTTTGCTTATGACCAATATCATACTTCAGTAACAATCACTGCTTGTAACATTATATAGTAAATGTATGAAAGCAAAGAAGTAATTTAAACATATTGAAATTTTTCTTTGAAAATAGACTGGATTTTTAATGTGCCCAAATAACTATGAAATTTCCATTTTTTTTTTTTAAAAAAAAACAGAATTTCTCAAAAAAATAAATTTTTTTTATAAATACTAATTTATTAACTGATATGAAATCTTTTGATTTTCTTCACAGATTAATTATAATATTATTTAGTCTCTATACACTATATACCTACCAGCTGTTAAAATACCTTTGACACTTTGTGTTATACTGGACCACCATGTGATATCTTGAATAGCTACAACAGTAATAAACAGATTAGATAAAAAAAAAAAAAAAAAAAATTAAATTTTATTTAAATGGCCCACCAAATATAATAATAAAAACTTAAAAAAATAAAAAAAAATTTAAAAAAAAAAAAAAAAAAAAAAAATTAAACCTTATTTCTGTATGAAATGAAACATAAGAAAAAATAGTTTTAAAAATCAAATATAATTATAACAAAAGCAAATCAATTATAACTATAACTCCAGTGTTTTCTGTCAGTTTAGTAAATTTCACTATAATTTTTCAGTTCTAAATTCATGACATGCCACAAACACATTTATAAGCATAAGTTTATACATGTACATTTTTGCAGTTTTACAATATCTTATTTAACTAAACTAGTTAAATTTTTAACAACATTATAACATTTATATTTATTAAGAAGCATTTCATATCAGGAAAAATACTTACAAACTTAAAATACACATATTAATTTCTGGAACCATATTTGCTATTAAATAAATTGAATATGAATTTTATATGAAAGATATTATAGTGTTAATCAGTCACAAATGAAATATTTTAAAACACTTATTTTCCAACTGTTTGTAAATGTCTTTTTAAATTCATTATTAGATGAATATCAAAATGTATTTATTCACATTATGAAATGTTGAAAAACTATACTTCAATTATATTGAAAATTTTAAATTAATACCATGTATCAATCAATGCAAAACAAATTCAATTCCTCCTGAAATATAATTTTATATTATTAGATATTCATTGTAGATTATGCATTAAAAATAAAATATAATTTCACACAATTTAAAAACAAAACGAAAAGTAAAAATTTCTATAATTTTTATTACCATGGTTATCTTTATTATCTTTCACAGAACAAAGAGTATTACAAATTTCAAAAATCTTATTATTGGTACTTTTCAATCAATAAGACACTAATTAGTTCCAAACATCAACCTTTAAGGAATGTATGACTATTTTACTAAATATAAAATAAGTTTAAAACCAAAAATTTCATTAAAAAAATGTAATATTAATTTTTTTATTGCTGGGTAGATGTTTATTTTTAATACTTATTCGCTATGACACCACTCTATAGTCACCAATGAAATGCAAGATTAACACAATTAACATAAAATTATGACTGGTACTCCAGGAAGTGAAATCAATCAATGAAATTGAAGTATCAATTTTCATTTACATATTACTATACATTACCTTTCTTAACCATGTCACTACATTCAGGGTCATGTGCAAGAGATTCCAAAACTTCTTCTAAATCTCTGTATCTGCCATCTTTATTCCATTTTACCAGTAAGTTATGCTGAACTGTTTTTGGAAGCAGATTTAAATGATGTAATGTAGTAGCAGAACTACCATCTTGCTGGCAATATACAAATATAATGTAATGTAACAATACTTATAATAATTGAAAAAATTAACATGTATCCATTAGTAAGTCAGTAAACATATGTAACTATAGAGCAATGTATCTATAAATTCAAGATAAATATTAAAATAATATATTAATTAAAGCATGATCAAGATGTAGGTTGAAATGTTTATTTTAGTGGTAGATTTTTATGATATAAAATAGTCCCACTTACAAATAAGCATATTGTATTACTTTTCTCCTTGTCATTTTTAAACATGATGTTCCAACCTGTAATCCTTCTGATTTTAAATTCAATCTTTATGATACCTTTAATTTTATATAGGTTGATTTGAACAAAGGTCACTGAACAATACAAGGGTTGTTGGCAGTCGACTTTATAAATTAGAACTTCCGTCAATTTTAGCTGATATCTCAATTCTTTAACTTCCATAGAATGATTCTGATCAAGTTCTATTCAACCGCACAGACTTGTTGTGCAGAATAGTGTAATCAGAACTAGAATCCACAACTCAACTTAAACATAGCCAGGCACTAAGCTTGTAATCATGACATCTCAGTTAGTGTGGCTTTCATTTAATAGCAGTTTCTTTTTAACTATATGAAATTTTTTTTCCTCATTTAAAAGAATTAAGTAAGTTAAAGAAAAAGCATTGTCTAAAATTAATTTAATGCAAGATGTTATGAAAATTGGAGAGAAAGGAGACACAGTACAGCATATAGTACATTTCCTGACGAAATCCGAAACAAATAAACTAATAAATACTTATACTACATAAAGCAGGCATTTACAATGAATTCAGTATAACAATAAGAAGAAAAACATTAAAATTAACTGCAGGTTCTCTTTCTCAATTTTCATCAATTCTTAAGTATTGAGCTACAATCTATTTCAGTCATGCTGAAACTAAGGTCAAGGAAGATACCTTTTCAAGATACTTATACAGCTTTTCAGCATAAGTTTTAAGTTATTAAAAATTTCATTGAAGATTTTTTTCAGACTCATAAATGAAATTTAATGATAACAAATTTTAAAATCTTACTCTATAGTTCAAAATTAAAAATACTTTTCAGAAACCTACTTTACCACAAGACAAAAGCAATTTTATACATAAAAAGACATATCAAATCATTCCCTTTAGAGCCCTCCATGTTCCTCTTCATTTAAGGTAAACATTACCATAGATTAAAGCAAATATTAATTCACAAATAATTATAATAAATAAAAATATTAAAAGAACATAATTGGGTATATTTTGAATAATTAATATTTAAATTTTTTTTTTTGAAAAGTAACAAAAATTTACTATCCACAATACATGTGTAGAGTTAATGATCAAGTTCTATCAACTTTTATTTAAAATTGTGGTTGTTTAATTTTATCTCAATTAATCTCTGTAACATAATGGAAACTAGCATTTCTAACAACAAGAGTTATAAACAATTATATAAGAAATATTCTGAACAAATTTAAATATCAATGTATGATTCAAAAATAGTTTAAACATCCAAAACTTTACTTCAGTTGTAAGCTATTAATAATTAAAAATAATTCCTATTAAAAAGAGAGAGAAAAAATAAAATGCAAGAATAATAGAGTAAAAAGGACAGTTTACATTAAAATAATCAAATATTAGCATATAACAAACATTACTTCGATTGTAGAGTTGCTTTGATTCCAATGAAGTTGTGGCATTAATTTCAGTTGGTTTGCATATAAATTACGAAAATGAGGTATTTGATTTTTCACAATATTTTTTATCTTTTGTTTGTCTTCTCCAAAATACATTCTAAAATCTCCTAAATGAATAAGCAAACAAATTTTATAAAAAGCCTATTAGGCATACAAAATTTTATCATATATACAAATTAATATTGCAACAGTGGTGATCTAAATTGTGCATTTAAACAACTTTGAATAACTTTTTAGATTCACTTTTATCCTCTATAGTTTCATTTAATACAACTTTATTCTTTTCCATAGGTTCTGCTTCTTTAAGAAAGCCTACATTCATTTCCTGAATTGGATTTAAAGTATTCTACTGATTGAAATGAATTGCACCTTTATTATGAAGCCTGATCATTTTCTTGATTAAATTAGCTCTCATAGTTTAAAGATTTGAAATGATGTTAACATTCCCACCATGTATAAAACTAAATAAAATCTTTTTTATTATTAAATAGCAAACTTGAAGAGAATGGAATAATTTCCAGCTTGGGAAGGGTTGAAAAAAAGCATTGAAGAGAATGGAATTAAAACAATAAATTTAACAGAAGCAGAATGTAAGTGCAAATTGCAATAAAATTAATGAATTTATCGTAGCTCCAATTTAATCAGATTCCAAGTACAATTGTATCATATTATAAGATGAAATTCACCTGATCTCCAGCTAATTTAATAAATATCTTCTGTTGAGTAAACCAAGAATATATATAAACATATAGGTATCTGTTTTATTTTATTTTTTTATACTTATCTTTAGGTTTTTTCTCCTTTTCTATTTATTATTTTCATTTTAAATAAAAAAGATTATGATTTTTTATATAGTTTTTCCTAATTCTGATAGATGTCATTGCTATCCAGTTCTGCTTTTTAATGTCCACCTCTCCTAATTTGGTGTTAATTCTATAATTTCATTATTTGATCTTGTTTAGTTTTTATGTTTAAGCATTTTACTTATATTTTATAAATATTTCATTCTTTGATTATGAGATTTATCTTCATTAAATTTTTTGTTTTCCATTGGTACTTTTCTCAAATATTTCTGCTTTTTTTGTAGCTTAAATCTTTTGAATTTATGATCCTATAACCATTTATTATATAATATTTTACTGTATGGGATAAAGTGAGGCCTTAAAATCTTGATTAATTGAGTGGAAACTGCCTTAAGCCAATTGCAGAATTAAAAATGTTATAATCAATTATCTTATTGGTTTTCATCTATCTATTTCTTTATTTTTTTCAATCTGTTTTGTTGTACATCTATTAAGTTCTTTTTCCAATTTACTTTTCTTAACCTCATCTATAGGCATATAATTCTTGCAATATTTTTACTTATTCATTACTGTGCACCAAATTACACATAACAAGAATAAAGTATAATGCTCCTTTTTTCCCTTTTTAATTTTATCCCCTCAATCTTGTTTTCTGACACAAAGTTTCTTTTTTGTAATTTTAAATTATTATTTAATATTTTTGAATCAACTCCTCTGCTCTGTACTAATGATGTTGACTTAATAATAAATTAGAAATATGAATTGATTGTAGAAAATTATTTTCCTAATGGACTGTTTCTGCGTATCTATAATTTGGATTGTGCTACATAAATCAAGACAAGTGGTTTTTCTACATATATACATATAAGATACAAATTCATAGGATATTTTCACAAACCACTTTTAGATAAGAATAAGAAAAAGTAGAATCAATAAAGCAAAGAAAACTACATTAAATTGAACAACAAAAATAAATATGGACTTCAAAGCATTATAACACAATTCAAATTAATGCAGTTAATTTTTAACTAATTACATAAAAAATAAATGAATTAACATAACTCAAAGATTTAAATTAATTTATAATATTTGTTACGTTACAATGCAAATATGCTACATATTTAAAAAAAAAAAAAAAAGAAAATCAAATAAATAAGTATTTATTTTATTTCATTTCAGTACTTAAATCGTAAAGATTTTGATCAGGAAAATACAAATAGTTAAAGAAAAGATAAGAATAAGTATTACATGCAGTAATACATTCTAAAACGATTTTCGGAAAAATGAATATGTAACTGAAAGCAGAAAATAATACATTTATTCATCAAAATATACTCTATCATTACTTAACACCTTCTTCCATTAGTCAAGAAGTTGACATATGCCAACAGTGTAGAATGATTCATACTATGACAAAATGAAGTTTTCTACCCACTTTCTTACTTTGCCAATTGATCGGATATGTACAGAAGATAAAGCATTGTATATTGCCCAAAACAAATGATAGTCTGAAGGGGCTATGTCAGGGCTATAATGCCGGGTATTCCAAATCTCCCAGCTAAGTGTTACTGACATATCTTTGACTATTTTTGCAACATGAAACCTTGTAGCAATTTCAAGAGGCAATTTCCTGGTTCAGTTGCAGCAATTAATGCTTGTAGTGTTCAGAAGTTATATTTACCCTGGGCTCCAAAAGTTCACATCAGAGCACATCCTTCATATCCTACCAAAAACATAGGGGAACTTTTTGCAGTGAAAGATTCGTTTCAGCATTGATGTTGTTGTTTCAGCAGGATTCACCAAGTAGTTTTGCATTTTGAATTATCATAACACATCCATTTTTCATCTCCCATCATGAGTTTCCAAAAGAAAGATTTTCTATATAGCCTGTTTAGCAGATCCATGCACTTTCAAGACATGTTTATCCTTGTTTCTCTGGCTCAATACATGTAGCACCCATCTTCCTGTTTTTGAATCTTTTCCATTGCATTTAAGTGATAAGAATTTTTTTTGTGATGAGAGGTTCTATATTCTTGATTGCTAATATCAAAATGACCATTTTTAAAACATTGAAACTGAAATTGCCACGTGCTGTTTGATACAATTTCCTTCTTGAGAACAAATCAGATTGATTGGCAAGCTTTTTCAGCTCGTTCTCCCAGATGAAATTCATACTGAATGCCGTAATTATTGTATGACATCTTTCACCTTTGAAATTTCAATTTTACTTTCCCCTT
This sequence comes from Nephila pilipes, assembly GCA_019974015.1. Taxonomy (NCBI): domain Eukaryota; kingdom Metazoa; phylum Arthropoda; class Arachnida; order Araneae; family Nephilidae; genus Nephila; species Nephila pilipes. Next base: position 337,783 of record BMAW01104401.1, on the reverse strand, counting down.
TTTCCCAGCATCTGTGTTGGTTTGATAACTCCAAATTTGTTTCTAACGCGACATAATTGCAGTGTACTGATTGGTATGCTATTTCACAGTAGATGTCGAAAAAAACTATCTTTACAATTTCTTATAACACCTAATAAAATAAACTATAAATTTAAATAAAAGAAATATTAAATAAATACAAAAGTGAAAACATCATTTTTTTTCAATTTAATTTACCAGCATATGATAAATCTGCAATTTTATGATATAACTGCTCTTCTGTGAAATTTTCAGGTAAACATAATAATGAAGCATGTAGTGCACTTTGTAAGTTAGTTAGCAATGCTTGATACATATCAGTATTTTCTACTTTCTTCAATACTTTTACCTAGACAAAAATATAAAAATAAAAATGAAGACAATTGTAAGCTTTTGACATATAATTTCAACAAAACTTATATCTAAGCAATTTGCATAATATTAATTATGAAGTCTGTCTATAAAGTAAAGGGACTGACTAAAAAAAGGATATTTATTTATAATTTATGGTAAATCTATTGTCTCTTACAATTTATTCCCCAATTAACTCACACTGACCTATTCTTATTTCCTATTAATCAGAAGTATGTTGCAATACACTTACTGATAACAGTTTTAAAAGCTGATTTTTTTTTTCTCTTTTTTTGCTAGCAATCAGCATTACTACAAAAAAGTTTTGATTAAACAGACAAGATGAATAAGTGGGGAGAGAGAGAGAGAGAGAAAAGAAAATGCACAAAACTCTGGCAAAATGGTTTCATTTTGCATCGAAACAATGTTCCTTCATGCACAGTGCTCTTTTTCAAGCAGTTTTTGGTTAAGAAATGGATTGCAATTCCGAAACATCCTCCATGCTCCCTTGATTTAGCCCCCTATGACTTTTTAATTTTCTCCAAAACAAAATCTATCCATGAAATCCATTTTGAGTCAATGGAGGTTATTACGCAGAAAATGTTACAGCTATGAAATCAATTATCAGAAAATGATCTGCCACACACTTTTGACTAGAGAAAAATAAAAATGAGTAGATGTGTCATTGCTCTTGAAGGAGACTAGCAATAGATTTTCCATACATTGTAAGTAAATCTCTTTTTTATATAGACTGACAGTCTTTATAAAGCCAGTCATGTTACTTCACAGACAGACATCATATGTCTATGTAATTTCTATAAAATTCAGTATGTTAGAATTTTAAATTTAAACATCATTGACCATGCGAAATTAAAAGTCAAAATGAAATTTATTTGAAATATGGAAAGCTATGAATAACAAAAATAGTTCAAGCCAATAAAATAGTTTTCATTTTTTGAAAACAAACAAGCAACATTAAAAGAAAACTAGTGTATATGAAACAAAAATATTATATTAATACTATGGAAGAAAAAAAGATATTAGAGATAAAAATTACTTTCATGAAGTTTTAAAAGTTTCATAAAATTTTACATGGATCTAATATGATAAAAGAAATGGATAGCAAAAGATTCACTAGTTATACTAAGAATTGATATCAAAGATGATAAACAGGAATATTCTTTCAAAATCAATTATAAGTTAATTTAAACCTCTATTAATAAAACAATTTAAAAATCAAATTTTATACAAGCTATGTATTAAATATAAATTCTCACTGTTTCATCATTGCTGAAAGTATCATTATTCATTGCTTTATTTGTTTAATACCTTTATTAGAATTTAAAATATACTTGAAATAAACATGTTTGTATATAATTGATAAATTGAAAATATATATTTACCATAAAATACTCACTGGTTTATGCAGTCTTCCACTTATATATAGTGTTTGCCAATCTAGTAAGTCTTCAATCAAATGGGTAGTACTTATAAGGCCATATTTAATAAGCTGTAGAAAAACAGAAGGGGGGAAGCAAATTTTCAAATTGTAAACAAACAAAAGGTAATTTCTAAATTCAAAAAAAAAAAAAAAAAAAAAAAAACCTCAAAAACAATCATAGCATAATAAATAATTTTTACATATATATACCCTGTTTTCAACTTCAACCAAACTATTAAAGTACATTTTTGCTCCAAAATGTTCTTGGATATATTTTATAAAATATGGCCCAGCATATTTCAACATGGAGTAATGTTTACTGTTTACTTGCAAATTTGCTTCATGCCATGCCAATGGATCATCCACACAGAATATGAAATCAATCATATTCTTCTGAAATACAGAAAAAAAAATTATTTAAATCTGATTATAAAACAATAATGCAATTCTTAGAAATTAAATTAATAAATTTATTGATAAACAAATAATTGATTTACAATCACAATAATATTAATATAATTTCATCATATATGTATAATTATAATTCATACCTTAATTTTAAATATTCTTGTATATAACAAAAATCATTTTAAATTTTAAAGGTATATGAATACAATGAATGAAACAGTTTTAAAATTATATAATGAAAATAAGTATAACATTAGACATGACATAATATTGAAAAACACACATGAAATTTATTTTTATCACTAAATGACATACATAATTCATCAAAAGAATTTCAAATGTAAGATCCAACCCAGACCCATTGAGGTAACCATTACGAAATTCATTACAATTTCTCAGATGAGCCTTATTTGTTTTTCTTTCAAGTTACACTATGTTTTGATCTATGCACCTATCCCCAGTGTCTTTAAGCTTTTTTTACATCCTCTAAATTATTTTATTCTAGCTAGCAAAACAATTTTCTTGACTATTTTTATCTTTTAAAATGTAAAATATATTATATAATTTTGGATCATGTTCTTATATAACGAACAACGATACCATAATTTTGATAAAAAAAATGTATAAAACCTTATCATTAATGATAGATAAAAAAAAATAAAAAAAAAAAAACAAAATACTAGTTGAACAACAAATCATTTGAAAAATAATTTTAACACAATTATTCCAAATTGTTAGGTTAACTAAATCCTGAAGCATAGAGGAACTCAAATTACAGCAATTATTTTGAGTATATTGGTCTTCTGCTAATCTAAAAAAAAATGGATTATGATTTTATTACAGTTGTAATTTTGTATAATTTGACAATACTTCAAATAATAAGAATGAACAATGCTAAACAATTTGCTTATGATCAAGGTATATCGAATATTTTGTGAAATATAATAATACAAAATTAAATGAAAAAAAAAAAAAAAAAAAAAAAACATAAGGAAGAGCTTCTAGGAAACAAGATTTGATTCAAGAGAGAGGACTCTTTTTCAAAAATGGTTTTTTACAGAAAAACAAAATATATTTACCGAGCTATTATATAAAAGGATAAAAAAATTTGAAAAATATAAATTTGAAAGTCTGTTTGCTTGTATGTCCTTTAAACATATTTGTACTATTAATAGTATCATTCCAATTTCTTTAGGATGTTTTGTTGAGGTATGGAAGGAGCCATAACCCTTATCCTGACAAACTTATTTAAAATTTATTTTTGGTAATATTTTTTAAGCCTACTTTTCAGTGTTTCCCAGCAGATAAACAATTTCCCCCCCAAACTAATTCCACTCAAAAGATGCAAGTTTAAAGTATTTTTTTTACACAATTTGATATTTTGAAATTGGTTAAAATATAATGGAGTCATACTTGTTTTTTGCACCCGACCAAATCTTACATAAAAGAGAATGCTGGTTAAAGTTAAGTATCATGACCCCCTTGGTGAAAACATGGTGAATTAGAAAATAAGTCACCAAAGTAACAATACGTAAATAATGACTAGATGAAGATATCGAAAATGAATAGAAACTAAAACAAAAATTATTCTGATGATGAAACGAATGTTAAGATTTCAAAAATTTTATGGAAAAAATATTAATATTTAATTCTACATAATTACATATACTTATTTTTGTAAGGAATAATTATTGATAAATCAAATATTTTGAATGAAAATTGTTTATAATGATTTATAATAATATATAATTATAACAAATTATAAACTTAGATATAATAATGTTAAGTATTTATAACTATCACTGGCACTTTTTTATTCCACCAGTGTAAATTTTGTCGAGTACTTTATTGGCGACTTTATCGCATGAGCCGGTAAAATGGAAAAGTACCCTATCAATTATAACTAATATATGTTTTCAATTATTTAAATTTATATTTTAATCGAATATAATGAATAAAGTAAATAGTTTGAATTTATTTTAAAAATATATATTAAAGTAAGTCATACAACATGCAGTAAGAATTATACAAACTCCCCCCACCTCACTTTTTTAGTATAGTTCCATGAAGGTGGATAAATTCATTAATTCCAAATTGAAAATGTAACTGTTTCTAAAATTAAATCTTTATTCATGCATCTGTGTAAAACATGTATTTTAGCCTTAAGTTTCCAGTAATTAAAAAACATAAATTCACACTTTTTTGACATTGTTAAAAGAACAATTAAAGAATATTTCCTGAGTATTTAGTTATGACATAGAATAATAAATTATTTGAAAAAAAAAAACAGTTAAAAAACTAAGTAACATATTTCTAAGGAATCACTTGTTATTTTTAAAAATTGTCAGCCACTTAACAAATAACAATCAAGAAATCAAACAGTTGACTTACATAGAAGTTTTCCCAATAGAAAAACTACCGGAGTTACAAAAAACGAATTCACCAGATAGAAACAGTTACCGCACCTAAAAATCGCCAGTCAACAAGGTGCATCTGATACCTCAATTTAACCATGAATGCTTAACTGTAGGAATGTTATTCCTTTTAACAAATCAACATCCTTGATGAAGACACCAAATAAATCTTGGAGATGCTTTGCATAAAAAAAAACAGAGAAAATATAAATTCATGGATTTTATATAACTTTTTATTCACACACTCTCTAAGCATATTTTTCTCTTTTTTACCCATTCAAAGAACTGGAATTCTGGCTAATATAACATAAATAAATAATTATGGAAATTAGATAGATATTAAACACTGAGGAACTTAGATAGATAAACTATGGAAATTAGATATGACACTGATATAATTTCAAAAATATTTTTGTTAGAAGAAACAGATTTTAGTAAATTCAAGAATTAATGGTACTTACCTGATCACTTTTACTACCTTGAGGAAAGACAGATGATCCATAAGCAAAGGCCAAAGAAAATTTTTGTGGGAATCTTGCTATAATTGAATCAAATATTTTTACTGAAGAAGCCATGCTCATATGGAATAAAGAATTTAATGAAAATTTTATTGAAGCATATATTTCTATTAATTAATGGTTAGCAATCGAACAGCTTTTCTAGGAGAATAATTTACAACATTTAATTACACAATGCTTATTAGATTTTATTAGGTATAATTCCTATTGGAAGCTAGGTTGATTAAGAAAAAAAAAAAAAAATAGAATTTTGTTTTTTGCCCAATAAAGGTGCTAAAAGTAATATCAGTTTTAATCAATCGAATTTCACCGATCGACCAACATAGTCCATGCACAGGAATAATTGTTTATTTTCCGTTGAGCAAGAAGAATCGCTCTCCATTGACCGAATCTACAAGAACGAATCTAATGCAAGTGTCCTAGTATTTTCAAAGTCCCAAAAGTCTCAGAGTCCCAAAACGCACCTGGAATTATAATGCTGAAATTATAATTAAAGTTATGTATTTTCATTTCTGCATGAATTTTAGTTAGTAAGGAAGAATTCTTTCTCACATAGTGTTATTGACTTGCTGTTGTGCTCGGATGTTTGGAAATTTTTAATGTGATTTCTATTAAAATTATTTATGTGTGTTTTACAGTTTACAAATTACAGAAACATACATAGAATGTAACAAATCTATACTTTACTTGATAATAGCTCTAATTTTCATTATATATTTTCATATTTCTCACCTACTTTACCAGAATTTTGAATAATAATAGACTAACTGCAATCGTAATCGTTTACAAGGCCAATTTGGTGTTGTCGACAATTTTTCAGGCGAATTTTGGAAAGTTTTTTCCAATAATAATACATAACTTTACATTACTCGTAAGCATTTTGAAAATCGAAGAATACATTCTTCTTCATAGAAACTTTGCTTTGCTTTTTCAGTTTAAAAAATATGATACGATTTTCGTATGTTTATTTTTCTCACATATGCAATCTCGCATGTAAAGTTTAATGTTTGCAAATGTTTCTAACTCAGTAAAATTACCTGTACATTTGTTAAGATTAATTTGAAGTGAATAAGATTAAACAACTAATACTCTCACTATGATTATTGAAAATATTGAAGCCTTCAAGACGTGGTTGACTTCACGTTTAAGCCGCATGTAAGTGCGATCCTATGTATTGTAAAATTTATAAACAACACACCTTCTTTACCCAATATTAATTGGTAGTGGAAGGGCAAAAACAATCCGGAATATTTCAAATAATCAATTTTGAAGTTTTATATACATTTTTAATTATATTAGTCATACTTGCGACACGTTGTAATAAGAATTTCCGTGAGCCAAATTGAATGTTAATAATATTATTTAAGTAATATTAACTATTCATGAACAGTTTTATTAAAATAAGACTGTTCATGAATAGTTAATATTACTTAAATTATTTATATAAATAACATTTTTTGATCGCAAGTGATTATAGGCAGTTCAGTAATACAATTTATATCTGAAAAAATAATTTTTAACATTTATTTTGTATTTACAAAACATGTTTAAATTTATAACTATGTCGTAGCTGTTTTCTTACTTTATTATAAGAACAGAAGTTTATTAAAAGATTAAAGGTTATTTTTTATTAAAGATTATTAAAAGATTAAGTTTTTGTGTGTGAAATGATTAAATATCTGTGTCATCTGTATCAATTTTGTACTATGCATATGACCATATTGGAACTGATTTGAGAAATTTTATTATTTAAAGATAATATCACTTCTTCAAATAAACAAATATATATTCTATTGTTTGAAATATGTAAATATTTAAAGCTATATCCAAATAATTATATATTCATGTGTTACATTACATCAAAAAGGTGAATCTATGAACATTGAATAGTATTTCAATGAAGCTTTTGTAACAAAGTCATAGTAAATAGTTTTGATTGTAATTTTTGTAGTTGTTGCAATATATCTGATGTCGTAGTTATATGTGGGAAGAAAAAGCAATTGCACTGCTTATTAACAGTATTCATTATAATACAGGATATAAAGAAAACTTCATTTTTTATTTTCAAATTGAAATATATAAAGTAGTGGAGACAACTGATTAAAATGATGCTTCCAAGATTTGCTTTCAATATGCAATATCCTATACTATGATGAATTATATATTTTTTTAAAATCAAAATGTCGCTCTTTTCCGGATCAAATTTGTGTACAAATCGATAAAAGATTTCATGAGACTTGCTATATTTTTTTTTTGGTGTATGAAATTTTCATACAGTTTGCAAAGTTGAGATATTTTGGCTTATATATTTCTCTCAGCTCTCTTTAGGCATAATACAAGACATTGTTCTTTAAACTTAGATTCCTTTAATGTATTGTGGATTTAATTTCAATGTTAGGATGTGATATTGAGGAACTCGGACATTTATTGCCTGAAAAGATGCCAAACCTAACTAATGTGATGCTTAGAGCTAAGGAAATGGATAAAAAAAGAGGGGAGGAATAGTAAGGCTGTAAATTAAAAGCATATAATCCCCTCCCCTTCTGAAATGTGACGATCAATTAGCTAAGCCACTATGAACTGATTTTGGAAAAGGAAATAACTCTATATTTAATTTTGTTTAAAACTTTGTTAAATTGTGATGATTATGTATTTAGTATTGATACTTTTAGTATTTAGTACTCTTCCATTTCGCCGCAGACAATAATACTAAATACAATAATATACAACCGATGCCAAATGGCATCGGTTGTATTCAACATATTTCAATAATGCATAAACATTTTTACTGTGTGTTGTCATCAAAAAAGTCTGCTTGGCAAGATTTGCGCCGGAAAAATGGAAAAGTACCAATGATTTTAACTGCCATCATATAATAGTTACTGTACAGTCTAGGTTTCTAAATCCACTTTCAGTTAGTTCTTTATCTATTTATTGGTTTTAAAATGTGTGTAAATAATGTATTTGTTATATTAATTTATTAAATGTATATTTGTTCAGTATGAAGGAATAATTTTCTTTGGCTAACTTGACTGTAAATTTTTGTTTTCTTATCTTAGTATTTTCTAATTTGATTAAAAAAAATGATAAATATTTAAAATTTCTCTATCATATACACATTATAAAAGTGTTACTAGCATCCAAATTTTAAACTAGATCTTTTTTAAAAATTTTAGAGAAAAAAAATGTATTTGAATTATTAGTAGAAAAATTATGCTGCTCGTACTTTAAATTTTCAAAATTTATTATTAATGCATGAATTTTAATTTTCTCATTTTTAGATAAAAACATTTTACTAATTGAATTTTTTTCCAGGTGTGATGCTGATCCTACAGCTTTAGCCAAATATATTTTAGCACTTGTTAAAAAAGAAAGGACTGAAGATGAATTGCGAGAATTCTGTTTGGATCAGTTAGATGTATTCCTTATGAAAGGTAGTATTAAAGTCAAATCGTATAATATAGTAATTTTTTTATATATTACTTCATTTATATTTTACATTTTTATACCACATATTTAGCATCCAAAAAATCTTTGTAAAATATGCTTTTTTTCCACACATTTACATTCAGATGGTAGCTTATACTTTACTTAAATAAGATGGCGGAATCATACAGAATAGTTATGAAAGTGGTTGTTTTATCTCTTGCAGAAATGTTTTCTGAAATGAATTGAAAATTTTAAATTAATCAGCTACATGTTTGAAAATTTATGTAAATACTGCTAATTACTCAATATAAAATTTATAAAGTATTGGTTTCATACTTCAAACTAAGTGGTATAATATTTATACCATCACCCACATAGAGCAACAGATGGCAGCTCTGAAATTTATGATTCAGACTGATATATGATGGTTCGTTTTGTTACATTGAATTATAGGGTTCATTAACATGTTTTCAGGTGCAGGCATGGCAAAAATCGAACTTATTCTACAAAGAAAATGAATTTAAAAGAGGAATAGAAATTTATCAAAGCGGTGAGTGCCCACCAAGAGACAACAAACAAAAGAGCATGGGAAAAAAGGATTCCTCAAAACTAAAACTATTGCAAAAATTTTTTTAGAGAGGGGCAACCTTTGAAGATGTGTAAGATAGAACTGGCTGAAGAGAGAAGATTCAGGACTTGTTGTCATTGATAGACATGAGACTTGTTTATGATAGTGGACAAAAAGTGAGATAATGGACATTAGAATAAGATAAGCTGCTGGCAATAGGGGCTCATTGCCTCTAGCGGCAGTCTTTACCAAGGGATCTGAGTAAGCTGAGTTGTAAATCATTGTCAAATGGCAATCGTTGATGAAAGATACAATACAGTAAAAAGATACCTGATTTGTAAGAACAGAGCCCTCACTGTTCGGGTGCCAAATGTGAATCTTGAAAGAAGGGATTTTTGTTTCTAAGCTGTAAAAAATCTAGGAATACCACTTTAATGAAGATTAAAGAGAAAGAATTGAGTACATCATGTAAATAATTCAGAAACTCCTACAGAGACCATACATCCAACAATATTTTAGTTTTATCTAGCATTCGAAGAATTCATGGTTTTGTTTATTCTCAGGACGGTTTCAGATTTTGTACTAGAGGGTGCTTTATTATTTCAGAAAAATTCGAATTTTATTTAAGGTAGCTTTATAATATAGTTTTAATTAAATTTTCAAACATTTATTTTTCTAAAATATATCTTTAAAAGAATGCCTATTCAGGGACCTTTGATTTAGAAAAAACTTGCTTTGCTTGAAAGTCCCTTCTCATGGATTGGAGTTATCTTCGGAAACAAGTGAGGAAGAAAATATCTCTATAGTCTATGTAATAAAAAATATGCCTTATTTTATTTAAAACTGTATATGTATTTCAACTAAATTTGTTTAATTAAGTTTATAATATAGTTTTATCATTAAATTATGAAAATTATACATGTATATAACAAGCTATCCTGAAATTAGATGACATATTTTCACACAAACTATCACTCTTAGAAATAAAAATACATCATAAAATTCTAATCTTTTCATAAGGTCTTTTTGATCATAATATTTCCCAAATTAACTAAAGTAATATGATTTTTTTATGAAAGTATTTATTTCTTTGTTGGATTGATTACTAAACAGAAAGTGTACAACTAAGATGTCCTTCAGGGGCTGTGGTTGTTATATATACCAGGTCTTAAAAATCAGGAAATAAATAAAATTATTTTTACCATTTGATATTGTGACCTTTTAACATTATTAATGCATATCAAACGAATTTTAACTATAATTTAATGTTTTTCACATACTGATCCTCAAAGTGTTAAAACATATTACATAGGGTTACTGTAAGTTTTTGGAATACTAAATTTGCCATTGGATCTTCAACATTGCTTTAGGTACAATGTGAAGGTATAGGGAGAAGTAAAATGTGTGGTGGTGGTGGGGATTCAGTCTCAGTCTGAGAAGGGAAGAATACAAAATTTGAAGAAACCATCACTGTATTTCATACTAAAGCACTTAATTATATTGGTTATGAACATAAATACCTTTTTATATAAAATTTGAAAAGCTATGTTGGCTATAAAATTATTAGGCAAATTTCTTTTAGTGGGCCAGTATTTGTTGCCAAATATAAGAATCTATGTGAAATGCATTTTGAATAATTATAATGCTAGCCATTCAAGTTCTCATTGTTGCTATAAAAACCATTATATATGAATATTTGAGAAAAATATAACAGAACATCATGTAGTATATGATGGTTTTATTTTATACAAAATAAAAATATAATTGACTAGCAATTTATTTCTCCTACAAAAAAAAGACATGATATTTTGATATTTTACATGCTTCAAAGTGAATGTTTGGTATTCATGACTCTTTAAAATGGCTAACAAATGTTGAACCATAAATGGAAAGGAATACATTGTTAATATATAAGAAATCAAAAATAATAATAATAAGGTGCACAGGATACAGTTTTAGATTTAGAATATTTGAATTCAGTAACAAAGTACAATTTTAAGTTTTCTTTTATTTTTGAATTAGCATTGATTAGTATTAAATTATACTGCTTATTCTATCATATAAATTTCCATAGTTAAAAAAAATATCAATATTTTATACTTTATGAAGGTTAATGCAGGGAATAGATACATGCTGTGGCTTAATATGAATTATAATTAATGGTGAAAATTTTATGTTTTATTACTTAGAAAGTTAAATTTGCTATTATATTTATTTATATTTTTTCTGTGTTCTCATAATTACGTGTAAGTTATGTAGTTTCTTAAAATCCTAAGATATTGACATGTCCATAAGTATAATAAAATTTTTGCTGTGATATACACACACATACAAATTTCTTTTTCTTTTGTTTTCTTCAAAGAATTAATTTTGTTTTACATCCATCAGCAAATTTTTAGACTAATATTTCTTAAAAATATATTGGTATATCATCAAAGTAATTATATATATATATATTGAATTACTAGACTCTTGAAGAATAATTTTTTTTTTGTAGATTATTATATAATTTTGTTTGGATGTTGATGAATCCAGATACAAACTGTATTATCATTATTTATTTTTTTGAAAATATTCTCAATATTTTAAAGATTCATTAATAAAATTATGTTCTTAAAATGTCAATGCATTCATTTAATATCAAATATATTGCACTTAATTGTATATTCCATTTAAGTAAATAATGTTTTACTGTAGAGAAAAAAGTATATAGTTTGAATTTATATTGATGATTTTTAATAAATTCTGTTAATTTTTTAAACCATTAGAAAAAATACATTTGGAAATGTTGTGGTCATATAATTTAATTCAAGATTTAATCTGATACATTAAAATTATGTATTGTACTTAAAATATTTGTCTTGGCATTTATGTTATCTTTCAGAAATTGTTATATTTTCAGAAACAAAGCCATTTGTAGATCTCTTGTTTGAAGCTCTAAAAAACAAGTCATATTTACCTAGTTCTTCCGATAATCTGGCAAAAGACGTTGCTGATGTACAAAGTAATAGTGCGAAATTGTCTCCACGTTCTGCTGAATTTAACAGCTCTCATAATGATTCTGGGAAAGGTGGGAAACCCGAAATTGATATTCGATCAGATCTTGTAAGTTTTATTATCATTCCTGTTGTGTGATAATTTTATAATTTATATACAGTCATTTGAAAAAATGATTTTAAGATTTTATTATGTTTGTTGTTGTTTCATGTCCCTCTGGTCCAGAAACTCTAGACCAGGTCCATGACACCATGTCGCTCTACCAATATCACAAGTCCATTTCTCCTCTCACTCCACTTTTATTATTTTTTTTCTAAAAGGTGTACATTTAATAAAGCAATGAACAAAATTCTTGAATAGAATGAGTTTCCTTTGCACAATTGTATTATTTCATATTGGTTTTGTATTACTGGCTGATAAAATGCCACATACTATGAGGACAACATGCAATAAATATCACATTTGCATGAAAGACACGACATGCTGGAATGCACATTAGTATTTAAATGCATTAGAACAATGTAGCTAGGGATAAGAATGTCTATAGTCTCTATAAAGGGGAAGATCATACAGTGGATTTCTTATTCAGATGTCACATATGAACTTTAGTTGTTAGTGTAAAGATCATGTAATGCCTTGTATAAGAAAGAGATACCAATCAGCACTTGTTGATGTTTGATCATAGCCTATTGAGACTGTAATTTGTCTTCTCACGATATTGTTCATAATGGTCATAATCCCATACCTGTCATGTAAATATGAGATCAGTGGGTCTGAAAGAACTATACATAACACCATGCAAGGACCTTAATGATCCTTGGTCTTTAATACAAAAGAGAATTAACATGTTCATGTGGTCTCATGAGATATACAACAATTCAATAACTTGGTGCATTTGTAGGATGGCTAGTGAATGAACAGGCAGTGTGATGATTTGTGTAGCACCACAGACCATTAGCAAAGTAACTATTGTTGCTGCTTCTCTTAATGTTGTAGTTGAGACAGGTGCACCTACACCATTGTATTAAATATTATTATGGATATAAAGTGCCATCATGTTGTCTTTTCAGACAAATTATAGTTCTGCATACAGCATCAAGGACACATCCATACAGCATCAGGAAAAAGATTCTTTATAAATATCTATTTAAATTGTTATGAAACAAAGCCAGTTTTTGTGACAATATTTAAATATGGAGTATAATACTATTAAAAGTCTTAATTGCTCATATGCAGTATTAAACTACTGTATCATGTAAACTAATTATAAATGAAGGACAATGAGCAGTTATATTTCTGGAAATAAAAAGGAGACCTTTAATGTCTGGAAGCTTAAAATACTTACTGGACTGTGAAAAAAATCAGTAAAACAGTTGGGTATGACCCTATAAACATTTTAATATTAAATTCATAAATACCTCCTTAGAGACCTGCCTTTTTTTCTTTCATGGGGTTTAATAAGTGTATGATGCACCCCTGGATACTCCAGCAATCCTTCCTAATTTTGTCTCTCCTCCTTGTCAACTAATGTATATATATTTCTTTCCATATCTAGACCACAGATATGCGATTTTAACAATTTATATGATACACTTGGTTACTAATGGACTCTATGGGGTGTTTAGGGATACTTAAACAAATATAGTCCTTACATGAAGAAAATCAGTCAAACATACCTTATTCTTAAAATTAAAATAAGTTATGCTTATTGTGTATTTTTTATTATTATTATTTGAAGAAAGCATCTTTTAAAACTTATACCTCTGCTTAAATTTGCAAGCTATCACATATCTAAAAAGTGGAATTAACATATTGATATTTAGCTATCTTCATATGATTTTAAGGAAAAAAGACCTCAACCTGAAATACTTCTTCGGTTTGAAAAATGCCTGAAAGTATATTTTAACTTCCTTATAGGATAGATAATTATGTAATTTATTTTTCATTCTGTTTGAAACAGTTAATTTTTTCTTTTTCATTTGTTTTCATATTTCATCTTTTATACTCAAAATATCTAACAGATTTTTAAAAGGTGATGAGGTTTTGCATTTCTGACAACCCTTTGTTCCTAACTTGTGTACATCAGTGACATATATAAACACAAAGACATTCAAATTCTGACTTCAGATTCAAAGAGCTTGTAAGATAGGCTTTTAAAAGGTGTTTAATATGAGTATGCTAAATGTATAGAAATTTCTTACTGAAATATTGAAAAGAAAAGTGAAACCATAACATAACTCCAATAAATAAAACTTAGGAGTATTGTTTGAAGCTATATAAGAAATAAACCAAGTTTTCCCATTTTCTAGTGAAATGGACTTCTGAATTATGCTAATGAATTTTTTCAAAAAAATTTATTTTGAAATATTTTAGACATTGTTGATCATGAGAATCTTGAATCATCAATTATTTATTATATACTGAAAACAGTGTTATTTCTTTATGTACTTATTTCAGTTAAATACATTTTTGTTAATGTCCTGGATTTCTTACATAGAATTTTATTTTGGAGCATATATGTAGATAAATCCATCTTTTCCCTTTGATTAACAGTTTTTACTATCTTATGTATAGTGTTACGATCAAATGGTTGCTGAAAGTGGCAACTGTTTTCCCCTGATTATCTTCTAAAAATTAGTAACCCTTTTCTGATGGTGATACAGACAGCTTGCTCGTTTTTAAAAGATGGCTTATAACTAGTTATTTGCTTTAAGTTAATGTAATATTTAAAACAATTTTAACTGGAACTTTTAAAAAATTTAGTAAATGATAAATATTAGTTTGTAAAATATTTAAATAAATACACACAGTTTTATACTTTATGAAACAGTTGTTATATTTACAAAAAGTTCTTTTTGTGTGTGATACAATTTAGTGCATAAAATTATTCATCATATGTATATCATCATAAAACTTATTCATCAATCAGAATTATCTAATTTTCACTATTGAGTCATTTCAGTGACAAACTCTTGCTAAATTACTCAAGAAAAATAACTAGATCAAAGGATAATATATGCGGACAAACTTGGCGCATTGAGGAAAAAGTAGCAACCATTTAGGTAGAAATTCTTCACAGGAGTGATCTCATCTGTATCTATGTGGTGTGCTATTTGAGTGTGAGCTGGGCTAGTTCGTAACCATCGAAGGGTTAAACATATAATAAATTTGTTTTATTTTAACAAATCTTGATCATTTTACTAAAAAATTTTAAATTTATTTTAATATTTGATAAATTTGAATAAATTATATGTAAATGCAGTTTTTTTGCAATAATAAAATATATTTAACTATTGTTTGTTGATTTGATCAATTTACAACTTTATCAATTTTTATAAGATGAACTCTCAACATGACTCTGGGAGATCTAAAGCTTCAACTACTTCTTCAGTTAAAGTCAAAAGTGGTGGAAGTCCTGAACACTCTCATAGGTCTTATAGGCACAGAAGTCGAAGTAGAAGGTAATAATTACTGTTTAAACTCATTAATTTGATTTTGATTTTAGAACAGATTCCCATCAGTTTCTTTTACTTGATAATTATTTTTGTTAATGACAGATATAAATAGTCTCTGACAACTGTAAAAGGTCAATCAGTGATGAAAAAAATAAAAATTCTAAACACGTTTTTGTACCATTCAAATATTAATAATATTTGTCACAGTTGTATTAGAATTTTTTGTATGGGGGGGGATTTGTGAGTATATTTGAAGAATTGTTTAGTTATATATATATATGCAGTTCTTGAAATTTGCATTAATTTTATCTGAATATTTTGTGTACTTTTCTTCTGATTAAGTTTTGATTATTTTTAATAGTTAGTATGATGTTTTAGCATACATCTAGTTAAAATTTAATTTATGGATTTGATGCGTCATTTATTAACATGTTATGGATTTGACATCTATGTATCGTATTTGATTGTTAGTACATCCAAATTGAATTTCCCCCCTTAAAGCTCCATTTTGTTTAAAAAAAAGAATATTGTATTTAACTATTTAATAACTTGTGTTGAAAAACTAAATAGATATTAAAACTTATTTGACTTTTCAGCTTTTAAAAAAATTATCTTTTAGTGGTCATGGTCACTGCCCACGTTTTTTGTTGAGTTGTGGATTCCAGCCTTAATGTCAATAAAGATCTGCCGTATAGCGGGGGTTGATGCATGTTAAATCTGTCAAATATCAGAGTTCTCCCGATGGCGTGGTGGCGGGGAAGTTAAGAGAGGCTCTGTGACATGTGAATTAGGAGAGTTCAAGTGTTGTCTTCACTTGAGGTTCAAAATTACGAGGTCCTTTGTCAATAGCCCTCGTGTTGCTTCTAGTGCAATGTTAAATAAAACCAATCAATCAGTGTGATCAATCAATTCAATTTTGTATGAAATTAGTCATATTTTTCAATTTTCTGTACTTTTCTAAATGTAAATTTTTTACAATTCAGAATGCTGTTATCAAAGTGTAGTCTGTGCACTGTGACATAATTAAACTGAAATGAACTCAAAAATTCCCATATTTTTCAACTTTTACTAATCCAATTTTATTCATGAATGATGGATATATTCCAATCTTTAGTAGTTTTGTTAAATTTCTCAATAAGAATGAAATAGCTATGATTTTATTTATTTTTAGTGACAGGGAAGTCTCTGACAGTCGTAAAAGATCGATCAGTGATGAAAAAAATGATAAAAATTCTAAACATGCTTTTGTTCCGTCCAAAAAATTTAAATCCAGGAGGCACCACTATTCCAAAAGTTCTGATGACAAATTTAGGGATGATAAAAATGAAAAACGAAGTAATCGGCGTGTGAAAGATCAGCTAAGTGATGAAGATGGAATGGATGACAGAGGTAAATCGATATCTAGGAGCAACAGCTGGGATAAAACAAGGTCTCGATCACGTTCATCCTCACGTTCTTCGAGATCTAGGTCCCGAGAAAGATCCATTGATGGTAAAGATTTAGTCATTTTCTTGAGAGTTATTAAATATATTTGTTAAATTTGTGATGCATGACATTATCAATAAGTATTTCATTCTTAATACTAATTAAATTTTTCTTAATATACCATAAAAATAGGAAACCTTCATTGAGTCTAGATTAGATATATATGCATTTTTTTTTGTTGTTATTATTATTCTCATGTAGAGTGAGGTAAGGGGTAGAAGTTAAACTATTAGCTCCAATATCCTCATCACTTGATATTGGCTCAAAATTACTAGACTAATTGCCAAATTACTAGCCTAATTGCAATACAATAGACTCTTGTGCAATGTTAATATAAATTCATACCAAATGATTTATGTTGTGTTTTCATTTTAGGTAATTTATTTAACTGAAAATGTTTATTATTGATCAACTTTTATAAAAAAAAGGTTGGGAAATGAGTATATATGTGTGTTTTTGCTTCTTGTTAATGGTCAATTTTTAGATTTTTTTTTTTAAATTCATTGTAATCCTGAAGGAAATTGTGTGAAAATTTTAGTAAATTTGTTATTATTAGTATGATATTGCATAAAAAATAATGGTATCTTGAAATTTTAGTGTAGTTTTTACATTTTTGCTAAATCATTTTTGATAATTTTAAAAATTATCAATGTGCATATAAAATTATAATTTGGAATCTTGGAAAAAAATTACTCTAAATCATTGTTTTTGTTAAATAGATATTAGGATGTTTGTCACTACTATTTAAAATGAATTAGTTTTTTATTCTGTGAACTTTTTGCTAGTGAATAATTTGCAATAAGTATTCTCCTTTTTCAGCTGCTGGGCATTAATTCATCTTTTTTAATTGCCAACCAATACAAACAACTTAAGCATATGAAACATTTTATTGTCTTCTTTATGATTTTCTCTCTTTTCTATAAAGTCTTATTACAACACATTGCAGCTGAGTTTACAGTGAATCTCACTGTAAACTCAGCTGCAATGTGTTTCTCTACAGATTGTATCAATAACTCAGCTGAGATTATTGATACAATCTGTATCAATAATCTCAGTTATGTTTGAACACCGGAATGTTCATGTGAGGATGGATTTGTTCACCCTTAGAGATGAATTATCCTTTCTGAGTGTTCTTTATAAGGATATAAGCCTAAATATTTTGCTTGTAATTTTTGAAAAAGGAAATAAATATTTAAATGAAATGAAGCATTCAATTTTTTTATGCATTAATTTTTTAAACTTGAAAAGTTTTGATTTTATATTAATATTTTGAATTTAATAAGGAGCATTAATTTACAACACATTTTGATAATGACAGGTTTCAATAGGATGAATGGAATCACTTAACATATGATTGTTATGTGTTTTTGTAACAATTTGCAATTATTTCCAATCAGTTTATGATATACTATTATGCGCATTGTATTTTTTTAAAATTATTTTTGTCATAAAACAAATACCAAGTATTTTTAGGATATGTGAATTTATAATATATTAAATGTTCTATTTTTAGAATATTGTATTTCAATATGAATTTGTATTGTTTAATTTAACACATGAACTTTATATATATTATATTTAAATTATATATATATATATAATATATTTAAGCTATATATATATAGTTTAAATATATTCCTCTTAAAGTTCCTTGTGTAAAGTGATGTATCAAACTCTAAGAAAAATATATCTTATTCTTTTCAAACAAAGTCATATTTTCCTGTTTATTCAATGGAATTTATACTGTAGGCAGACGAATCTGAAATTGCTTATTTGTTTCATATTTAATCATTAGCATTATTAAAAATGGTGAACTTATTTGAATTTGACTGGGAATCTAATTTTTCCAAGTATGAATTTATTTTGTATGAAATATATCTTTCATTTTAATGTTCTTTCAGGTGTAATTTTTTTTTTTTGTGTTTTGTTTCCATTGATTTCTTTAATATAAATTAAATTAATCAAATTCTTGGTCCACAACTGGTGAAGTGAAATAAAAAATATAACTTTTCATTGAACCTATTGATCAAAATTAATAGTCTGTTGTTACTTAATATATTGTCCTGTTTTTTTAAAAAAATATTGATTTTTCTAATTCATTTTGCTGAAACAGTTTCAAAGCATCTTTCAAATCAACAAACATGTATCTTATCAATATTTTCTTTTTTTATGTATTATGAATTCATGAAGATTGGTCGTCCATAATAAGCCTTGCATTCTAGCTAGTTATTTATTGTATAATCTTGGTTCTATATCTGTTATAACTTACATGATGAAAAAAATTTCAACATGCTCATTGTTAGAATAAAAAGCAATCCCAAAACAGTACAGTTAATAAAAGAGATTTACATCCCCTAAAGTACTAGTTTCAGGCTATTTCAACCAGCATGTTGTTTCTGAATATATATAGCAGTGACAGTATAATACATTCCCCCCAACAGCACTAAAAGTTTCTTTTATTTCTGAAGTTTCAGTATCTGATTCTGCATTTATTTTATTTTGAATCTGCATCTATGTATTAAAGAAATAAATGTGTTATACACATAAAGAGAGAGAGTACATTTACATAACTGTATTAACTTCATAAACCTTGTTATTTCTGTAGATTTTAGGGCTGCTGTAGCCTAGTGGTCAAGGTTTCGGATTCGTTTCCGTAGGTTTTCTTTCAGTCGCAGGTTCGATCCTTGTCCGCCAAAGACTCGCTGTGTAGCAGGGGCTGATGCGCGTTAAATCTATCGAGGCCCAAAGCCCTTCAGTTGGTGTGGTGTGGATGTTAGGAGAGGGGGGTGGCAACTCGGGTGTCGTCCTCCTCACTTGACCGAGGTTCAAAATTACAAGATCCATCGCCAATAGTCCTCGTGTTGCTTCTAGTACAATGTTATTAATAAAAACTAAAATAAATCTGTAGATTTTAGTTATTCCTGATCTTAACCTTTTCTATAGACCTGAATTCCATTTGAAGCTAGTTTAATTAATGATATTTTGTTTTATACTTGGATATTTCATCTGTAGCAACAGGAATTTTGTAGGTTAACAGTTTGCCTGATTTTGAGCTTTCACTGCTAAATTCAACATAACTTTTACATATGAAATATATATTTTTACTTATATATAGAAAATTCCAATAATATTTAAATATGTATTTTTGTATTGTTTTAACCTATTAGTGGTTACTAGAAAGTTAGTAGTTACTAGAAAAAAGCTTATTTTTTTCTATACATAGTGTCCCATAAAAAAAAAAAAAGGCAGCACTTATAGGTAATGCCTTTTTTCTTCAATTGATGCTTATTCAACCTTCTTTAACATGATATTTTATTCTAGTAAGATTTGAAAATGGACTTGTGCTGTAATATGTTTCTACATTTCTCAAAGTAAAATGCAATAAGAAATCACAATTGATAGAAACAGCACTCTACAAGCTTTAATTCTTTCGAAACAAGAACAAAAAAACCTGCCTGATAGCAGGATTGGAGACAGGAGGGTTGGAGGCAATTCGTTTTAGTTGTAGGCCGAAAAAGTTTGTAACCGTGAACTAAGTTAAGGTGCATGTGTTGTAATTTATTTTTTGAATTTAACAGTGATTCATTCAGATACCATCAAAGAATTAGCAAGTGGGTTAATCAGTTGTCACAAGATGTCACAGATTATCACTGATTCTGCATCTGAAACTCTGTTAACCAGTGTGATTAAAAGTTTTAATTTATTGTGTTCTACACTCATTGGTTTTCTTTCTTTTTTCTTTTTGGTTTGTTACAATCGTTTTAAATCCATAAAATCATGAAAGTATCTTTGCTTTGTTTTCAAAAATAATTTCTTAGAATTTTGTTCCAACAACCCCTAGTAACATGTTATTTTATGTAGCAAATAAACTATCTGAAAATAGAAGCTGTTTTAAATTACTGTTGAAGAAAAAAAAAGTATAAATCTATTAATTTTAACATTTACTGAAGCAATCACTAGTTTTCCCGAAAAAAAATTTCTGATAATAAATCTGAAATTAAGGTGGTTACAAATTACACATTTCCCATCAAAACAAGTGTGGGTTTAATTTAGCAAAGGAGTTATAGGGCTTTGTGTGTCGAGTAATATAATTTCACTTGTGTGTTCTTTCCTTTCATTCTACTGTAGATCATGATAAAACCGACTATCACTCTAAATCAGATTCCCTAAAGATTCAGCACTTAGATCATGGAGACACAGACTACAGGCAAAAGCCTCACCCTGGAGTGGGAGGTCCACAACTGCAAAGTATTAATAGCTATGCAACCAAGAGGATATCTAAGCGGTGTCAGGATTATGATGAAAGAGGCTACTGCCTAAGAGGGGACTTGTGTGTCTATGATCATGGAACAGATCCTATTCTAGTTGAAGATGTTTCTTCTGTTTTGAATTTTGGAGTTGTTTCCCAAGACCGATATGAAGGTACTCTTATAGAGTATAAATTCAAAAACTATTCCAGCACTTTTTTTATAGGTTTTTAAGTGATATTTGTATGAGGAGCTCACATTTTTCAGAAAAATATAGCATGTGTAATTTAAAACAAAATTGTTACTACAATTGAGAATCAATTTTTTTTCTAATAGTACTTTTTTTAAAGTCTTGTTGACCTATTGATAAATTTAAGTTTGTTATTTTTCTTTTTCACGAAAAGCATTTTGTGGATTCTAGTATTTTTTTCTCTAACAAATTATTTTGTCCGTATATTTTTGTAGTCACTTTATCTGCATCAAGAATTCCTTATTTTGCATCTTTTGCAATTTCATTATTTGAAAGAAGTCATTGTAGAGAGAATAATGATAGCAGCAGAGAGAAATAATGATGGTTACAGAGCTAATGTTCCTCTAAAAGCTCTTAACTTCTCATCAACATTATTAAAATTATAATTAAATTATTGTTATGGAATTAAACTCATTTTTATTTGATTTTTAAAAAATTCAAAATTAATGCTATAGAAAATGATCAGAGCTTTGTAAGAGAGCTTGGTAAACAGTGAAATACCTGACATATTCCATGAAAAACTAAATTTTTTCCTTGTCTGAATGAAAATTGCTTAGGCATTAAATAGAAGTGCATCTCATTATTGACTGAGCTCACTTACTTGTGGATGCTATGTATCTTTGAACTACTAGTTCTCTGATTGGTCTTGGAAATTGGAGAAATTCTGATTTACCTAAATTATTTTGTGAACATTAAAAAAGGATGGTAAAAGTTTTTAAATAAATTTATTAAAGGTATGGTTCCAATTGTAAAAAAATTAATGCAATATATTTGATTACAAAATCGTTATTAATTTTTTTTCTAACAAATGGTTATAATTTGTGAATTAATCTGAACAATTGTATATTAAATGTAGAATGAAACTGTTTTTATTATTTATAATATTATTTTCAATGTATCAAAGCCAATGAAACAGTTCGATTACATGTTAAAGTTTCCTAAAAATGTTGAATTTTTTATATTTAACTTTTTCTAATTGTGCAAAATTTACATAGAATTATTTTCTGTATTGCTATCTAGTGTTTTAAATTTTTGGCTAAAAATTTTAACAGCTTGTCATATATACACACATTATAAATTTTAATTGTGCATACAGCCGTAATTAAAATTAAATTATATGATGCAATATGGATAGACTTAATTTTTTTTTATCTTTTTTTTTAAAAAAAATTATTTAAAAGTTATAGAAAAATATAGAACTTAATGGTTGTAAAAAAATGTAATGAAATTTAAAAATGTGACCATTGAAAACTAATTATAAGTGTGTAATTGAAAACGTTTGCAGAATTTTTAATAAAGGATTTAATTTTTGAATCTTGCACATTTTATTGAAGATATCTGTTACTTTTTATTTTTGCTTTTTTTTAAAACAATTTGTTACTTATTAAAATTTAAACGTCTCTGTTGTCTAAAAAAATATGTACTTTTCTTTTTGTTAAGTAACATTTTATTTATTAATTAATAAGAGTTTTTGTGATGGGTATTGAGATAAAATATCCAAAAGAATTTTTGGGTAATATCTGTGGGAGTAAAAACATAGCAAAATTTAAGTGTGTGACACATTTTTATACTTAGCATTTATTACACAATGTCTGCTTTTTTTGCAATTTATTTTGAATGTCTCTCATGTCTGGATTTTTAATGAAGAAAACTATTTTTATTTTGAAGAAATGTTTGTACTCTTCGAGAATTATCTCTTAAAATTGTCTTTGCATAATGTTAAATGGTCATGGTCATGAACTCCTGCCAAATGTTGTTTCTGTCGAATTGTGAGTTCAAATCCTGATGTTCTAAAGATCTGCTGTATAGTGGGACTGATGTGTATGAAATCTATTGAGGCTCCAAGTCCACCTATTGACATGGTGTAGAAATTTGGAGAGGGAAATGCCAGCTCAGTCGTTGTCCTCGTTCGTCCCTTGACTGAAATTCAAAATTATGAGGTCCCTCATGTAGCTTCTAAGTGTGATGTTAATTAACAATCAATGCATCATGTTAAAACGTACAATACAAACTCTTAACATTTTTTTTATAGTAAAATGCTCGGACATTAATATGTTTTAAGACATATCCTATAAGTAGTAACTATCAAAAAGCAGCATATTTTAGTATTCCATTCATTTCTTCCTGTCTGGATTGATCAATTTTTTAGAATATAAACATTATTGCATATTTTTGTTTCCTATGTCGTACAGTTAAAAATATTTTTTTTTTAAATTTACGTATTACAGTTTTTAAAAAAATGACATGTTTTTAAATTTTAAAGTTAGCATAATAAATTGGTGCATGTATTATTTTATCAAACATTTATCTGAAAATTTTAACTATCTGAAAATCTGTCAAACATTTTACTATCTGAAAATGTATTTTTTGAATTTAGTACTGACTGTTCAACTTAAGGCAAATACAAATTTGGGACTGTTTTTTACCCTAGATAACAGAACTTAAATCAGGAACACTTTTTTAAGTAGAAAAATGTAATAGTATCAATGTAACAAGGTTTGTTAACTTACACTCATTCATCAGATTGCATTCCATAAATTTAGACATTAAAAATAAATTTGCAGTTACCTATTTAAAATACAGAATTTATTATTAACTTAATACATTAAGGTATAGGATATGTTATATGAAATACATTACTGAGTAATTTAAACAAAAATAAATAGCATGAAATCAGCCTAATAAAAGTATTGGATCAATTTTCTATCTGAAATAGTATTCTAAGCTTAAATAGGGAGACCTTAGTATTTTTTCATTAGGTAAAGACAGTCTTTATCTAAGGATGTTACTGACTGATCTAAAAAGGTTTTGTAAACAAAAGTAAGCATTGCAGGAGACTGTTGTATCTCATGTAAATTGATAGCTTAATATGTCCAATATAGGAAACTATGAGAAAAATTACCTAGGGGTATAGTCTTTATACCATTTAATAATACCATATTTTCTTTCAAAATATACTATGGGATTTTAAATTGCTAATTCGGTTAGTTTTAAAGAATTAACATACTTCATAAAAGATGATTAATTGTTTAGTGATTTTTTTTAATGCTTATCAACTATTATATGTATGTACTGTGTGAAACTTTTAATTTCCTGTTTCATTTGAGAGATATGTAAAAATCCTTTTGTTTTTAATCTGGTACTAAAATTAAATTTGCAGTACTCTAAATTTTAACTCACAATATATATATTATCTTCTTAGAGATTCAATTTGAAAAAGTGGTATGATTTTCAAAGCTTTTGTCAATTATTTTTGTTTTCTATTTTACTTTTTTGTAAAATGTGTAGCTCAATAATTGTAATGGATTATTATTATTAATATTATTCAATTCATTAATATAAAAATGCATTTATATTTTCCTTGATATACTACTTAAAATGAAGTAAAAGTAAAAATTATTTTCATTTTTATAAATCTAAATTTTTCTTTTCTCCTATTTTTAATTAATGTGAGAATGAAGTTCTTGATTATGAATAAAAATCATTAATTATATGGATAAAATATTAATAGAGTTTTCTTAAGATTTAAAATATGAAATAATAAATATGCTCATTTTGAATTTCATATTTTAAATCTTGAGAAACACCTTTTGTATCATAAATGTAAACTTTTTTTTACAGCATTTAATGAAGAATTTAAGCAGTAACACATGCTTTCACTTTGAATATAGTGAACATTAATATGTTATTAAAAACAGTATATCTTTTTATTTTGCAAAAACTTGTATCTTTTTTTATTTGGCGTCTAATGCAATATTAATGATTTCAGATCATACTACAGGTACCAAATCACCAAAGCAGCCTCCTCCACCATCTTCTCCACCACCTTTACCTCCACCTCCTCCCCCACTACCACCACTGCCTCCACCTGGTAAGAATATTTTAAATACCATCTTTTTTTAATTCATTTAAACTTTAAATCATTAGACTAGTCTAATTTGTATAATAGTATCTTAGAACCCAGAAGGTTGTGAAGTTGAGCAATTCTCATACTCAATTTTAGAACTCTTTGTTCACATTACCT